>CAFUXE010000147.1:449023-484963 GCA_903364295.1 Serranus cabrilla | reverse complement strand
TGCCGGAGAGAACATGTCTCTGTCATCAATTACAGGGGATTTTACCACAACAAAGCTGATCAGATAAAAATATAGCAGAAGTTTGCTCTCCTCCAGTGAACATGTCAAGCATCCCTCCCTGCTGCGAAGCCGCATGAATAAACTGATTTCCAGGATTTTCAAAGTGGTTGTGTAACAATCTGCCGCAGAGCTCAGATTAGACTTGTTTATTCATAAACTATGATTTCCCTCCCTCCTTTACAGTAACACAGATATTGCACATTTGTGCCAACATTAGCTATGTGTGGTAGATCAACTCTGCCAGTGCTCGTTTTATTACAGCCAATTACCTGATGAGCTGATAATCTGATTTGATTTCTGGCTCATAATATGATTTTATTGCATTAACAATGACATTTTTATTCTGCAAAGCGATGGCTGACATGTGAAGATTCACTAGCAGATTTCACTTTTGGTTTAACAATTTAGGGATTATTACTCGATAACATTTCCTTGTGAAAGTGGGCTCTTTGTTGGATATTATGTGGTCAGTTTAATGGCATTCATAATTTAGAGGGCCCAAATGAAAATGTGTTTAATAGTATTGAATGAGATTGTTAGACCTGTGGTGTGTGTAACCAGATAGAACAAAGAGGATGTTATACAGGCTAGCTGGTGGATGTGCAGGAAGAGTTGTGTTTCCACTGATAGGTTTTTATGAAAAATGTCGATTCGAGTTCGAGCTAAACAGTTATTTTGCTTGCCTGGGGTGAAAGCATTGCAAAATTCAACAAATGGAAATTGATATAGTGAATAAATGACAACTATATGAAGCACATGGGCCCTGGTAGAAGTAGTCAAAGTAGACTGGAGCATCATGGACCTTTGCCATCTCAGCAACAAACAGAACGGTCAGATTTCCATTTTAGTTTTCTACTTTGTTTTTCACCATTTGAGCTCTTACTGCCCTATTTTGGCAGCTAGTTAGCTAGCATAACATCATCACCGTCTACACCACCGTCAACATTGTTATTTTGAACATCTCATGTTGTTATAATTGATAACACACACCTGAACCTAACCCTTACCTGCCAGTAGATCCTCACAGCAGGTGATTCGTCAAACAATTGGCCGATCCGTTTGCTTGAAGCCCGTCAAGATGGATTTGATCTTGTGATCCTGTGATTCTCATGTGCTCTGCAAGGTTACTGCTCGGAAAGTATAAAACAAAACTTTTATGCAACCTTCGAGGATTAATTGTGTACAGAAAACTCAACCCACTTGTTGGAGAAGAGATCAGGAGTTGTACAAACTTTTACACCCACACATGCCATCCTCGATCAATCCGAAGCTCCATTTGCTCACAGCACAGAAACAGTTATGAGCTCCTTTGCATAATCAGATCTGCACTGTACTTTCAGACTGTGTTAGGACAAGTTTCCTCTTCTGCAGCAAAACCTGGCAAATTTAAGTGCTCTTTATATTAAAATAACTCACAACACAACAAAGGCTGCCCAACTGAACGTAAGAGAAAGAGATCTCTGCTGACCCAAGAGTGAACATGGTGAAAAATAAGAGCTCTGGTCACTGTGTCTTTACCTGTGGTTAGTTTTGCTGTCATAGATGTGTCAGAGTGAGACTCTCCTTGAGATGTGTGACAGTAGACGTAACATAAACACAGAGATTACGCATTCAGAACCAATTTTGTTTGAGGTGAGCAGCACTGACAGGATTGCAGTTTCCTAGCAGCACCCCTGACTTTCAATGAAAGATGAGTAAAATTGGACAAAGATTGGATCTGACAAATTGAGCATCTGAGGTTGAAAGAACAACATTCTGTCGGGCTCTGCTGATTAGATTTGTAGTTGTTGCAGATGGCTACTAAATGACTTTACTATGTTCCCAGTAGAGCTGCTGATTGCCATGGGAAAACTGACTGTGGGTACATGCATAAGTCTGTCCTCCTCCCAGACATCTTGAGATGAGGTATTTATGTAGGAATGTAGCCGTCTTAGCATGAAACACACAGGACATTTTCCTCATAAATAGTTTGCCTGATTTACCTTAATAAAGTGTCACTACCTCGTTAGCTTGACGGAACAGTGGAGCCGTGAGACACAGTGATTGAAGCAAAGGGAGTCGAGGACAGGGAACAACACACCCTGTCTCATGGACACACACAGTGTGTCATGCTGAGTTGGGGTTCATGAGACGCTGGCAAATGGTGGAGGGACTGCTGCATTGAGCTGATCAGACTGAATCCAATCAATCAATCCAATGATCAGGTTGAAAGCATGAATGGACGGACGGACGGACGGACGGACGGACGGACGGACGGATAGATAGATAGATAGATAGATAGATAGATAGATAGATAGATAGATAGATAGATAGATAGATAGCCAGTTTAGCTAAGTTAGCTAAACTCTTCAAAAGCGTACTCATCGTTGGACGAGTTCTGATTAAGCACTTCTAGCAATGCTGTATCTTCTCTAGACAGCATATTTACCCTCAGTTAATGCTCAAATGTGATTGGCCAAAACTACTACAACTATAAACGAAAACCAGAAAGCTTCCCATACCAAAATATGGTCCAGTTGCCTACAGAGATCAATCTACAGCGAACAAGTATAGTAGTAGTCAGCACTGCAGTAGTTTAGGGAACAAGATGATTTGGTTTCCTGGCATGATTTCCTGCTCCAAATGCTTTAATTGTTCAGTCATGCTGTGATTCCCTCCCTTCCTGCAGCATTGCCTCATGTATTACATGCATATTGATGAGTCCAGCAGTTTTCTCACCTTTTTCTTGCTCTAACCTGCCTCCAGTCCGCAGGAAGGTAGCACAGCTTCCTGTACAAATCACCACGGAGGGTTCCCTTTGGATGAGTAAAACAGAACACTTTCTATCTTTTGGTGGAGCCATCGGGGATACAAGCTAAATTACATGTGGGCCAGAGTGAGATCACAGTGAATTATTTATGTGCTTCCTGCCCTGTGCCCTGTTCATCTCGGTATGGCATTGCAGGGGTAGCGGGGTCAGGCCAGGACATGCCTTCAAGCTGTTATTACAACCTAGTTCTCCTCAGGCAGCCATCACAGCAATCAATACGATATCTCCCCTGCAGGGTTTTACTGGATTTCAAAAGCAATACAAGGAGGGTAAATTGAGTAAAAAAGATGTTTGTTAAACACTGAGTTGATGGTTTTTACAAAGCTGCATCTTCATTTTTAATTTTGAGCAGCTGATGAAGCGATCACTTCACTGCTGTTTGCTGACATCACTCAGTTTATTGTGTCCAAATCAATTATTTCCTCCAAGCGATCCATTGCATTTCAAAGATCATTGGACAACAGTTTCCCCTGCCTCTGACATTGACACAGATACATTGTGGAAGTGATTGGATTGTTGGATGTGGCTAAATTGGTTTGGCCGCGAGTGTTGTGGCCTCAGAGCAGAGCCGGGGGACGAGCGCTGAGGGAGGGAGATAACGGACAATGGCACCTGATGAAGATGATGGCTAAAAGGGAAGTCTTGGGATACAGCACAACATGTTATGTTTGTCTCCTCAAGACCACAGCTAATCCGATTACCGTCTCCATGCACTGTGGGATGTCATTTGTGTTGGGTGCAATAACACAGCACAGGCGTACGTGACTCAGGCTGAGGGGTGTGTTTGTGATGCCTGTGATTTGCTTGGGAGGGGCTGGTTAACAATTTATTTTGCCGAAAGGTATGAAGAGATCCACATTGTGTCATTGTTGGAAGGATATATCACAAAATGGATACTGGATACAGATTAACAGATCATAAAACAAGCCAGAGTTTTTATTGCACAGAGTATAAACAATACAGTATATTAAGTTTGTAAGATCAGGTCTGATTAATTCATTAACATGTTCATGTTATAGTGCATGATTGACAGGTGGTATGTGAATTTACCCTTCTGCAATTTTGAGGTACTACCTGAGCATTTCCATTTAATTTAACTTATTCTTCTTCTCCACTACATTTTAGAGGCAAATATTGTACTTTTTACTCCACTACATTTAGCTGCCAGATTAAATTACTTTTAAGGTCAAGAATAATATGATTAAAATGATTATGCCTGTTTCTTTAACAATGTGAGTAGGTTTATTCTGCATAACAACTACTTTTGATACTTTAAATACATTTTCGATACTTTTGATCTTTAATGACGGTTTTGAATTCAGGACTTTAACTTGTAGTGGAGTATTGTCACAGTGTAGTATTAGTAATTTAATGTCTTGGTTGGAATCTGAAAAGCTTATTATCCAGTTTATTTTTTCCACTTCATTTGGTTGAGATGTCAGATTCACAAGGGGAAAAAAACGCTGTAGTCTAAACTAATGACTACAGTGTTTCCCTGCATCTGCACAAACAGCAAAGCTTTAGAAAAGTGACAAAACAGACAAACTAAAGCAACACTATGATGGTTTTCGTTATTTGGGATGCTGACGTTTCATTTGTGTGCTCCACTTTCTTTGACTGGCTGTCAGAATATCTTGCCTTAATTTGGCAACAGCTAACACTGTGTTGAAAGTAAAATATTCTTTTTGATCACTGTATTGTGCAGAGATGTATCAGCTGTCCTGTCCTCGTTAATCAAACATTTATTACAACAATAAAAGAAGAAATAAGAAACCCCTTTGTGGATTGACATTAAAGTGTCTAATAAGGAGCTTTTATGGTTTCTTAAGTTTGCAGTTTAGTTAAATGAGTCACAGAAGGTGAGAACGGAGGATAACACCATGTATACACCACTTCTAATTATAGAAAGGTTGGTGTTTCATTTTCACTTATTTTCACATCTTTGAGGGGCCTTAAGACCTACTGTGTCACCAAACAGCCTTTAAGACAGAACTTAATAAATAACCGACTGAATTTGAATGTTATTTTGAGCTGTAAGACTGACTGTGGAGCGTTACGAGGATACAATTTAAAACAACACATTCAAATCTCATTACAACTTTAAACAAAATGCTCTCACACTTCTACAGCTCAGCACCCTGCAAAGATGGAAATTTCCAACATGGATCACATCTGCTGAGTTTATTAACTATCCTCATTTGATTATGAATATTCCCACTTCTCTTTCATTTAGATGAATATGAATCACTAAATCAGACACAGAAAGTTAACGATCTTCTGCTATTAAAAAACCTCACATCCAAAATGCACACCTTCCATCAATCTATTAGGTCTTAATTATCTCAATGTACAGAAGGAAAATGTAAAAGTGGAGTTGAAAAAGTGAACTTTTCTCTTGAATAATTTTCTGTTCTGATCAGATTCTAACATTCTGGTTGAGGTAAAACTACTTGGTTAGGTTTAGGGAAAAGATTGTGGTCACGGCTCAAAGGAACCAACATTGACTGTCAGAAAGAAACAGAAGGTAACTGTTTCTCCCACGTCAAAGTCACGTTTTGAAGGCCCATCCAAACACTCCAACCTCCACTGTTAACGTAACACTATATGTGAATTGGGCATTTGGTTAAACAACATGTTCTCATAAAATAACTGTCTCAATTGAAATCCAGCCCACCGACGTGGGCCAGTACTCATGGGCACTTCTAGATATGACATATGTGACATTTTCTTGAGTACCGGCACTTCTCAGAAGTTACTGGTCCTCTCTGGTTAATTTTATAGGGGCCTTGCATAAACTGCAGTTTGTTATACTTGTTATACATATTGAAGTAGCATGCCACCGCCGCTTCATCATTTTCTAAAATGGTATGATATTGCCGTTAAATGGCCGTTGAACTATCTGCTCCACCAAAGTCAAACAGATCATCTGCTCACTGTCCGCTTTGTGGATGAGTTACTGGAACTATGACTTTCAAAGTTACATATTTAATAGTCTGTAGTCTGCCCATGGCTCTGAAAATATACACTCTCTATGCAGTTAGACAGATTCATGGTCCAAAGTCAGCTTTGTTCAGCATTACTCTGCAAGAAAACACCAGATGGGGTGATGAGAATGATGAGAGTAGAGAATATGCAGTGTCCTAAAATATTACTCTACTCAAATGCCCATATAGTTCACACACAAACGCAGCACTTATACACATAAGTAACACACAGTTGACACACACCAACAGGTACTGTAAGACCCAGCTCTTTCTGTGGAGCCCCAGCTGACAGCTTATCCAATTACTGCTGCAGAAACACTGGTTACAAGGGAGTCAACTCTGAAATTGCCTGGTGTGATTCAATGTGGCCCACGCGACATGTGTAAAATTGACACTGTGATTTCTGACTGGGCTCCCAGCAGAGATTACCTCCCACAGGATGCTGCTGTTTGAGAACCCTGGGCTGTGTGCCAGACGAGGAAGGTGAATGTTGTACAGTGCAGCAGGCTGTGAGTGAGTGATCGTTATGAAAGTCATTATGATGGAGATTGTAAACTGCAGTGCATTTAGTCTTAAATACGTTGGTGTAATTGTGATTGATATGGTTTACTGTCTGCTTAAGACACCGATGGTTGTATTAACACTTTCTTTCAGATGTTTGAGAGAAACTAATGATCATTATGTGGTCAAACTGTTATTTAATAAAAACATGTTAGATCTACAAATGTTTAAGAATCTATAGTTTCTTGTATAGGGCAGACTCCATTTTTCATTTAAACTAAAAGAAGTAGCTAAAAACCGACTGGGTCAAAAAAATATTAAGAATTAGTAAATGATGGAATGAAAATGGAAGACAAGGACTTTCACAATGAACTGGATAAGTTAGTAATTATAGTAGTGAAGGCAAAAAAAAGATAACTTTTTGGCCTTTTGAACAATGATTAAAACATCACACATACTGGGCCTTTGACTGGCCATCTTAATTAACGCACACTGCACACTGCCTTTGAATCTTCCCCCACTTAACCTTAAATCCATTCTTTTACTAATCCACTCTTTTCTCCCACTCGTTGTATTTCCTCATAATTTTGTGTTTGCAAAGTTGCCAACTGTGTCCACGCCTGACTATCACACCGAGTTACACAGGGTTGACTCCATTATTCATTTTTACTTTAAAGAGGTTGAACAAATAAACAGAAAAAAAGCTGAAAATAATAAATAATAGCAAAAAGTAGATATGTAATTTTTGAAAAAGTAGAAAAGAAAAGCAGTTGCATAAAATGAACTGGATAATAAATAATTACAGTAGTGAAGGCAAAACAAAGATAACGTGACCTTTTGAACAATGATTAAAACATCACACATACTGGGCCTTTGACTGGCCATCTTAATTAACGAACACCGCACACTGCCTTAGAATCTTCCCCCACTTAACCTTCAATCCACTCTTTTACTAATCCACTCTTTTTCTCCCACTCGTTGTATTTTCTCATATTTTTGTGTTTGCAAAGTTGCAAAAAAAAAACTATCAATTGTTCAATTTTGATTTGATGAAATGATTCACCTGTGTGTGCTGTGTATAGTTTTCTGTGTGTGGGAAGTCCAGGAAACGAGGAGAAAACAAGAGTTTCCATACATCCTGTAACAAGACGAACTAGACAGGTACACTTGAGACAAACAGGAGACATAGAGGTCCAATTAAGCAACTATACTACAGACAAGCTCCCCAAAAAACATACCTACCATATCTGTACGCCACTTTACTAAAAAAAAAAGTTGCATGTAGTGAGTGGATTTGGCCACCCTGATGAGCAGCATTTCAGTGTGAAGAAATCCAAAGTTTGACAGACTTGTTAGCTTGATTGGCTGATCACTGTTTGGAGGAGGGGCCAACAGAAAACAGCCCAGTCCTTCATCTGTTTGCTCTGCATCACTACTTTGCAAGTATAATGAAGGTGGTAGAGAGTTAAAAGAACAGACAAACAAAACTGTTATGAAATGATATGATTAAACACATAATAATTCACCAGCACATCTTCTGCAAGCTCCTTTAAAATGTATGAGTTGCTGTTCCAGGGGGCCTAAACTCCTGTCTTCTTTGGTGATAAATAGAGAATGTGCTTTGCTGTGAAGTTGACGTGCTGTGGGCACAACTTACTTGAAAAGGCACTTTTTATTTTGCCTTTGTCAAAGTCGCAGTTGCCATGCAGAATATTCATCAGTTCGCCTCAAATCTGACGCCCCTTTTGATGTGCCTGAAGCTTACACTGATTTGCTGTGAAGACGCTCCTCTCATTAGAAATTCCTTAAACTCACAGCCTCAAATCGCATTAGTCGAGCATGGCAGAATCCCTGGTGATGCAACCCCACACAGTTACTGTATGAGTTCACCTACTGCGCGCAGGGGAAAAGCTATTTATCACTGCACACCCTTAGGTAACAAACGAGGAAGTGTGCTCGGGAAGTTGTTTTCCTCTCGTCTCATCTGTTTACCTTCTCAAGGTCAGGAGAGTCAGACATGCATATTGATGATGGAGATGATAGGCCGTCCCAGGCGCTGGATCTGCCCCTGAGCAAGTGGTAATCAATGCGGGGAGGAAAAACAAATTAGCTTGACAAAATGTGTTGCAATTGAAGGCGATCAAAGCTTGAACACGCACACTCATTCACACAGAAACACTTGACCTCCCCGTTAAAGTTATCTCTGCAAATGTAAGGATCATTCAAGAAAAATACGAGTGCAATCGCTGCAGGTTTTTCTTGTTTTCATCGGACGGACATGGAAAACAAAGTCCCAATAAATGTTCCAGCTTGCCAAGTCAATAATGCATGGAGCTGGGTTAATAATTGATCACACGCTTCATATACTTTCAGTTCTTCTCTGTGTTGAATAATTAAGGGGGGAGGATTGTTATCTTCTGGGGTACCTCAGGGTTCCAGTTTCCCTGCAGCGGCTGGAGGTGTTTTACATTTCCAACAAGGAGCCCAGTGTTTGGGATTACAGGCCACCTCCTAGCTGGGCCAAGTTACATCACTGCTGCAGACACAACAGACATGATCGCTGAATGAGAGCAGAGTCAAATAAGGTAATGTGAGATGATGTTCAAATCATATGGGACATCATTTACCCACTGATAGTATCAGTATTTATCACATTCTGGGTTTTTTTTCTCAGCTTCCTTCACAATTAGATTTTTATAGTTATATTACAACATGGGATTCACATCTTTAAAAAGAGAATGATTCACAAAAAGACTAAAATACACACAACATAAAAAGAAACATTAGATTATCCATCTCAGTAGTTGTACTGATTACAACCTGTCTTTCATATATTTCTCTCCACACCATCATTTCTGTTGTATATTTCATTAAGAATAATACTTGCAATAACAGATCAAAGGTTCATACATATATGAGTTCATCATGGTATCATAGTGATAGCTGTCCTGCATCCTGCAGACTCTCTTAGGTCTTATTAATTTCTTTGCTTTGCCGTTTTCCACCTGCCCACCAACTTTCCTCAGCAAGTTTCCTAATCATTCTCCTCCCTACAGACCTGCTGGCCTCCATTCCCTCATCAAACCACATCTGTCCTTCCTCATGCTGTTCTCATAAACAATCTGTAGATATTCCTAAATGCACAACCAAAACCAAGGCTCACACCCAGAAGACCAGTGTTTACATCCCATTGGAAAAGTCTTACATCACTGATATAACTTTGTCTTGTAATTAGGAAGTAGTACATTTAGGCCAACCCATTTCTTCCCTAACTTCCCCAGTTGTTTTGTTTTCTAAACCTAACCAAGTATTTCTTCGCCACAATGTTACCAGTGTGTTTTAAATAGCAACAGTTTTTTAATTGGATATTACAAGGATATTAGGATATAGGATATTTATAATACATCCATTATTGCATACTTTTTTGTAAAAAAAAAAAATCGTACAAAACTGTTCATGAGAATATGTTGCCATTTTCAACCTTATATTGTGTGCTGGCTACATTCCTATGTGTTTTTGTCTATGGCGTTTTCGTGTAAGGGGGTTCCACCCACCCCAATTAAAAACACTGTCTCCCAAACTAAAACTACTTGGTTAGGTTTAAGAAAAGATCATCGTTTGTAATCTGTGTTTCCCCTAAAACGTAATAATTACAGCATTTTGCTTGTAAGAGAGTGTACATTTTAGGAGATCAGGCTGCTTCCTGCCTCTTTTTTTTTGCTTACACATATTTACATTTGCAAATTAGTAATATATGTATTTCATAGAAAACTGGGTTGTGGCTTCAGTTTCAGAAGAATATTAATGCTACTTAGCTTGTTATTCTTGATCTTTGAAAGAATCCATGTCAACCATAATCCAACGCCTGTTATTTTCTCTACAGATGATTTGTGTCTTTGTTAGGCCCCTGTGTTGATGGACAGCAGCATGGACAAGACAAAACAAAGCTGTGCAGTGAAGTGGCCACAGGGTTAAAGATGAGGAGGCTTACAGTGCACCGGCACAGCTGCTTGTCACACTTAGTTGTTTGTTTTTGTGCATGTGCTGTACGAGCATTCCTGAATGACTGCATGAATAAAGTATTATGTGTGTCTTTGGAGTGTGTGTTTCTGTGTCAGTGTGAGGATTTCTCAGCGGGAAGGTGCCAGTGTGTTGCATTTTGAGATAAACAGGAGCTTGAGGGGGAAAACTGCCAGCAGCTCTGACAGATTCTCATGCATGCATGTTCACAGTCCATTTCTACACTTTCCAAAGTCTCAATTAAATGATGCCAACGCTGCAGTGTGCTTACAGAGGTGTTATAACTGCAGTGTTATCAGCCCTTATTGCACAGATGCTTACAAGTCTGCCTGTTTCTCTGCCAGTCAATAAAACAGCTGTGGCGCTGCAGTAAAGTGCTTTATAGAGCCATATTTGTCTATTATGTGATGCATTTAAGGCTGCCTGGCTCTAATCCAAATATGTGACACTAGCAGCTTTTTATATTGAGTCACATTCCTATTCCTTCCTAGAGACTGTGTTTGTGGTGAAATATCGTCCTGATGATTCAGCATGTGACACTGTAATGTATCATTTGTTGGCTCACCAGTCACATAGTAACACCTTAGGATTCACTAATGCAAACTCGACCTAATCACACTGGAGACTTGCCAAGCAGGGAGAGTGGTGTGATCTGTTGTTCTATGGTTTATGATACAATAAAGTATTTCTAAAGGGAAGGAATCTATTTTCATCACTACCCTAATCAGACTTTTTATGATCACCTGCTGCAGGCCAGACAGTCCGTGGAGTAGATAGAGTACATCTGAGGGCATTTTTCACATAGAAAAACAGCCCACTGGATTCTAAAGATTCTCATTGATAAAGCTTATTAAAGGGATATATTGGATTTTTTTTTTTTGCTTACCATAGCCTTTGATACCTGTAGCACATAATAGGAGATGATCCGTGTCAGAAGCATACTCATTAATTCATTATCCGTAGCCACTTATCCGAACTCGGGGTGCGAGAGTCTGGAGCCAATCCCAGCTGACATTGGACAAGAGGGGGGGTGCACCCTGGACAGGAAGCCAGTCTATCACAGGGCACATGACACATGGAGACAGACAACCATTCACGCTCTCATTCACTCCTACGGGCAATTTAGAGTCACCAGTTCAACCTAAGCTGCATGTGTTTGGACCGTGGGAGGAAGCCCGGATGACCTGAAGATAACCCAGAACATAATAAATCCATATAGAAGAGTCACTAGCCGGAGTCGAACCTGCAACCTGCTTGCCGGTTTGAGACTTCCCTGTTCTTTGTTAATCTAGCTGTCAGCCCTTGGCTATAAATTCTATCTCGTTTCTCTAATTTGACATTTTAGTTGCTGTCTTTGTTTAAATAACCCTTTTCAATCAAATATTACACTCACTTTGTAGTAGAGAGCCGGCAGGGTAAAGTCTGATGGTTCAGATGTTTGCATTGTCTATGCAGCTCCTCCAAGTAATGGCTATGTAAGTTCAGCGTTGTAGTGCAGGGGTTTATGTCTCCCTGTTGCCCTGTCAAGGGCACATCAATCAAACACGGACTCCACTTTGGTTGATGCTCATGTCCTGCCCACTGACTGTGGGTGCCAAGGTACTCCACCAGTGAAGCTTCTGGAAGCACACTGACAATCTTCCAGTTCTCAGTGCTGAGTGCTCTAGACATTGCTCCTCTGTGATCAGCAGTGACAGAGAGTAAACTGGACAGTTTCCAGGTGTGTTTAAATCTCCTCCTAATCCTGTTGCAACTATGTTTTCTTAGATTCCAGGAAAGAAGGCTATTCTTCTATTGAAAGTCAATTATATATTAAAAATATCTATGTAGCAATGAAGTATGGTGCCCAATCACTGGATATAAAAGGTTGATGTTGTTGACCTAAATAATAATTCCTCTGTCTTAGTTTGGAAGTGTTATTTCAGTGTAAATGTCAGACCCATAAGAATAGGTCAACACCTGCTGTATTAGTGACTGTATTTAGTCAATGTGATTCTGTGGGCATTGAACAGGAATAGTTCATGGTAGACCTATGATGTCATTATTTTCACATACAGACCTGTGTGTAGGGCTAACCTCCAGCGAATATGAATTACAAATCGACCATGCAGCAGAATTTTTAAATTATATTTGATTAGGAATTTGACTTTATAGTACAACACCAGTACCAGTGTATTTTGTAAAAAAAAAAAATATATATATCATATTTTAAGAATAATTTTCTTAAAGCTTCTGGAGCACCTGACACAAGCATGCCGAAATACTAATACAATTTGCACATTGTGCTAAAAAGTGAAACACATGATGTCTCTTCCTCTACCAATGCGATCACTGTTGCAGTTCTGTTCTTCTCCACAATGAAACCAGCTGGAGGAGGAGACTTATTGTATAAACTGTATCAATGAGCGAGTATCCATGCAGAGCTGAAATCAAACATGCCGACTCTGTGTGCTTTGTGATGTGTGTGGAGGCTGTCAATAATTACGCACGGCTCTTGAAAAGCGCGTATGGATTGCACAGTGTTTAAAGCCGCTGGATTGTTTGGTGGAATCTGTTAGCACAGAGGACATCATTCACAGATCTGAGGCTTTATCCTCCTTTCTCTCACAGCTCGACTGATATGAAAAAGGCCTCTTCAGTGTGTGTTGATTGTTCAGTGGGGCTGTGTTCTGCAGGAGTCATATGAATTGAGCTTGGTCTAATTGTTTGTCGTTTAGGATCCATAAAGCCACAGAGTTTTCTTCTTTTTGATGCTAATGGCTTCCAAAATTGCCCAAGTGTATTCTAAAAGGGATATTTAAGTTTTTCCAGGAATATAGCCGTGCGGCCTGCTTGACAATCTATGCACCATTACCAGCCAACATGAGGGAGCTTTTAAGACACGTGCTGCCTCCGTCCCTATGCGCTCATCAACATCCTCCACTTACAGCAACGAGCCGTCATAAAGCCGAGACAGGAAGTAACACCAAGGATCTTTCTTCATTTACAAATGAAAGTCAAAGCAGCGAGCACCAGACAGAATGTACATGACAGTTTCTCACTGCTAGTCTGCCTGTTATCCATTTACAGTAGATGTCTCCATGTGCAAATGATTGTCTGAATGGTAAATTGTTAGTAGAAGCCGTGTTACAGCTTCTCTCACTCCTGCTGATGAGGTGAAGACAGAAGCAGTTCACTGATTCCACTTGTTTTGCATATGCATCATAGACTTTATGGTAAGAACCAAACTGATATGGGATTTTTAAGACCAATACTGATTAGGGAAAAGCAAAATTTATTGATATGGCAACAGATTTAGTGAATTTTGGAGCTGGAATGAAAATAGAGCTTTTCTGATGCAAAGTTACTTAAAACACACACATTAAGTTTTAATCATCCAATGCATACTGCAGAACATAAAGCTTCATTACAGGTGAGACTATAATGTATGTTGATCATGGAAGTTCATTTTCGACCCATGCCGAGCTCAGGTGTCCATTTAAAGAGTGTACAAAACAAATACTCAACACTTGCAACTTGAAATATCAGTGGTGAGGGCACTCCTTCACAGAGCGGACTGACTTGCAAATGAGGAGGATAGAGAGAGAGAGAGAGAGAGAGAGAGAGAGAGAGAGAGAGAGAGAGAGAGCTGAAGCATGCCCTAGTGGGTGATGACAATCTCACTCCAATTTAAGACCAGGACTGACACTGCTTACTCAACAGGGCCCAACAGACCCATCACAATGAGACAAAATCAAAGTCATTGAAAAAAAGCCAGTGGACAACCATTGAGATCTGATGCCAAGGAGCATGTGGAACAGAGACAGATGTCATATTGGCAGTTGTCTTGTACAGTAAAGTCAAGTACTTGGAAACTGTTATCGTGTCAAAACTTGCCTACAAACTACTAGTAGACACACTTGGTTTAATTTAGATAGATTGTTAATTCTGTTCAAATGTTTAAGACTATCTTAGATTTCTTTAGCAGCACAAGCAGTCAAACTGAAGGCAATGTCAAAAAGTTGGTCCTTCAGTTGGTCCACCATTCTAGTGCAGACTGAAACAAAGATACACTATTACAAGAATATGACGCATTGCAAGTGTAGTGGGAGCAGTGCTTTCTGTCTCTCTTTCACTGCTGGCCTTGAATGCAGCCTCTCAAATGTAGGTCAACTCCTCCCCTGGTTCCCGCCCCTTAATCAGCTGCACTATATATAAGGCACCTGTGGCAACATGGCTGCCCTTTTTGTGTATGTCTGCTGTTGGTGCCACATGCTCCTTATGCCGCATGTCTGCCTCTGCCTGGTTCCCTCTGACTTGAAGTCCTGGTAGCTGTCACCCCATAAGGGTAATAGTGAAGCCAGTTAAGGGGCCTGATATCTGCTGCTGTTTTGCTTCTTCTTTTCCTTTGTATTGTTTTGGTTGCTTTGTTAATTTGAGTTCAATTAATTGATTGATTGATCTGCTACTTTTAAATTGAAGTAACTGGTATTTTAGCTTTTTTCTGTTTAACCCTTTTGTAGTTTCCCCCCTTTAGTGAAGTGGTTGCCAGCCGTTGGTGGAGGCTAGGCACTCTAGGTGATTCATTTCACTGTTTGTAGTGGTGAGCGCACTGGGACACAATAGTTTTCACCTCTTTGCCGTGTTTACTATGAGTTCACGAGTTGTGAGTAGATTGTACTCCTGGAACGCACCCATCGATGCTCGGCTGCTTCCCCTCTGCAGGCACCACTCACTTCCCCCTCTTTACAGATACTACCAGTTTCAGTTTTCAATAAATTTACATTTTCTTTTGGAACTACGTCTCTGTCTTAATTCAGTTATTGAACCTGTGGTGCCTTTGTTTGATTAAGTTGTCTATATATTTCCTGGGGTAAAATTCCCCAGGTGGCGCAGTCAGTCAGATTATTTTGGTTATTATTCACCCCCCTCTGGTGCGCCATGCCATCCATGGGTATCAATTGGTGTCTACTTCCTGTCTTTTAAGTGGCTCTCGGTTCACTCATTTGGAAATGTTATGAACTTCAAGCATAATTTATTCATATTTTCTGGAGCTTATCCCAGCTGACATTGGGAGAGAGGCAGGGTACACCCTGGGCATGTCACCAGACTATCACAGGGCTAGTCATATTTAGCACTACTAAATTTAGTTAGCTAGGGTTAGCTAATGGTTTTGACACAGTTTGTTTTGCCAGATCTTGTTTGACTGAGTTGCTGAGACAGAGTCCATTGCCCATTTGCCGAAATGCCATTTCAGTATCAGCATGTTCAGAAGATTTTAGGTCTTTTGAAAAGTGGGTTCAATAGTTAGTTAGTTGGTAACTGTGAAGCAACAGAATCGGTCATACTGAGTGCTCACTTTCATGTCTCCTATTGGAATGAATATACACAAGACCTGCTTCTAGTCTCCTAAAGGGGCCTGGCAGTAACAGACAAACTGACTCATACAATAAAAAGATGGATTTCTGTAAAATTAGGAACTGGTATGATGATTTTTAATAGCACCACCTTGAGATTGATATTGAGACATTACGTTTTGACACAAATGTCTCAAATGTATGGATTGGTTGGCTGTGATAATTGGTGCATGTTCCCCTCGGGATGTATTGTAATAACATGGTCATTTAAATTGTATCCTTCATTGTGTCATACTGTTTTGGATTGGTTTATGACCAAATACCTGCAAAACTAATTAAATTCTCACCTGTAATTTGTGTTGTGCGCCAATTGGCAAATGTTAGCGTGCTGACTAACACGAAGTTAATGAGCATTGTCATTGTGCACATGTTGACATGCTGACATTAGCATTTAGCTCTTAGTACAGCTGTTGATGACTCTTTACAGTCTGGGGCACAAAGAGCTCGGTAAGGACACCATTAAATATACAGTGTTAGCAGGGAGCACTTTTCAACCACATTGTCTGAAAAAACAAGAAAATGTCATTTGTTTGATTTTAGGGGCCTTGGTATAAAATGGAAAAGTGCTTTGGGGTGAAATGTTCATTTTCCAGTCACTTCTCTTATTAACTGTAAAGTAGGAAGGTGTTGGCAATCCTGTATGTTAAAAATGTCTGGGTCAGTACAGAAATAACCATGCTCCTATACATTTCAAAACCATAGACACGCTTTAGTCAAGTTGCTTTTTGATTATCTATTTGCGTCTTTTCAGTTTGCTGCTGTCATCTATTTTTGGGATGAAGTTGATTTTGCCTTTCTGTTCTCCTTCAGCGCGTGTCGGTCCCATCTCTGTTGCTCTCCTTTTATGAGAACTTTCAAAGCCTTCAGTGGGACACAAAGTGGAAGACATCATTTGAATTTCAAAAGGCCTGACAGAACACATTGCCTCTATCAGCCGAGTAAAGGTCCTCTTGACAAGAAAGTGCCTTCAGAATTAATCATCCACGCTGAGAGTCCTCCTGGATGCAGCTTCCTCTGCCGGGCGAGGCGTACAGCCGAGGAGGTGGTTTGAGAGGGCAGGAAGCCATAGCCAGACGTGATGAAAGAGATGAAGCCCTCCCACCCTGCTCGCTGCCTTTTTGACAAGAACCAAACGTGTTTTTATGGGACAAACAGCATGAGGTCATCTTGTTCCCATTTGTGCTCTTCAGTCACATCAGTGTATTTCTTCTTTTCTTTGCAAAAACAGATCTTAAACTGTGTCATTTTCAGTGCACCCCGGGGAAATGTAAAATGACCCATGAAAACACAAAGCTGGAGCTTCTCCTGAGCCTCCAGAGGTCCTGTACGGGAGACATACGGCCCCAGCGAGCAGCAGACAGCTTCCAGCCGTCATTGCTATGAGCTAATTAGCCATCACTAATGTGAATCAGCTTCCATTTTTACTCACTTTGATTTACAGGGCCCGTCCCCATTACATCACCATGGAGACAATGCAGTCTTTACGGACCTATGTGGGCTCCGTGCACCAAATGATCCCATAAAAAAGAGCATTTATTGCTGCTTAGCATCACCAGTCCCTCTTGGAGGACAGTCCTGTGTGTGTAGAGTCTTGGAATCAGAAGTCCTCATCACTCGCCAGATCTTCCTCTGAGAGTTCGGGCTTCCATCCAGATGAGTAAATGTTTTGTTTTAGTAGCCGTAAACTTTCTGATCATGCAAATAAGCTCTTTAGACAAGTATATTTCCATTCCAGTGTGATGTGAAAGCTGCCTCTCTGTTGCACTTTTCCTGGTATGGTAGAGTGTGTGTGTTGAATTGAATATGAAATTGGAATTGTGAAACAAAAAAAGACAAATTCAAGGTTGATGCAAAGGTAAATAAACACTGTTTTCTTTTAGTGGTTGTCTGAAGCAGGGTTTCTGTTATCTGGTAATTGATGGTTTTTGACTGGGAAAGTCTTAACAAGCTGGGTCTGCACAGTCTGCACCCCTCACCTGGACTTTGCCAATTCCCAGGATCCTGGACTTAGAGATCGCTAAGTGCTCAGGGAGAGACAGAGCAGACTCATTCTGTAAACCCACTCAACCCATCTAAAAAACAAGGACTTCCGTCATGTTTACATGCTTTGTTGGTTTGATTTTTTTGCCCGCGGTTTCAACATTAATGGCCGTGTGTTATTTTGAGGGAACAGTAGATTTGCACTGTTATCCAAGCTGTACACGGACTACTTTATATTGTATCAAAGTGTCATTTCTTCATTGTTGTGACATCAAAATAGGTAATAAAATATGTACAAAAATCTCACTTTTGTGAGATACTGTAAGTGACATTCCAGATTTCAGTGAGAACCTTCAGCATGTATGAGAACCTTCTCACTCGGCCCCTCTGGGTGGCGAGTGAATTGTTGCCCTCAAGCAAAGGAGTTAAAATATCTTGAGGTCTTGTTCACGAGTGAGAGAAGAATGGAGCGTGAGATGGACCGTTGGTTCGGAAGTGATGCTGACTTGTATCAGCCGTTGGGGAAATAAAGGAGCTGACCCGGAAGGCAAAGCCCTTGATTCACCAGTGCATCTATGTTCCAACCCTTACCTATGTTCATGAGCTTTGGCTAGTGACCAAAAGAATGAGATTGTAGATACAAGCAGCTGAAATGAGATTTCTCCAGGGTGACTGGACTCAGCCTTAGAGACATCTGGAGCCGCTTCTCCTTCACATCCAAAAGAGCCAGCTCAGGTGGTTCGGGCATCTGGACAGGATGCCTCCGGGGCATCAGTTTTTCAGGCACGTCCAACTGTAAAAAGGCTCAGAGACCCAGAAAACGAATTTTGTGTCTCATCCAGAATGCCTCTGGGTCTCCCAGGAGGAGCTGGACATTGTGGCTTGGTAGAGGGACATCTGGAATACTTTTCTTAAATAGTACGATTTTAGCAAAAATGCATGTATATGGACTTGGATTGTACTGCATGAGTTCTGAGAGTTTGGAAATGGATGTTTTGACAGTTTTGGTGCCCATCAAATTTCATCAAAGACCATCTCCATTTTCAGATTCTCCATTTACCGTTGAAGCATGCAGGAATAGCAAAGTTTTCTTTCAGAACTTACGCTAACAAGGCTTGTGTAATTGAGATATAAATGATCATTTTAAGGGTGAAGTATTCCTATAATTCTCCGCTACTTTCTAATTAGTTGTTTTGGAGTTTAGTCTTAGATAGAAATTGTGAATTTGTAACCACACTTCCAGTGCTGCTGTGATGTTTGTCACATTTTAATAAAGAGAACATCCTGTGAGGGGTAAAAAGCTGCTCGGGGCCTAATGAGCAGCACACAGACGGAGCTATTTAGAGAACACTTCTCTGCTGTGTACTTTCATAACCAGTGTGTAACAGCCTCAGAATGAATTCACAGCGCTCCGTCGTCAAGCACGCTCACTCCCATCTTCAACCATCATTAAATTTCAAGTATTTTATACAACAATCTGCCCTGCGTGCATTGTTGTTCTCTAAATGTCAAATGTGGACCCTTTAGATACTCAACCTACCAGGTAGAAAACATGCAGACTTAATGAACTATACTTTATTAATATTAGGGACCATATTCTGACTACTAGTCTGTTTACCTGGTGAATTTAAAGTCTGCACTGACTTTTTGTTCTTTCAGTGGAAGCCAAAGTTGCTGGAGACACTTACTTTGTATCCCTCTCATCATTCTCTCTTTCTACGTGTGGGGGGGCTCCTGTCAGGGGAATCAATCTACAGGACCGAGGGAGGGGAGGAATGACACAGCAGCCATCGCTCACCCACACTGCCCCGCTCTGCTCCTGACGGTAAGCCCCGCGATGATGGGAGGAGTGCGTGACAAGACGGGGAAGAGGAGTGATGGGGTCTCTCCATCACAGCCAAGGCCCTGTCAGCACGTCTCAAACACTTTTTTCTCCAACTTTGTTACCCCCCCCTCCTCCTTCTTTCTCTGTTTCTCCATGCCTCGGTGTTAATGAGGAAGCAGTTATTGGGGTGATCATTCAGCATGGATAAAACCAGACTGCCTGGTGCGATCTCATGGTGGGGGGTTGGGAGGAGTGAACAGCTGCTGATAATTTAGACAACCTGGTATTAAGCAGCGTTCCTCCTCACCGCGGCACTCATGTTAAATCTAATTTACTGTTTAATTTCAATGAACTTTTCATTCTCTCCAAAGCTGTAACTCATCTAACTTCCACAGCGTCCCGCCGCCATCTGCGAGAGGACACATAATCATTTTAGAAGCACCAACATTTCATCTCTTAACATCTCCACCCTGGTGAATTTGAAAGCACAAAACTGCAGACGTGAGGGGACTCCCCATTTGGCTTTTTTTTTTTTTACATTGCACCTGTCAGCTGCATGATATTTCAAATTGAGAGCAAATGGATTAAAAAATATGATGAATATTTCTATTTCATGTGGATCAACCTGCTGTTGGTATAGTGCAAGTAATCAGAGAGCAGTCTTTGCCTCTGAGTGCTTCTCTGTTTATGGGCAGCAGTCCATGAGTCCCAGCTGAATACTAAATGCTTATCAGAGACGGTGGCAGGGCCAGAGGCCAGAAAGCAGCACAAGTAGCAGCTGTGTTGTGCTCTCTGAGGCCACAAAGATCCACAGAGCCGCTGAGTTCGATCCCAGATCCAGCACTATCAGTATAGAGCACTGTGTGTCCCCTGGTGCTGCCATTTCTCTTCATTATAACCACCCACAGACAGCAGGGAGTGGAACCAATGGCCAACCACAGTTTGCTGCTGATTGGTCGCCATCACTCTCGCATGTATTGGCCCGGACAAAGAGCCACCTCTACAGGAATCAAAAGACACATCAAAAGAGCCGACCAGAGGATGCCAAGCCTAAAAATAGAGCGGAAACACGAATGAAACATGCCCGATTATGGCTGCCCAAGCTCATGAAACATCCAGACCATGTCTTTTCATTTTGATAATGATAATGATAAAAAAAAAAAGCATGATGAAAAGCATTCTCAAACAGTTAAAAACCATGAAATATAAAAACATGTAAAAGTCTTGCAAATTTGACTTAGTAAAAGTTAATTTTTGTGAAGGCCTGCCCCGTGACCCACTATTATCTTTATTATTATTTTAAGTAATTTGGTGTCTTTTAACCTTGATCATACTCAAAAGAGTGAAAATCACTAATCAATCCGTTTTGATTGAACATTGATCTTTTATTCACAAGCTGTAGACAGGTGGTGACAATTCTGCAGAAATTAATCACAAGCAAAAAGATGACATTCAGGACAAGACTAAACTGAAAAACTCCCCAACCTTTTTCTACCCTCATTTCCAAGTTTAGTCCGTTTCTGTTCTTTTTACACTTAGTAAAACCCTTTCTTGTTGCAGCTGGAAGATTTCACAGGTGCTGATTTCTTGTTATCCAATGCTTTTTACAGTTATTATTGAAAGTGTCATGTCATGCAATCTCTACTTCCTCTGCTGTTTACTGACCGATTAGCCTACAGCAACACATTACACTCTCTTCTTCTGACCAAAGTACGTCTATGCAGTTTGCTTATTCGCTCTAAACCAGTTGATGGGAAATAATTTGGATTATCTTAAATGCGATATTTCAAAACTTGGCTTCAGATTTGCTTCGACTTGAATGGAAACACAGCTACTGGCAAAACAAACAGAATGAACATAGTTTCATCTTTCATAACGAGGATCAAAACTACAATGTGAGAAAAACGAATAGATTTTATTTTAAAGACTCAAACAAATGCAACATGAACATAGTATCCAAGCAAAGAGCAGAGACATTCACATTCAATCATTGGTAACGTAGTGACTGTTACTAAAGGTCAGACACAAGATGTAAACTCATGTCATGTATTGCCTTGTGATGGATGGCAGTCTCTTCATACTGTCAACAGTGCTGCTCATGATTATTATGGAGGGTGTGGTGGGGGGCTTCATTCATCTCTTATCCCCTATCAGTTGTAGAAACACTTCATATGCAGATGGAACCTCTTTGATATTTAAATTTCAAAAGGCCGTTGTAGTCTTACAAGTTGTATGCAGATTTATTCATTTATGCTATTTAAGTTGTGAATAGATACATTGTGGTGTCCTTTTAAAGTAGATAATGTAATGTCAGCATTTCATTATAGCTGCTGGGAGGAAAGTATATGAATGGTGGAAGCAAATCCCTGGTTGTGAGGTGGATTTAGGTCCCCTGGGAAATATAAGGCCTCAGGTCATAGGCTGATGCAACTAGGCTTTAACAGTGATCTTCTTATTTTGTAAGAGTACAGTATGTGATGTGTGTTACCTAGTTTGGGAGCAAGTGAAAGTATTTCCTAAAATAATGAAATAGTAGAAAATGATGGCCTAAGCATTGAAAGCTTCATCTGGTAACTGTATTTCCCGTCCAAACAGAGTCACACTAAAGCAAACGTGGCAGGTGAAGGGCAGCAGGTTGCATGAATAGTCAGTGTTCATTAGGAGACATGTGGATCTGGTGGGTGGTTTCACTCTGATTTCTTCCTCGTCCAACTTCCTTGAAAGACAAAATATGAAGGACATCTGCTCAGGTCTGCACCGGGCTAATTACCGGGTATTTTTGCTCTCATCATTTGTTTCCTTTGGACACGCTGTATCTCTCCAAGGCCACCTGCACTGATGGATGCTATGTGCATTTCTTACGCCCATTATTTGTGTGATTGTGGCGGTACGTGAGCTGGAGATATTTAACACCTGTGACTGCTCCAACAGAGTGAGAAAAGGGAAGAGGGGACTGCAGGGGGCTGCCAGTCAACAGCCTGCTCCATGCTGAGAATATAAAATCTGGTGAATAGATAAATAACCTAAAGGAATGTAACAAACCAGGTTAATAATCAACTATTGTCTTTATTTCACCTGTGATTTCAGTTTGCTCATTCAAAACAGGGGAAAACAGTGACTTTGTCAGTGTAAAGTAGGACAGTGTGCAGTTACAGTGTGTCCTTCCCTCAGGTAAGGAGCTGACAGTGATAGTATTGATTATCATTGAGCTTACCGAGCTGCTCTGTGATGGAGTGATTGCTATCCTTGGTGCTAATGCAGCTCTCCAGTCTGTACGCTGTCCTTGGACACGGCTCCATGCTATATAATAGACACTGCGTATGCAGTGTGTGTGACACCATGACCCAGATATGATGAGTGCCAACAATTATTGCTCACCCATCTGAATGTATAAATATACAGCAGCTCCATATAATAAACTTCATGGTTCATTTCCAAACAACAGATATGTGTAATCTCAACATGTTTGAAACTCTGCAGTTTTGGGGGGGTAGACATGCAGACACATTGGGTCACAGTTTTAATCACGCTGTAATTCTTTTCTCTTCACATTCACCATGGAAACTGAACAAACATTAGGAAAATAAAACTTAAACCATGTTCACTTAACATTACATTTCACAAAGTAAAATACAGATAAACCAAACAAAAATACTTTGTTGGCTAAATGTTGTACGAAGAGAATTATCTCTCATTTTCATTCTCTGGGTGAATGTTTACCACAGGACCATAACAACTAACAATTTAACCTTTTACCAGAGCACCTTTGTTTTGCGGTGATGCTGCTTTGAGTCCTGTGCACGTAAAAGCAAGTTAGCTGCACCATCAAAATAAAAGCACTCACATCTACCAAACAAAGGAATGTTTAAAGCACACATGCAACTTAAATTAATCCTCAATTATAACATCGGACTTAAAGAAAAGTACACAATTAAAACAAATTGTAATGTGGTAACAATTACACTCCCACCAATCACACAAACCTTAATGTGGGATTTCTCTGAAACACAATGTTTCTTCACTTGACATTGTGAATTCAAACAAAAACTACTGGGTTGTCTTTAGGCACCAAAACTAACTAAGTTATGGTTTTATCTGCATTTCATTATTTTTGGTTGAGCCCTAACCCTAATCCTATCTCTAACCACTTATATTTACATGAATATATGGCCCACAACATCAGATGCACTGCAGACACTGGTAGAAGCTGGTGGTTCACAGGCTTTGGTCTGGTTACCATCACAAGATTACTTTCATAATTGTTTAATTTGATCAGCCTTTTTAATTTCATTTTTGACAGGCAGCAACCTTTAAATGATTCAATTATGCCACTAAATGAAAAATATGAATGTCCTCCTTTTGAATTTCCTATTTACATTATAATGTTTTCATTATGGGGAGACACCTGAGACAGTGCTGAGAGATGCGCTACACGGCTCCTGTGGGGTACGATGACGACAGGAGCGTGATGAGACCGCGGTGCCCGACTGTGCTGAGAGTTGAGCTCACACACAAACAGATATGCAGACCTCCCGCAGACAGCCAAAATCCTATTTGTCACAGAATTGTGTTGGGGTTTTCATTAATAGGGCTTGTGCTGGTACAAAATTTAATTAGATGATTACAGTAAACAAAATGGTTGTAATTCCAGGAACGAAATGGTATTTGGGATCCCTGTATATCACCAGATACATTGTGGGGAAACGCATCACCTGCCACCATTTTTTATATATCGTAAGACAACCTGTCCAGGCTAGCTCTCAAGTCTGATCCGATCGGGTGTTTCAAATACAGTACTACCCTTTCTTCGCTCTCATGCACACACACACACACACACACACACACACACACACACAGAGTGTCATCTCCCAGCTTATGTTTGCTGTCTCTTTGTTCTGCTTGCCTCAGCAGCATGAGTTTTCAAGGAGACACACTCTCTCCACAGAGAACTTTTCCCCACACTCTGGCTGTGAGGCAAACTTGTGAGGTTTTCTGTGCATCACAATGGCACCATGCCCTCGTTTTTATAGCCAGCTTTCCTCCGCAGAAGGGTGCATGTACACGCACAGCCTGAGCAGAAATACTCCCTCCTTCCACATGGGAATCCCTACAGTGACTAATGTGTTGTTGGGGTCTGTGCTGGGAATACTGACAAATATGGTGCAGTCAAAAAAGTGATATACTGCAGCAGTTAAATAAAGTTAACTGTAGGAATCAGAAGGGGAGCTTATATCCCATATGATTCTCTCTAAGGTAAGCTACGGTCTTCATTAATCACTTCAGATCTCTGGAGCACTATGTAAAGAATATGTACAATAATGCTCATAGACGTGAGTCTTATTGTGTTCAGTGAACTACAGCTCCGGATAGCTCTGAACTAGTTAGAGGTCTAGTTAGAGGTTGCCAGTTCTCCAGCTCTTCTTAAAATAAACTTTTACCTCAGCCATACAAAAATATTTAGTAAGTAGAGATTTACGCATCACTTAAATGTGTTGTACCACTCAAACTAGTTCTTACATTAAGCTTATGCTACAAAATATTTACACCAAGTAGCCTAACTTCCAGATGTAAATGCTCTCTGGCTTACTGATAAAACTAGCACCCTAATGTGACTCATTTAGGAGGTGTCCTCCTCCAAAAAACAGTCTGATTATGACCTATATGTACGTTTATTGCAAGGCAGTACCCTCTAGTGGCCATGGGAAGTGTGACGGAAACCAGTAAGGCTGAAGTGAGGATATAGAGTACAAGGAACAACAAAGTCTTTCACACCAAACTCCCGAATGAAAGCAGAACCCCACATTGTTATTTTAAGGTACACATGTTAGTTAATTTCCATATGTAGCTACATCACACATCAACTTCACATTTCACGTAATTTTCCAAATAAGTTTTCCATCAATCGAACACCATTCAGGTTCACGTCAGGCAGGCTGTTCCTCGCAATCACTCTTCTCCATGATTCTCCATTATTACCCACATGAGTACTGAAGTCCCCCAGCAGAACTACAGAGTCTGTACAGTCAGGTGGCATCCCTTCCAGGACACCACCCAGACGCTCGCCAAGGACCCGGTTTACCCATGCTGGGCGAGTTACGCTGGTTTCTATGTTTCTGCTTTGTAGGATTCTTTGAATCGCTCTTAGTCTGGCCCCTCCCCTAGGACCACTTTACCTTGGGAGACCCTATCAGGAACTGTTGCCCCCGGCAGCACAGCTCCCAGGGTCACTGGGACACACAAACCCCTCCACCACATTATTTTACTGAGTAAAGACTAGTTTAGAAAGAGCTCTACACACAAACATAATAGTGAAAACCCGATCCTGCTGTGTCACCGCTGGGAAGTTGTAGCATTCAGTGTTCATTTTGGTACTAGATTTTGAATTAGCTTTAGTTCTAAATACCATTTAAGAGTGTAACAATGAATAGGGTCCCCTCTCACTACCCAGTGTGTACCTACTACTTTTAATACTAATAAATGTGTCCTGTAGATCTTGAGATTTTGCACTCAGCACTACCCCCTTGTGTAAAGTGAATTGGATTAACAATTGTCAAGAAAACCAAAGGACAGACATACACAGACTGACAGAAACTCCATTTTAGATTGATGTTTTCAACACATAACATCAAACTCTATCTACTGACATGCTTTAATATTTATATTAAATTCCACCATCGTGTCGTTACAAAGTGGCATGTCACTGTGCCTCCATCTTTTTTATTCAAAGGTCACCTCCATTGGCATTCTGAGGCAGAAGGGCCTTTGAAGAGTGGAAATTAAATTCCCATCACTGTGAGGGAAATCTGTTACCACAGAAGGGACCAAACAAGGCAGAGACAGCCCTGTGAAAAGTTCATTTAAATTATGGATTGCAGTCATTTCTTTTGCATTTTTCACTGTGATTGTTTTTAGTTTCCCTGGAACAGTGTAAAGGTTAATTGTATAATTAAGTGGCTGTTACTGCCTTTTCTTTTGTCGGCATGTCAGGAGGGACGAAAATGATGGCAAAGTGTTGCACCATTGTTTCATTTCAAGTATATTAAGGTAAAGACTGAACTGATATCGTAGACCATATGAACACATTTTATAACTGGTAAGTGTTGTGGGAAGATCTTTATGTAAAACTATTATATTCTTCTCAACACATCTTTTAGAGAACAGATCATTCTTGGTATGTTGTATCTTCCATTCTTTTCTAAGAGCTGTGCTCCCTTCCAAGACATCTGCCTCAGATACAGAAGTGTCTTTGTGACATTTTCTTGCGTCTCCTCCCCTCCATCCATCATTTACTAACATGAATTGCATGTGACCAGGCAGGTGTCAGAGAGCAGAGTGGCATTCCTCCACAGTCTCAATCACAGCCTGGAATACTGGAGTCACGAGGCTTAGCCACTTTTCCCAGCCCCGGCATAAAGCCTTACCAGCACAGCTCAGACTGGTCCTATTCTCCTCCATTGAGCCCAAGGTCACAGTCCCATAGCAAGGGTCAAGGTGATAGGCTGGCAGCCGCCTGCCTCATGCATATGGATGACAGACGCTCCATCTGTTCCGCCGCAGAATGCAAATACACAAGCCTCTTTCTCTGCTCTCTTTTTTTCTGCCTCAAAGGGCAACCCTGCCAGACCTTACATGGCATCAGTTCCACTTGTTGGTCGCAGAGTGACGATTTATGCAAAACCATAATAGAAATGCAAGTCATTGCTGCACAATGTCCCCAGCCCAGCTCCAACACAGCTGACTGCCGTACTCTCTGCCTGATAACATTAATATTGTCATGTCTGAAAATTAAAGCAAGACGACATTATTTGTATGCTGTTGTGTACGCTATTGCTACATTTATTATGGATGGAGACTGAACATCTTATTAATGGATCATTATCTTATATAGGTGAGTGAAAGTATGACTCAGCGATGGCAGAAAAAATCTTGTTTACTATGCCTTAACATATTCCAAATGTGTGTAACTTTAAAGTGCTTGACCGTCATCGTCCAACCCTTTTTTCTATTTGAGCACAAATGCTCTTTTCCAGGAACACTATGCTCCACACTCACAGCTCCACACACTTGGAAGCTGCCCAGTACAGCCAACATCTGAGTTGTTTGCCACTGAGTAGCTATGTTCTGTAGTAGTCCTATTTACGAGTATACACATATTTTTTTACTTTTTTCCCCTCTATTTAAAAAACTGCAAAAACTTCTAGCTAATTCTATCTTAACGTATTCATATTTGATGTATGTTTAGTGCTCCTCTTTCTGGTACATGGCCCAATGTGAAATGGTGACACTGAAGTATGACTGGTTTGTGTGGCCAGATGATGAGGTGGAGTTGCTGCTTAGCTTCACCTAACAATACCGCTAGGCAGTGTTTTTGTTTCTTGTGCATGCTAATTACACAAAGCAACAATTGTTTCAACATTGCATTTAGACAAATGCATTCTGCCTCATTTACTGCCCACACAGACTATTGACTTGCATTCAGCCGAAGCCCACTCAATTGTTATTGGTCAATACTACTCAGTTTACAGATGCATATCAAACAGAATGTTTATGACATCAAACTCTGCGGTTGTCTGCATTCGTATACAAATATCTGTTATAGAGATGACTATTTCTTGATTAATTGATAATTCCTTGGTTATCCAATTACATAATTTGAATGCTAGGATGCCCTTTAAGGATTAAATTACAGCCCACAAACTGTTAATTATATAAGTCATATCTGTCATTATTATGTATGTTTAACTGCTACACCAGTGTTAGCAGCTCAGCATTAATAGTATCAGCAGGTCCAACAAACAAATGAGCATTATATGCATAGATTTAAAAACAAAAAGAGCAAGCAGGAGACATGGTGTCTTTTTGGCAGCAGTGTGACTTTATTGTTAATGAAGAGCACTTTAATGGCCTGCTGGCTGAGGGAGCCAATCTCCACGCCCATGGTGAGATGTCACGCTGTTAGCCAGGCTGCTACTTGGTCCGTTGACTCAATGTTTGATCCCCATGAGGTCGGCCTTTAAGCTCCTTCTGTCTGTGCCAGTCGTGGGAGGGGGGCTGAACATATACACAATCCTCTTTTGCAAAAGTGTTTAACAGAGCAGCATTGTGCCCTGCCCATCGCGGGCCAGCAGGTGTAATCACCACTTTTGTGCAGTCTTTACAGGGAGCTTAATGGCACCAGACGTTCGCTATTTATTGAATACAATATGCAACCTCAGAGATCTCTGAACAGCTGCTTAGTACCATACATGGCTGAGCAGTCTTACTTGTTTTCATATTAGATCCTGTGGCTAGATGACATTTAGTTTTCTTGTTTTGGTAGGTGGTGGTAGGGAGGAGTAAAGACACTTTGTCACAAGTATGGATTCTGTTGTGGTATTTTGGCCTAAACGATTCTGTCTCGTCTTTACCAAACAACTTTTCATCAGTGCAGCAACTCTGTAATGAAAAGTCTAAATACTAAATGTTCAGTGGAGGAGAAAATAACAGTAGAGATGATGTGTTGACTCTCCAGCACTGAATTATAGTTGTCTGCAGTCAGGTGATGGTAATGGGCTCAGGACAGGGAGATCCAGGCCCAGAGAAGGACAACAAACCCCCAGGAGTGAGCACATAACTTCCCCTAACAACTCTGCCGGCCTTGAAAAAACCTCAATGTCACTTTGACTTGCTCAGTCAGAGCTGGAAAGTTATTTAGTCTGTAAAAGTTAGTTATTTAGACAGTATAGAGGTTGCAAGCAGTGAAACACTTTATCTTAGCTCCTTCCCCCCATGTCTTTCTTTATTATCATTTTGATTAAGCAGGTCTTGGTGCTATATAAATACTATGAAAACATCAAAACACTCAATCACTGGAGAAACGCACACAGCCTAAATATAAAAATTGGGCCCACAGGATGTCTGTAGGTTGTGATGTCAACACCACTATACACATACCCCTAGAGTGCTTTAACATTCCCATGCTGCAATGACAGTGCAGAAACAGAGAGCACAGATGCAGAACAAGCCCACAGGAAGAGCAATGCCTTGAAGCCAATTGGACATTGTGGCCAAACAGTGAAATTACAATTTCCAGGTCCATGATGTGATGCCATTAGGCCAAAAAATGTTTTCCCATTGACTAACATTGTAAAAGAGATGTCTTGATGTCATAAACTCCCCCAAAAATGATTTGTTTCACTATCAGCATCAACATTGAAATAATCATATCGTTTTAATAACTCACTATAATGCTAATATGAGAATTTAAGATGATTTAAGGTTCAGAAATTGAAAACTCACTTTTAAATTTGTATGTCTTTTCATGTCATTTCATTGACAAATTGCAAATTCTGTCGCTGCATATTATTGAGCTCAAATTGCATCCAACATTTTTTTTCTTTCCTTTCCTGAATCCTATTTTCAGGTTTAGCAACAAAATAGTAGGTCAGTGACCCAATAATGTCCAACACAGCAATGTTTACAGCTGGAGTCTGAGCAGATATAACATCACACTGATCAGATTATTGGGATTAAGGACGTGTTCGCACGACATTTGGCTGCAAAAGAGGTTTTCAGCTTAAATAACCATTACTGCATTTTTTTATAAATGGAATAATACCAACATTCTTAAACATACAATTACAGCTGTGGTGTTGTCTACTGCAGGAAAGTTTTTTGAAACATAGCTCTAGAATGTTTCCACACATCAAAAAATATCAACACGTTTGAGTTTCAAAGGATCCATGGTGTATCTAGCAGAAGGAATGCATGAGAAAGAGACAAAGATATTTTGAAGTGGAACACTTCTCGAGATGGGAAAAATTCCTTGTGGGAAATTCCAGTTTTTAAAGCCGCAGCGCTGGCTCATGTGCTGAAATCACCCTTCCTGCTCTCAGGCTCCTGGAATGTGATTAAGAATCTTAAAAGTGATTCACACCAGGAATTGGACCATCCATTCACACATCAGCTTTCCAACTTCAGTGATCACAGGAGGATATCCACTACTGTATATATCAAGAGATGGGAGCTGAAGCAGAGAAGGCAGGAGCAGATTATCAGTTAGCTTTTGATCTGTCTCTGGCTCTCCATGTGGGAATATATGAATTTCATTGGTGGTGGTTTTTCTTCATTCTCAACCTCTTGATTTCCCCTCCATCCATTTGAGTGAACAGCTGACCTCTCTCTTCGCTGCTCTGTGTGGAAGTAGCGGTGAAGCATCCCATGGAGAGCTCATGTTTGGTTACTAGGCAGATGTTATTAATATTTAAAGACAGTGTTCTTGTGCATGTTGTGGTGTAAATTCACTTCTTCAGTGGTGCAAAAGCAGCGCGCTCTCAGGGGATAAGATGGGAGACTCCTACAGATTCCGGATTGTTCCTCTACCATTGTCACACACAGTTGACAGAGTACAAAGAAACCCTCTTACTGTGCGTTTGCTTATTCATATTCCAAAGCCCACAACCCTCAAGCAGATACAGTAAGACGCTCTTCAGCTTTTGGCAGCATGTTTCACAGTGTTTTTTCAACTGTATGCTTTCTGAAGGTCTGAATTAGTATTTACAGGTGGGTTCGGATGGGTGCATATGCACACCTAGTTGCTGCAATGCGTGACTGAAGTCAGTGAGGGAAGTGACTGAGTAATGAAACACCTCTCAAATCTGTTACATGGAGAGAAGGTTGCTACAAGGGAGGGGAAGGAGGTGAAAAAAACAGGACAAAAAAAGAACAAGTGAGAAAGTGATCAGGCTGTCGAACCAATATGAAGCAGCCAAATCTGCCCGGCAACAACAGTAAGTTTAGCAACCATTAAAATGACTAACTGAGCTCTGAACTTCTCACTCTCAACCTGTAATGTTGCCGTCAAAGCTCGTTGATGTATCTGCTCCAGAAGTGTACGTCATATAACTTGTGTGTATTTATACAAGACGATCGGGTGGGTGCTTATTTCCAGAATATGCCCATGCATGCACATCCTGAGTGTTTATTATTGACTGCATGGAAATGCAACATAAGCAGATGCATAGCTCACTAAATGACCTCCAGTATGCCAGAGAGGTAAAACACACACACACCTGACTCAGGCATTTATAAATAAAAGTCAGTGTGGACTGATCATTAGTTGGTTTCTGGTGCAATGGAATGGAACTAGTATTGCTACAACAACCACGGTTCCAAAAAATACAAAAAAATGGAAAAGAGGGTGGGGCTAAGTTATCAGCTGGCACTAATGTTAGCTCACTAGCTTGGTTAGCAATGTGCAAAACTAAACAGCTGACGCCTTTAGTTGGTGATATCCAAATGTAGCTTTATGAACAAATAGATGGTGTGAATGGCAATTCAGTCTGCTTTTAACCTTTGGTAGACAGAGAGTGCCATTTGATGGGCTCAGAAAAATATATCATAAATCTAATAAATCTCTGTCATCACTAGTTCCAGAACAACTTAACACTGAACAAAACATTCATGAACTGAAAACACACTCTAAACAGGTTAAAGTTCTAAGTGACAAACACGGTTGCAATCACCCTAAAGCATACTTTGATGTATCATATTTTTTTTACTCTAAATGGGACCATCATTTATAAAATTAATATCATGCTGTATTGAAAACAACTTGAAACTAACAATTGAGACCATATAGTCATGCGGGAAATGTTTACTGAGGTTATAAAAAAGTGGTCATTTTCTCATAGACTTCTATGCAATCAGACCTCTTTTTGTAGCCAGTGGCATCCCCCCCTTGCTGGCTATTAGAAATAATATGGATTTATGGCATTTTCATATTGGCTTCAAATTTTAGTCCCAGACATTGCTGCTTATCCGTCATCCATCCCGATGTGTTTTTACGTATGTTGCATCATTAGATCATAACGCGAGAATGTGTTGCTGTGTACAAACTGCTTGATTGACATCTGGCTATTGTACAAGTGAGACAACTTACTTACTTCACCCAGTTTACCCCTGACAAGAGGCCTAATCAGGCAGTGATTGAAAACACCTGTGTTGGTGTGCAGAGCCAGATTGTTGAAAATACTTTAACTGCAAATGGATGCTCACGAATAAAAGGTCAGCTGAAATTAAATCATTACAATTTTATTCATTATTTTTTCTGCTCCATTGAGCTAATAAAAGGATATATTTTTTTATCCTTTTTTTTATGGATGGGACCATTAATTTGTTATTCAATCTCTATTGCAGCATGTGATGGATTATTAACAGAAGATGAAAGTAAAACTCGACAGCAGCATATCTGGGATTTGCACCAGCACGGCCTCAGGTAACAGATTAAAGGACAAATTGGTCCCCACATCCGTTAGTGGCTCTGCCTTCTGTCTTGTTCCCTTGTCTCCCCTCTGTAAAAAATCTAATCAGGAAGAAAAAAAACTTTCAGCAGTCAGTGAGGTGCATTTTAACCTCTGCGTTGGTGCATTATGAAGGAGAAATCCATGCTAAGCAGAAAAGCAGACACTTGAATAAGCCCTGGGAGGATCGCTTGCCTTGCCGGAGGATATAGCAACGTGAGCTGTGAGGCTAACTGGAGATAAACAGAACAGAGAGGGAGGGATAGCTGGGCAGCAGATGAAGAGATCATCATCTTGAAGCAGATGTTTTATAAAAGAATTCAGCCTCAGGAACACGGTTGGCGAAAGGTTCGGTATTCCCCGACAGGGAAAAATACAAGCACTGAACTGTAAAAAACATGAATTCGCACCATTTTCTCTTTCTAGAATTTGGCTGATGTGTGCCTTTTATTCTTCTACTCCTGTCCCACAATGAGTCACACTAAATGAGAGTTGGGAATGTGGTTCCAGCCAGCCGGTCCAGCTACAGCACTTGCCTCCGTCTGCTCCCGCCTCCTCCCAGCAGCAGCAGCAGCACCTGGCTCGTGCTCAGCTGACTGTCAGTTCTTCTGACAGTCTGACCTCCCGGAGGCTCGCCAGCCAAATGCCACATCACATCGGGCTCGGCTTCGCCCGGGTCTGGCCCTCAATCATTTTCACACCTACACCCACCTCTCACACCCTCCCCCCTTTCCACTTGACACTACCTGAAAAAGAGAAGCATTTGTTTGTTTCTCTCTATTTATAGCCCTCAGTGCCTCTGCAGCGTTGGCCAGGAGGAGCAGCTTGCTAATATTAAACAATATACCATCATTACTTTACACATTGTCTCCACAGGGAGATTATCTGTATTTGTTATCCGCCTTGAAACAAGAGCTTGCACATAAGCATTCCTATCACACGGGCTAATTTCATTGAAGTTTCTCCGTACTCATCTCTGCGTTGCCATAAAACAAAGCTATCATTTGATTGCACCTGGCAGTCATGAGAGCAAAAAACTTTTTTGTTCAATCCAGCTCCTGAGAGATTAAAGTTTGTAGGAAACGGAGACACACGCGGCACAAAATGAGTCTGTTGCTGGCACCTGGAGCCGCTTTTGAAGCTGGTGTGTGTTATCTGAAGCTTAGCATGCACAGTGTCTCATCCTGTGAGGAGATGACAAGGCCTGATAAACCACAGTGTTTACTGCACAAGTTAACAGAAGCAATCAATAGCAGCACTCAATACTGTGAATACTGAACGGCTGCAGCCAGTGTCTCACCACCTGGGGGTGATGGGAGGGAGGGGACATCTTCATAAAAACTGTGTCATAATAAACTGACAAGAAAAAAACAAAGAGAAACTAAGACTTAATTTCATCATATCCCATAATGCTGTCTGGCTCCAGATGGTGACAGGCTGCCACCTAAACATGATGGATGGGTGAGGACATTGTTAGTGGTTCTGTGCTCCAGGCCTGATAATGACCAGTGATAACAAGAGAGGTAGTGGTGTTACACTGCAAGCTGAGGCAGGATTTGCGGTTATCACGGTGACTTCAGGGTTAACTCTGGGTTTAAGTTCTACAATGGTGGCTCATCTTGCCAACATTACCATGGTAACTTATGCTGGAGACCTACCCTGCTGTGGTGCAGGTTATTTTTAAAATAAGAAATCCAATCGAATAAAAACATTACTAGGCAATCATTTCTCTTGGCAGATGAATAATAATATAGATTCTGTTCGTAGGGACTGACTGCAGACTGCCTGCATGTCAAAGCCATTTTATTGTGCTGATATCATCCTACAACAGAGACTGTTTAAAACATGGAAGCGTTGTGCTGGTTGTACTTAAAATATATTAAAGTAAGCCTATAACTTCCACTTTAAATTATCTTATATATTAATTAAGTATTTATCCTAAAGTCTATTCAAACTGTCCTTTTAGAATAAAGCTTTAATAGTAATACACACCATAAGAATACATCTGAGCAACACATTATTTTATTGGAACACACATGTAATTAGAGTCAGATATAGCCAAAGCCAGACTCAACCAGTCCTCAATGGTAAAAATACAACATAAAGTTGGATTTCCATGCACAGACGAATCAAAGTTGTTTATTTACTCTCACTAAGAGATTTTCTTTTGTTGTTGTTGCCTGTTTTCAAAAAGAAACTGAGAAGGCGCAACATAATAAGAGCACAGCACACTGCCAGGCTGAGCAGACTAATGGCAAGATTTTACATCATGAATAAATCGAGTGAAAGATTGAGCAAAGACAAAACATGTGTTACAAAGCTTATGAGCAACTGCAAGAAGCATAAACAGTAGCCGAATGACAGTATGCTGTTTGTTGCTCTACATTCGCAACCATTGGAGCCCTATAATAAATTCAAACTAGGGGAACTTTTTAAAGCTTAATGAGGGCGAACACATGATGATGCAAGCAAAGTGTCTCGCCATGTGTCAGGGCCTCTTAGAAAGTCCCTGTTCATAGACTGATGCAAAAGAGTTCTCTGGCACTCTTGAGATGTTCTGCAGGCTCTTGTTTTCCCAGACATACAACTCTGAGGAGGAGTAGATCAAACAACTGGAGGAGTATTGAGTGAGTAGTAATGGCAAGACTCGGGTTGTACCTATAGATTATTTTAGGAGGAATAATTAATCTATCAATTCATTCATTCATTAATTATAGGAATATATGCAATTCAAGAATGATTCCAGGCAATGTCTAAACCTGTCTGGGTGTTGTAGTTGGTTCAATGTAATCTTGGAAGTAGTTCAGATATCCGAGTACAGTGGACAGATTTTTTTCTGTGCTCAACTCCATGGTCAAGGACTGATGGGGGAATGCCTGTCTTCACCATTCTCCTATAGTGTCTGCAAAACAGGGCTTTACAGACAGACATTGTGCTTATTGGGTTTTGCTGTGAGGAAAACTGAAAAGAAAACATCCTAGTTTTCCGTTTTCACTCTCTGCAGCACTGTGTGTGACACTGCCACAGGTGAGCCAATGTATGTGTGCTGTCCATGGTGCTGAAATGGTGTGGTCTGAGAAAAACA
>CAFUXE010000147.1:361906-447705 GCA_903364295.1 Serranus cabrilla | reverse complement strand
ACCTAATACAGTATTGAATTATTGATGAGCAATTATTGCATTATTGATAACCACTTTGTCAGTAAATAGGACCCAAAAGCACAGAGTGACTGAGTGAGTGGTATCACCTCCAAAGAAGCAAATTCCACAAAAGAACATTTTCAAAGTAAAATCCTGTGAAGGTCCAGTCTGAATAACCTATGTTAAATCAAACTGATAAAGTAATGACATTTTCTGTAGTGGCCATCTGATCCAAAGTAGCGTTCCATTAACCTTCTGACACCCGACATGAGCCAACACGACTGTAGCAGGTCACACACAGACAATATACTGGTATCAGATGAATCAAGACGGCCTCAGCAATCCAATGGGACCAACAGTTTCATGATGTCTTGTTGAATCATTCTCCAAATTTAGGCTTGATTGACATGGGCATTTTCAAAGGAGTCCATTTACCTCTGACCTCAAGATAGCTGAATAAAAATGGGTTCTGTGGGAACCAACAAACCTCTATGTGGCATCTACTGTTGACCTGCTATGTCCTCCAAAAGATCACACCCTCCTTCCCCAACTCCCCCCAAAATGAGTGTATGGTGGGTCTCCAAGGGTTAAAATTGAGGCAAATAAATCTACAAAGTAGAGTCAACAGTTTAATCAAAACAACAGTTACCAAAGTAGAAACTACAAAATATTAACATTCTAAGTATTACATCATTTTATGTTTATATCCAAATCACAGGAGGGGCGATATTTGTTCAAGACAAAATGTAAGTGTGGTGCTGAAGAGATGTGGCAGACTACATATCACATGAACCATACCAGAAATATTAGTCATTACAACTGCAATAAGTTGTTGTTTTAGTTTGTTTGTTTGTTTGTTTTACTTGAATTTAAAGCCTGTGGGTTGCTTGTTGGGGGCTATGGGCTGATGTTTTATTTGTGCATATAGTAAATGTCAGTTGAAGCTCTTTGGAAACTGTACAGCAAAGTTTACTAAAACTGTGGTTAAAGGGGAACATAAATTGTGAATTTTAATGCTTTTGAGCTCAATTTCCCTTCAAGATTAAATGGAGAAATAAAATAAACACCGTTTTCAGAGGTCTCGTTTGTGATCTTATGGTGACACAAAGTAGCACATGCATTATCCTCAAGATTTAAGGAGGTGGCTTTTTTTCAGCAGTAATGCCATATACCACCCCCCATCTCCCCACCCACACGCCCCCTCCCTTCGCCCCATGCCCCCGCCGCCCTCTCCTGCCTTTGTTCTCATCACAACAAGCCCGGAGCAGATGGTGCTCTGCTTTGCTTGGCCGACAGTGACAGACAGGCGCTCTCAGCCAATAGCCTGCTGGGGAATCAGCTGACTGGTCTGGACAGCGCCAGGTGTTTTTATCATTTTTTTTCCTTCTCCATCCGTAGGAGGAGCAGGCGGCGGCAGGCGGCACAGCGGAGGAATATCGGGGCGATAAACCGGCTCGGTGAAGGGTTGCTTGCAGCAGGTTGGACACCGCACCATGCCTCTCTCCGAGGCGCCCTGCGACTGATCGGATACACGAGCGACAAATCGCTGTAAACAGCCGCCAGTTGAGTCCCTCTAGGATACAGGAATATGTTTGATAAGACTTCTCTCGGCACAATAACACTGATCTCATATATTGCTGTGTATTGACGCGTCTGTCTGGATAAAGGAGCCGTGCGCCTGGGAAGATCCGACTGGAATGCCAACAAGGTGAGACCCCTCAAGAAAGAAAGGCTGCTGTTAGTTTTAATTTAAGCTGGAAAAATACATGTTTAGTGCTGTGATTGGCAGTTACATCACGTTAACCCTCAATCAAACCTTTTTATAGTATCTAATTGATGTTTTCATGTGTAAAACCATGCTTACTTTGCAAATATGTTTTCAATCAGAACATATTTCCCCGCAAGGGCGATTATATATTTAGGATGCAGACACACTCAAGGGCATGATCAGCTTCTTTTTTTTTTCCAATAAATGCAGTCTGATTCGAGACGATCACTTCAGGCAAGAAATCTTATCTGAATTCACATTTTTTATTTTCACCTCGCAGCATGTGATCAGATGTATCAATAATGCGTCAGATTATACTCCACATAAAACAAACTTTGATGTGGTTGCGGTACTCGCAGTGGCAGCAGGAGCTGCGTGTGGCTACGTTCTGTAAATGTGATTTGCATATTAATGTTAAAGTATGTCGGCAGATGTCTCGATTCCTTCAGCAAAAAAGTCGCTGTTGAGACAGACGAAGCCCTGTGTTCAGAGATGCTGTGGTGAGAATGGGGTTGCATTGGCAGGGGGTCTATTGTGGTTCACCAACGCTGCTTCTGTCGCTGCAGCTGTTGCGCTTTTGTGATGGAGACTGCTGACTTGCATCACTCAACTTTAGGCACAGGGACGGACTGTAGAAAGGTTAGGATGATAGAGGGATTTATTTTTAATGGGCTCACTTTGTGACTCTTTTTTATGACCTCTCTTTAGTGCTCAGAGTCCTCTTTTCTCTGTGGACCTCTGGGTCAAATAAAAGACTTTACAGTAGGATAAAGAAAAACGCTTAGTTTCATTGTGTGTAGCTGCTTTATATAGTTGTGTATCATGACTTTCTTGAGGTGTTGCCTATCCTGCACATGTTGTGTTGGAACAAAAGCTGTTTAATTCTTCCCAACTGGTTGGTGCTGCACTGCTGTTGTCTTACAGACAGGGTTGGTATGGAATACAAGTAACACGATGGAATTCCGAATGTAGTTACTGACTTTAAAAATAGATTACTTGAAGGGATTATTTTACAGGACAACAAGAAATGTTGCAATTGCCTACGTTTCTGCAAACCACTGATGCTGCAACATCTTTGCCAGCAAAAAAATCTAGGCATTGTGCATGTCTAGAAATCATAGATACCATAATTAGCAAGGCTTCTTTTCTGTCTGGTGACGAAGCACTATGTTTATAGGTGGATGGGACCAGGAGGCCGGTGTTTGCATCCTGTTGTTGAAAGATGTATTTGCAACTAGTGGTTTGGGGTTGTTGTTGGAAGCGTGTCTGGAAAAGACATTTTGTTTTTTAGCCATACATTGTTACTTTTTTTTTTAACAAACCTTAAACAAGCCCTTTTGGTGCCTAACCTTAATCACATGTTTACATGATTACAGCTCAAACTGGTTTCTGCGGATAATATTCAACAGGGTTGTTAATTGTGTTTTCAGTTTAGTTTGTCAGCATCAACTTCTGGCCCGATGTTCATGAAACTTGATGGAAAAGTGAGTCATGGGCCAAGGAAGAACCATTATATTTTGAAATGGTGGATGTTATTTTTTATGTTTATTTATATTGCGACATGGGCATGTCCGTGGTGATCTGCAGTCTCCCAGTGCCCTTTTAGTTTGTTTTTGTTTTACTTGTCTTTACTTGTTGCATTTCACACAATTCTTTTTTAAATGAAACAATGTGTGCATCAGCAGTGAATCTGTCACAATGAATAGCCAGGACACTGTCAGTGATGTGTTACTGGCAGACAAATGAGCAAATCCAAAAGTAATCCATAGTATTAATGTTACTATCTGTAGAAAATGCTAAAATGTATTCAGTAATCTGTATGGAATACAATTTAAAGTAGCCCTACCAACACTGCACACAGAGCAGAAGATCATTCTTAAACACTGAATGAACAGGATAGATCACCTGATTCATTTCATTTTTTTCCTCTTCCCCTAAGGGGGCATCCTGCATCACACGGACAAAGTGCACATACACACTAACATCATACAGCACACTAAGACAGGCACTGAAGACGTCTACTTGTCTTTTTTTAACTCGATTATGAAGATATAGTGTGACAATGGGGCGTGTGTGTTGCAGGCAGGTGTCAGTGTGTGTATGTTGTTAGGAGACAGCCGGGCTCATGGGAGGGGGTAAAGGGCTTCACCCCCCTTCAACAACACCAACATTTAGGTCCCATGGGCATAAGGCAGCGTGTGGAGGAGGGGGTGGGTGGGTTATTGAGCTCAGACTTCCACCATTATTCCTATAAGAAGGGCTGAGGCATTAACCCTTTGTCCTCGGTGGACTACAGGTCTCAGAGACAACAGACAGTTCAGCTCTCTATGATCTCCTGAGACAATAGTGTGCGTTTTTCAGCCAGTTCAGCAGACATTTGGATGTGTGCGTGTGTTGATGTGTGAGAGACGGACATTTAGAGACACACCTGTGCTGCCGTGTGGCCCAGGAGAGCCCAAGGTGTGTGTGGTTGAATAACAGGAGGGCGGCCCAGTGCGGTCCTTTTCACCCAGTCATGTTCCAGACAGGAAAGAGTGGATCAGGCCCAGCTGTCTGCATCACAACCCTGAAGGGCAGTCGCCTCACGTACACAACATTAATATGCAATGTAATCATTAATGACCATCACATTTATGATACTGCAAGATCTGTAGGTTACTCTATGAGCGTATGGCTAGTTAAAACATGAAAGGCTAATGAGGCAAACTGGCAAACCTAGTTAAGGTCGGATGGAGGCTGCATTTATGGAAATCAGGTCTAACTGCATTGAAAGAGGAGGTGGCTGTATGTCTGGCCATACCCCACAACCAACCAATTGGGTTGAAAGGCGTGTTTTTTTTTTTAGATATAAAAAAGATTTACACTTTATTTCATAGCCAGAAAATAAAAATTGTCATTGGACTTTCAGATTTCAGACTATCATGTGTGACGAGTGCTTCTGTCAGGAAAATTAACAAAATCAAAGCTCAAAATATTACTTTTTTAAATTGATTTAAAAAATTGTTAAAACATTAAATTCCACACTCCTCAGCCAGCGCAGCTGTCACGCCAGGAATGACTAAGCTGGGACCAACAGTCACATGCCAAAAATTCAGTGTAAGTTTAAATGAAGGGCAGGTTGTTTACACAGAGCAAAGAGGAGAGGACAAAAGAGGCTGTAAGAAGGGATTGTAAAAATGTAAACAGTTTAATTGGTATAGCATATGGAACTGCCATTTTTCTACCCAATATTGGGAAAACCTGTAGGTACTTTGAAAAAGAACTGCTCTATGTGTTGCATTTTAATCTTGTTCAGGTAGAAACCTAATTTATACAGTCTATGGTAGAAACACACATTTTATAACTCTCTCAATTCAAAGTTTATAGGCTAATAATGACCTTTATGGTGAAAAACTTAATTTTAGTGGTTATGTTGATTAGCGTTTAAAAGACCTGCCTTTCAAGGTATTTTTAGAGTGGCAGCAGGTTCCTGTGTTTCTCACACTGCAGTTGGCTCATGTCACCATAAAACCTTACAAGCAAGACATTGTTGTATAATTCAGTCCACCACAAACAAATCAATCAGCTTGTAGAGAGGCTAAGGATTTCCACACAAGTGACACTTACAGTAAGCTTCAGGGTTGAAGGTGAACTAGTTTGAGAGATGCAGCAATCAAGCTGCTGTAAAATCAATACTGTGAGTGTTGCTGATGACCAAGTGGCCCAGTGGTCTCCAACCAGGGGAGTCCTGTTGTGTGTCATTTAATATGAAACCAGCCAGCATGTACAGCATCACGCTCATACTTACTCGTTCTTACACAGATACGAGAAATCCATCAGCATGTGTGCATGTTTAATGTATTAATGAACACATTTTGTGTGTATTTCAGGCGAAGCTATTCATACAGTTGTTCTGGACAAACATTGTTTCCCCTGTGTTGTGCTCTGGATGGGTGACCACAGGTTTACAGGAAACCTGCGACAAGCATTGTTTAAAGAACATGGGCTCATTTTTCAACTTGGGCCTATTTGAGACTCCTGCGAGGAAGCGGAGTGTGTGATATTAAATCCTTAGAGGGAACGGATGGAGAGCATTAGAGGCAGCCAAAGGATCACGACAAGCCATATTGGGCACATTGAAGTCCTGGTTCCCCTCATCATCCTTGGAAAAAAGATAGGTTTACATGACTATAGTCTCCAAGGGAGGTGTAACTGTTGATGTTTCTGCTGTAGTCTGATTGGATACTATTTCCCAAGAGGCTGTAACAGAGACAGTTCAGAAATGAGACGACTCACTGACATGAGGAGCTGGATACGAAGCCGCCGCTCAGGCTTGTAGCCAATTTTTTTACCAGTGACCTCGCAGCATTGCAGGCAAAAATCCCCCTGTGGCCCGAAAAAACCATTGGCCACAATAGCAATACAAATGTCTATAGAATTGTTGACAGGAGTGCAGGTCAATAATGACACTTTCTTTGATAAAACTTTTCACAAGCTGAGAATATCAGTTTTAAAAATCAGTGATGTCATCAGAATAGATTTCCTTGAAAAAGCTTGATGGAAAAAACTAAATCTAAACTTAAAAAATGCGCATACAAGTTTTTTTTACTCGTTTTTGTCTTATATAAACAGTTAATGTGCTTAACAGGTAAAGGAAATGCTTTTCCTGTATAAGTTCTGATGTAGTGAACATTTAACTCATTAAACACATTATACATCCCTATTAAGCATTTTCTTTTCTTTCTTTTTTTGAATTTCTCGGCAAAATTAGATTCAACTTCAGAGAATAGCCTATGCTTGACATTAATAACACTTCAACTTAAGAAACAGGAAATGTTTTGTAATAGAGTATCTTTGCTGCAATGTGAGTTGTTCTCTATTTATTCTGCTGTTAAGAATGAAGAAGAGATTCACTTCATATATTAGTTGTGTTTCCTCTTCATTTAGCCTCCCTGTCACAGCACTGTCTTGTTCTCTATATAACATATTCCCCCTCGTTGAGTTTCCTTGTCACTCACATTCTGTCATCTAATTCAGGAGTGTTTTTGTCACCTCCATTTTGTTCACTTTGTGAAGATGTGTTTGTAGGCTCCCTGGGGTTGTTTATCCCACTTGCTCCACCTGTAATTTGCTTTCCCTCATTTCTGTTTTATCTTTTGCTATGAATGTGCAGATGAGTTAACTAAAGCTCAGAGCAAACCTGGGCCAGTGGGGGTCTATGTGTGTCTCCCAGGAGAGCCCCAATGCGACACTCTTGTTATCCAGTTGAAATCACATTTTCATTTTCTCATGTCACTCACAATTCTTATCACATTCAGGGAAGGATTTCCTTGACGATGAGTCTGAGTGTCCTCAGACTGATGTGGACAGGAATTTAAAAATTGAGCCTTGGACTTATTCAATCAGAGTTGTTCATAGGGAGGCTGTATCTCGTAAAGGGCTTTCACATCTTCTGTCACTCACATATTAACTTAGATCATTTCAACTTTGATACGCATAAGAAAATGATTACTCATCTCATCATATCGCATCACAGTCTTTAAGCAATTTCACAGGCGTGTTTTCTACAGTTCAGAAGGAGAGCTGCAACGATTGGTCAACTAATTGCTTAGTTGATTGACAGAAAATGAATGGCCAACTATTAATGTATTTATCATTAAAGTCATTTTAAAATCAGTCAATCTTTATTTATATCTGGTTTGTATAGCATATTTCAAACAAATTCAATGCACTTCAAAGTGGTTCACAAGTTATTGACAAAATGAGGACGTTAAAATAGTAAAATGCTAATATAAAATGGAATATAATGAATCATAATTGTCAACAGTAAAGTGTTAATAAAACACATAAAAAATACAATAAATAACTCATAAGCTATTTTATGCAAAAATGGCAGGTCTGAAACATGGAGATTTCCTGCTTTTCTCAGAACAAGCACAGAATATGTCCTAATGGACTCAAATTAAATCCATGGCACTTACCCATGTGTTGTCGTTTTGACTTCATCTTTGCTCTTGTTGTACTTGTTAGATTACATTGTAGCTTGTAGATGATTTGTTCTCTGTGTCATATGACATCAAATTAATATCTTTAGGTTTTGGAATGACAACACAAGACACTTAAAGACATCACCTTCAATTTTGGGAAACATGGCATTTTACAGACCAAATTATTTACCTATCAGTCTAGAAAATTGTGAGATTATTCGATTATGAAAATAATCGTTAGTTGAGAGGAACTCTTTATTTAACCACTCTCCTGGTAAAAATCCACAGTTTGTGCTCTTGTTTAACCTGGATCAATGCAGTTTCTGTTATTTTACAAGTCATCAGTTCATTAACAGGTAAAATGTGACCCAATTCAACTGTTAGTAACAAGGAAGTGATTACTGTAGCACCAACAGAGGTGTTGTTGAAGCCAATGTGTTCCAGAAGTGACATCGTTAAATCAGTATACCAATTAACAAGTTGGATTACAGTAACTGACAGTTTCTCAAGTGGAAATGACAGGGATCTATTTCATGGCATGCAGTGAGAGTGAGCATTTCCATGGCTGTCAGGTGTGTTCAGAGTTGAATTGTTGGCCTTCTGTTAATTGTAATATTAACTTTAGCCATTTATACCATGAACAGGCTCCCAGTTTCAGAGGTAGCCCACTGAATTAGGACCCACTGTAGTTTACTAGCAACTGCTGCTGAAAACCCTTCAAAATGACACATGACACAACATTTAAAGCAAAAACAAAAGCTTTTTAGGGCCATTTGAGGAAAAAGCATGAAAATCTACTATCTTGGATCCAAAAACAAGGTCTCCTGGCAGCATTGTGTATGTAGCACCTATAATTACTAAACAATCTGCCATTGTTCAATGGTATGTGGTTATTCTTCAGTGGAAAATAATTCACAATGAAAAGCGATTCTATTCTTTAATAAGAGTAATCTTGGTTTATGTGAGAATAGTACACCAGAAAAAATGATAAGATTAACTTAGTGCATTTAATTCAACCACAGAAAATTCAACATTTAAGGCCAACATCAGCAGCTGTGACACTGTACTTATAGTAATCAGCGCTCTTTCAGCTCCATTAACTCTGCACTGTTAATTAGCATCAATGCTCTAACACACAGTCACCTTGTCTAAAGGATGAAACATTTAGATTACTGGTCTTTTTATATGGGTTTAGTGTTAAAACACCTGTCCACTTGTGTGTCCTTTGATTAATAAAAGCTGTGTTACAGTGACACTCCATGTAACAAAGCAAAGTGATCCGACAGCAGCTGTTCTTCAATGGAGTTTATGTGTGAAGCTGTTATTTCAAGTTCACAGGTTCAAAGGTGGCCGTGGTTTCAACATCTGGGTTTTTCCGTTTCCTGCCTTCCTGCCTTTGGTGTTGTGTTGACTGTTCTTCCACCTGCTGTGTGTTTGTAGCTTTCCTGTGGATATGGGACTCTGGTCACAATGGACCTGTGAAGCCTGTGTCAGGATGTCCCAGACAGCTTTTAGTTGTTGTTGGAGAAAAAAATAACCAACAGGATGTTGACACTGATTTTTTTTCTGTCTTTAAAGTCCTCATACTTACATCAGAACTGTATTTGTTTTTTTATTTCAGCTAACCTACTTTTCACTTTGACAATTGTGTCATGTTTTGTGTTTGGTATTTACTGGGATCAGAAACTTCTTAATCTTACATTACATAAAGGGGAGCATAGAGAAATCTGTTAGCATTTTCCAAATGGGGAGAATCTAAGATTAACCCCATTTGTGGTAAATAGAAGGGGAAGATCGTGACAGCAGAAAATTATGTATTTATATATCTGCCTTATAATCTTGATGCATTGTATTTTTAAAGCACTTATTTTGACAATATACATACAAAGCTACTGGGCTATTCACGCCCAGGACAAATTACTCCGCAGTAGTCACAGTTATTCATCAGCTCCAGTTCTGATCAGCAGTGATGGACACATGACACCTGTTGAACATGCAAAAGTTGCCCCTTTTCCAGCGTGATGCACATAGTGAGCAGCATAGAGGAAAGTGAAGAGGTTAAGGGGTTTTCTGTCCAAGCAGCGCACAGTTGGGGCGTTGTCTAAAATAAACAAAACTGAATGTGATAATTTTCTAATGTGATATATAGAAAACGTTACAAAGACAGATTATTTTATGTTCAAATTGATAATTGTTTTTTTATTTATATTTTAGAAAGCATCCCAACTTCTTTGAGCCAGATTCAAACCTGTAGCCCCTCATTCTGGTTAAAATAATCATTTTTGTCACACTGTACTGATTATGTTTTATTAATTATATATCATTAACAGAATATACTTATACTTCATGAATTGTCCTTTTTGTTTCACTGTAATCAACAAAAAAAAGGTAAATTATCATCAATGAACATGCGGTCACTTTGTCCGTCCAAACCAAAAGATAAAGATCTTTTAAATGTTAATTATGCATGGTGTTTTGAAAGATTTTTTCATTTTTCTATTTTCATAATGAGGAACAATATGAGAACAATACCTAAACTTTTTATGGGGGTCATTTTAAGGGGATGAGTTTGGTGCTTGGACATAACAAAAATGTTCTGTGTTGAACACAGCATTTTTGTCAATACAGCTTCCAGACAAAATTACAAACAAGCACTTAAGGAATTATCTTTGTAATGAGATTACCGATGAATTAACACTCTTTCTGTGCACTGTATGTGTCTCAGATTGTACTGATATGTTGCTTTTAATTAAAGTGCTAAGTGACCTGTTTCTCTCCTCTGGGTTTGGTACACCGCCTCAAGCTAATCTCCACTTCAGTATCTCCATCTACTAATCCTGACTGGCGCAGCAATCGTCACAATATACAGTGCTTTAGCATGAAGACAAGATAGTGTACTATCCCTGTTTCACCCATGCTCCGCCCTGTCCCACGGGGAAACCCCAGTATAGGAGGAGCGGAGACGTGTTGCTGCCTCCCTGCTGCTGTTGCCAGGCAGTTTGCATTCAGATGAATTAGTCAGCTCTGTTGTTTGAAAGCCTCTTAAGTGCTATCTCCTTAAGCTGGTGTTGACCATAAAGCTGTGTGGTGGAGAAGGCCGGGGTTCTACTGTGCTGCCGTATGGCTCTTCACTGGATGCGGGTGCCTCCTTTAGTAAATAGGCCTAATTGACTATTGGGATCTCTGTTGCTGTAGAACACTGCAAGTGCACAGGCCTGTTAAAGAACTGCAGGCAACCTAATCCTGTTAATAAACAATGGTGAGGGATAAAACTGTTGCATAGAAACAGTATGTCTATTTACAGTACTTGCATACAAACAGAATTATTGAGTGAATGGTGCACATATCTTGTTCAGATGCGTTAAAATTAATATGAAAGGCATGGTTTACTCCAAATCACAATAAAGCTCTCATCAGAGTTTGACATCCAGAGTCAAGGCCAGGAGTGGCTGCACTTGGCCTCCACCTCTGATGTCACATGCAAACAGGAAATTTGCTGAGTCGTAATGGCAGCAGCTAGCAAAAAGCTAAAAACTGCAAAAGTGCCCCTATTGGCTATTGCTGCACCTTTGCCAGGACTAGCTTAAGCTAAATGCAAACATCTCCATGCTAAAATGCATATAATGATAATGCTAACAAGCTGACATTCACCATCTTAGTTTAGCATGTTACCAAGAGAACATTAGCGATTTACCCCCAAAAGTAAAGTTTAAGGTGGCAGTGTTATGAGTTTTGCGAATACTTCGTCATAAAACCAAAGAACTGGACTCATTAAGGTTTTGACCTGTTGATGAGACTAAATGTTCATACAGCCTGAGTGGAATTTAAATATCTGTAGAAATCCAACAGCCATCCATCAAGTTGTTGAGGCACTTTACTAAAAACCACATTTCAATTGAGACCAGAGGCTACATGGGCACCATGAGTTTCAGTTAAATTTTGTGAAGAGGGGCCACCACACATATAAATGGTATCCAACCTGCCCACCCATACAATTAACAATTCAAGCAAACACTGAAAACCCTCTTGAAAAAAACATAATTCCCATACATCCAATGTATCAAGTATACATACACATATCTCAAATATATCAAAAATTAGTTAAAATGACCATAGATATATAAACCATTCTATTAATTGTCAAACTAATAGTTGTTGACATATTTCAGTGTCATCCCTAGATTAAAAAATTACATGATTGTAATGCCAATGTATTCATACACAGTAAGAGGTTTAAAGATGTAGTGCTGGCACTGAGTAGAAGCTGTCTATTGTTTGCCATGCTTTATCTTCCAAGTCACCGGAGTAAGTGTTACTGCCATATGGGCAAGCAGATGCCCATCGTACCTCTCGGGAGCTTGCATTCGCAGAACCGAGTTAGATCAGAATCACTATTCCTCTCCCAGCCCTCTCCTGAAATCCCTATTTATAGTCATAAGTCTTAGAGTTTAAGAATGCTGCTCAAAGTTTTGACAATTTTCCTTTTGTACCCAATCATCCCAGAAAAATCCTTGGTCTGCTGAAAACTTTTTTTTTCAAGTGTGCCCTAAATTCAGAATGCTGAAGACGATGCATTAAAAATTAAGATGTGCATCCTTTTTTTGGGCTTTCTTTGAGGCATGGCACATACTAATATCTCATAGTGTTTAATGATGTTCGGAGAAGCTAATGATCGAGTCCTTATGGGCCTGTTGGATAGATGAAAGCCCTCAATGGAATTTGATCTGTTTCCAAGTAGTTCAGAGCAGTGTTTTGTGCAGGCATTGTAATGAGCTGAACTTGCATTTTCTCAAAACTGTTGATGCTGCACATAACTCACAGTCTCCCAAGGATAGTGGATAAGCAATTGTTGTTCTTAGTCAGTCTGTTGTCTTATGTAATGCTTCATTTACAAGTAACACAAAGATTATGTGATAATCCTTTAATTGTTACGTGCAAAAAGACTAAGAGTCTACAGTCATGCAAGCTGCTCTGTAAGGCTGTACTTAGATCCAGCAGTGCTTTGAGCTAAATGTCAACATGTTTACTTGATCACAATGACTTAACATGCTAATGTTTATTTTTATTATCAAACCAAAATAGACAAAACAATATCTTGACATGATTGTATTGCCAAATTTTATGGCAATTCATTCAAAACTTGCTGAGAAGCAAAGATGTCTTCATTTGACACCAATTGAAAAGTAAGGGAATCACTTAAGTCACAAGGATGTATCTTCTTAGAACCATGAATGTCTGTACAAAATTTGGTGTCAGTCCAGCCACTAGTGGCTAAGATATTTTATTCAAAACCTGAATATCAACCTCAAGCTGACGCAAGAGAATAAGCAAGGGAATCGCCAAAGTCACATGTATTTATCCTCTCAGAACCATGAGAGTTTGGACAAACTTTGCTCTCATATTTCAGACCAAAACAATGGAATAGCAAACCAACAGAAAAATAGGGCCTAGCTAGAATAAAGTTTTTCCAATACATGAATATGTGGATGTGACCTGTTCGTGGTGCCAGAAGAAAAAGTCAGGGAATCACCAAAGTTTAGGAATTTATATTAGGGTTCTGCCCCTGGGAAACATGCATGTATAGAATGTCACACCAACATCCAACAGTTGTTGAGATATTTCAGCCTGAACCAAAGAGGAAGACCAACCGACCGACAGTAACAGACCAACATTGTCATACCTTGAGCCATGATGCTAGCACAGCTAAAACAATTTTATTGTATTATATACCCTCGAAAAATGTATTTCTTTCATGACATATATGTTTTGTCTATCTTTTTCAGATAACTCTGGGGCTCCAAGATATTGATGTGAAATTCTACCCTCTGCTTCACCTCGTCACTATTTTACTGGACTAAAAGACTTAATCAGCGGAAAGTCTAGTTGATGACTGTAACGCACTTTCTCCCAAAATCATCTGCCCCTCCTCCTGTTCTACCCCAGCATGGCTAGACGGAGGTTAGACTGCTTACTTGTAAGCCAGGCATTTGCTGGCCTGATGCTGGTATCGATAGGACTATCCTTCGTCCAGAGCAATGAGTGCCCTCAGCTGTGTGTATGCGAGATTAGGCCCTGGTTTACCCCTCAGTCCACCTACAGAGAAGCCATCACTGTGGACTGCAATGACCTTCGCTTAACACGCATCCCTGGAAACCTCTCCAGTGACACTCAGGTTCTCCTCCTACAGAGCAACTACATTGCCAGGACCAATGACGAACTGGAGCAACTCTTCAACCTCACTGAGCTGGACTTGTCCCAGAACAACTTCAGTAGCATTCGAGACGTTGGCCTTACCAACATGTCCCAGCTCACCACACTTCATCTGGAGGAGAACCAGATCACAGAAATGCCAGATTACTGTCTGCAGGACCTCAGCAACCTGCAGGAGCTCTACATCAACCACAATCAGATCAACACCATTTCTGCCAATGCCTTCTCTGGGCTCCATAACCTGCTCAGGCTTCACCTAAACTCCAACAAGCTCAAGACTATCAACAGCCAGTGGTTTGAGTCTACTCCCAACCTAGAGATCCTCATGATTGGGGAAAACCCTGTTGTTGGAATAATGGACTTTAATTTTAAGCCACTGGGCAACCTTAGAAGCCTGGTTTTGGCTGGGATGGATTTGACAGACATCCCTGGAAATGCCTTTGTGGGACTTGACAATCTTGAGAGCCTCTCTTTCTATGACAATAAGCTGGTCCGAGTTCCTCAGAGAGCCCTTCAGAAACTACCTAACCTCAAGTTCTTGGATTTGAACAAAAACCCAGTGCACAAGATTAAGGAAGGAGATTTCAAGAACATGCTGAGACTGAAAGAGCTGGGTATAAACAACATGGCAGAGCTGGTTTCTATTGACCGGTTTGCACTGGACAATCTTCCTGAGCTCACAAAGCTGGAGGCTACAAACAACCTCAAGTTCTCTTACATCAACCGTCAAGCCTTTCGTGATGTCCCAGCCTTGGAGAGTCTGATGCTAAACAACAACGCCCTGAATGCTCTTTATCAGTCCACAGTAGATTCTCTCCCAAACTTGCGAGAGATCAGCATCCACAGTAATCCTCTGCGCTGTGACTGCGTCATTCAATGGATGAGCTCCAACAAAACCACAGTCCGTTTCATGGAACCTCTTTCCATGTTTTGTGCCATGCCAACAGAAGTAAGGGGTATGCATGTGCGGGAGGTGCTGCAGAATAATTTAGCAAATCAGTGCCTGCCCTTGATTTCCCATGACACTTTCCCAAGCCACCTGAACCTTGACATTGGCATGACTTTGGACTTGGACTGTAGAGCCATGTCCCAGCCGGAGCCTGAAATCTACTGGGTGACACCGATGGGGAACAAAGTAATGATGGACACCCTGTCTGACAAGTACAGCCTCAGCAATGAAGGTACTTTGAGAATTTCTCATATCCAAGTGGAAGACTCTGGTAGATACACCTGTGTGGCTCAAAATTCAGAAGGAGCTGACACAAGAGTGATAGCAATACGGGTGAACGGAACTCTGTTAGACAGCACTCAGCTTATGAAGATCTACGTCAAACAAACTGAATCTCATTCTATCCTGGTGTCCTGGAAGATAAACTCCAATGTAATGACCTCTAACCTTAAGTGGTCCTCTGCCACCATGAAAATAGACAACCCACACATTACTTACACTGCCAGGGTACCTGTTGATGTCCACGAGTACAACCTTACGCATTTACAACCAGCAACTGAGTACGAAGTCTGCCTCACTGTCTCTAACATCCACCAACAAACGCAGAAGTCGTGCGTCAATGTGACGACGAAGCAAGCGACCTTCGCTGTGGAAATATCCGACCAGGGGACCAACACTGCTCTCGCAGCGGTCATGGGAACGATGTTTGCACTCATCAGTCTGGCCTCTCTGGGAGTGTACATTGCCAAGAGGTGGAAGAGGAAAAACTACCACCATTCCCTGAAAAAGTACATGCAGAAAACCTCATCAATACCGCTTAACGAGTTGTACCCTCCCCTTATCAACTTGTGGGAGGCAGACAGCGAGAAAGAGAAAGAGGGCTCATCCGAGACCAAACCCAGTCAGGTGGACACCACACGAAGCTATTACATGTGGTGAGAGCTACTATCCAGTGGGATAAATAGAGACATGTTTCTTTCAGGAGCACAATTATACATACATTGCTTCTTTGTGTAAGTGAACTAAGTAATTTTTTCTTCCATGTTTCCTATTTGTTTTCTTTCGGTTCTCTCAGACTTGCTCTTTAAAGCAAATGATGAACCGACATTTTCAGATCTTTAGTTTAGCATATTGCCTTTTTACCTCTCGCCCATTTTGACACACAATATGGCAGCTTCGTTTAGCTTCCTGGACTTAGTAGTCACTGTGCTTTATTTTTGGTACTTGTTTTATTGAACACAGCATGAGCATTGTCACGGATTCAGTATACGCAAGCAAAAGGAAACACTGAAATCCAACCTGTTTTTGACATGTTTCTATGGCAGAACTGTTAGAGTCTGCCATCTTTCTTTCTCTTGTAAAACAGTTTCACTGTTGACTGTTGTGCACTGAAATATATATACTAATTTGTCTATTGACTCAAATATAAGCTGACAAAGTACGTTTAGACTTGATATACTGTCTATTGAATAATGTTAGCAATTCCTCTGTAATGTTGTATCAGCTATGACTTAATTTCCTTTTTGTACATTAAATGATTATAATAACATAATAAGTATGTTTGATTTAGACTTTAAGTTTGCAGAGCAGCTACTGTAAACCAGCAATAGAAATATGAATGTTATGAACTAGGTAAATAGATGTAAGGCTTTTTAAATTTCTTAAATATTTCTTTTCTTATTTTGCTAGAATATGTCTACAATCACTGGTTTTGTTGTGGTTTACACACACAAACATGTTGTTTATTGAGGAGCAAGTTAAATAAAATCTTCTTTCCTCATATTTTTTAAACCATGATTTCAACACCAAGTGTCTTTTTTATGAAAAACTACATATAGTTAGTTATGTATACCGCATTTTTCATAAATATGTTTTGGTGACATTTACCAGTTGAAAGTAAAGCTTGAAAAGCTTAAATTGTTTTTGCAGGGAAAAAGCATCATCTCATATTAATGTCTAACATTATGATTTTATTAATTTCAGTGTGATAAGCGTAGCTGTAGGTGTTTTGTTACAACCTCAGTGTTGAAAGAGAGAGAATGGAAGATGCAGACTGCAGTGTGGTTGCCTCTGCAAAGCAATTATCAGAGAATGATTTAAATTCTAGTCCCGGTACAATATAATTACTGCACAATATGCCTAGGAGTGCATACAGTAACTTCAAAAACAAAGAAATTAGTCACTTAAAACCAAGACAGTGGATGTGGTGTCTGCATGTTTTGTTCACCGTCTGCTTTATTATACCAGACATCGCTGTGCATCTCCAAAGCTTTAGAGAGGGAGTCACACAGGGAGTATAATTCAGCTGGGACAAGATTGAAGAAGACAGTGATTATGGATAATGGACGGTACAGACTGCAATAATATTTGGCACCAAGCTACCATGCTATAATTAGCCAAATGTTTACTATTCTCCACATTTTTTAATGTTTGTGGAAGGCAATTTATAGGGACTGCAAATTATTCATCATTGTGTCATATTGGGTTGTTGTTTGATAGAACATTATAGGTATTTCCTTCATCTCTATCATAAAAAAACATGAAACAACCATCTGCTCTCTCTGCAAAATCTAGTGAGACTGTGATGTGTGTAGTCCATCACAATAAAAAAAACAATTTCAGTGGCTCACTGTTGAGAATACTAGATTTTAAGCAGGAGCCCAGATGTTGAGTGACAGGTCTGAGCTTTGCCGTGCAATCAAACAATCTCTGTTTGGTCCCTCCTGAAACCATGCTGGTTCGTGTGCATGCTTTTTTTTTTTTACTGTGGAGCATCCTTAACTGGTGTATAAGCAGTGTAACCTTATAATCTCAAGCTGTTTCTTTTTTTTTTTGTTCCTGTTACATAAGTCCTGCACCATTATGGAAACAGAACAGTCATGAAACACTCACAAACGTTTTTTGTGCAGTAGAACATATAATACCATATATCATTAATACGATAAAGTAACATTTCTCTGATCATGGTTAAACCTTACAATAAAAATGAGGGATCCACATGATACACATAGTAAATGTTTTAAATGTATCTCTGCTCTGTGTAAACAGCTTGCAGATCAGTCCAGTTTTCACAGAATTGTTGTCATTTGGCTGCTGGTCTCAGCCAAGTCATTCATGGCTTCCCAGTTGCACAGAGGAGTGCAGAGTTTAATGGGGGTTTTTTTTTACAGGATCTCATTAGTGTAAACAGTTTATTTAAGTCTTAAAATGTATTCATTTCCCAGATAGCAGAGTTATTTTATGCCAGATTTGTTCAAAGACAAAATATTTTCTGTTTTTATAGTTTCTGGTCATAAATGGTGTAATTTTAGTCATTGAAAAAGTAAAAGAAATCATGCATTTAAAACGCACTAGCAGGGTGTGGGATTCAGAGGGTTAATACATTATTTACATATAATATGACGTAATATAATGCATAAAACACATTTGTAATCACGTCTTTATTTTGCTCAGTAAAGTATTTAAATACTACTTCTCTCTCCTGATAACATAAAAAACTGTTAATGAAGGCCATGACATGCAGCTGATCGTCCAGCAGAAATTGAGATGATGGACCATGAGTGAATTTTTTTGTTGCATACAGATTCATAAACACCAAATGTCTAACCCGAACATAAAGTATATTGACAAATTCTGAAAATTCCATCTTCTTAAAGCCACATGATATTACAAATTAATAAATAAAGTTTATAAATACTCATAAATTGTAATGGGAGATTAAAATCAAGTGTTACTGATGCACATTATGTATCCCAGAAAAAGTCCTCTAATGTCATAATATTGTCAGTAACTAATGCGGCTTTGTGTGCATCAAGAAACACTGATAAAGAAATGGGTTCAACCCTGTCTCATGCTGCTGCTTTGCTTCGTGTATAGAGATGTCACGAGATGCTGCAAGAAAAAATGTCAGTGAATGTCATGGAGCCTTTAGGGAGACCTGTGTCCTGTGCTCAGAGTGATGGACAGAGGAGGGCAGAGCAGCAGTAGTCTGGCATTTGTTAAACCTGCACACTGAAATTGCTACTTTGAAAAATCCGCTGCTGTCCTTTTATCTGCACAGAGCGGACGAGCCTTTATACCGTCTCAGTGGGTAGCCTAGTAACAGACCGGAAATCAGCTCATTGGGACAGCTATCAATGAAAGCTTTTCAAAGCGTGTGCTGGAGCCTGCACCGTGTCCCATCCCAGTGGCCTGTTTCCATGACAACCCCTCCCTCCATCCACCTGCGGGTGCTGGCAGCCAAGTGAGAAAAGTCCCCAGAGCCTGAAATACCACTGACAAGGTCAACACCCTGCAGGTGGGAAACCACTAAAACATCATGTACGCTTTCAAAGGTGTGGAGCGAGAAAAGCTGCATCTTTGCACTGAAGGTGAAGTAGAGTGCTTTTTTTTTCTTCCTCTTTAAAGTGAACTATGTAAAACTGCAGCTGAAGAACAAACTGTCATTGTGCAAATAATTGCACAGTTCCCAAATTGCTACAGAGGGATGTTTTCTCTTAGTTCTTAAAAAGAAATTAAGGAGAAATTTTGGTGTTTTTCAACCTTGACCCTATATTTTTGTTTCTGAGTGGTTAATGGGGACAACAATGTTCATATTGGGCCAGTATTCAGGGTGAGAGCTGCACCAGCCAGTGACAAAACAAACTAGAAGGTAATCGAACGGGCCATCTGCACAAGGTCCATGTATGTCCACTGAAAGTGTCTGACAGGCTCAGATTGTTGTTATACACTTAATGGCCACTTTGTTTGGTAGACCCGTTCAACTGCTAATTAACACAAATATTTAATCCGCCAATCATACTGCAGCAAGTCAATGCATTCAGTCATTTAGGAATGGTTAAGATCACCTGCTGAAGTTCAAAGCGAGCATCAGAATGGAGAAGAAAGGTGATTTAAGTGACTTAGACAAGCCCGTCTGGCACCAGCAACCAAGCCACGTTCAGAGTATTTCACAAACTGCTGATCTCCTGAGATTTGGTCTAAAAAAGAGAAAATATCCAGTGAGCCAAAATTCATTATTGATGCCAGAGGTCAGAGGAGAAGGACCAGTCTGGTTCGAGATGAAAGAAGGTCAACAGCAACTCAAATAACCACTGGTTATAAACAAGGTATGTAAAGGACCATCTCTGAATGCACAACACATCCAGCCTTGAAGCAGAAAAATATGCCAGCCACTTTATAACGTACACACTTCACCTAATTGAGTGGAAGTGGAAGTGTCTTACAACATTACGGAATGATGAAGTGTAGTTCTGAAATCTCATGATCTTTGTAATTTTTTTCTGGAAGACAAAGTTGGAAAACTAAGTGTGCATTGAGAGGAGTTCCTGACAAAGTCTATTGTTTTGTATTACAGAAAGTTTAGCTTATTTTCAATAAAGTCACTATTCTGACAGGGATGACTACAGCCAGCCAAAGAGAAGAAATCATACACTAAAGCACATTTTCCTCGGTAATGTTTCTAAAGGTATTGTGTTGACCTATTGTGTTGAGGCCCTGCTCTAAAAAATAAGTTGCCATAATGTATCAGACACTTAAAATAACACTCGATCTGTGGCAAAAACAAGCACTTTCTGTGGACGTGCATCAGCACTCTGAACCACCAGGACATTTTGTCAACCCACCAAAGTCAATTTTTTTATTAAAATAGTCGCCTGAAAAGCTGTCCACCTGGCACAATCTGGCAACATTTCTAGGGCGTTAAATTTTCAGCCCCAGTTCCTGTTAATTAAACCAATCAGAGGCCACCAGGAACGTTCAAATACATATTACACATATACCACTGTCAGCTGGTTCACCCTTTGGCACACAGAGCGCTTTTATTAGTCACCACATGTTTCTGTAATAGTATATGATTTATATGAGAGTAACAACTAAAATGTGTACCCACACGCAACACAACAATAACAAAAATGATTTTTCATTAAAATTTGTATTTCACAGTTGGAAGTGCAGGAGTGGCTGCGCTCTGGTGCTCTAAATGGACCACACACCACGTCATCACACAAACTGATTGAACACATCCTTATTTTAACTAAAACGTTTGACAGGTCCTCTGCACCAAGTTACGGCCAGTTAGAAAGTCAACAGACTGTTAAGAGAATATTGACAGACAGTGAAATACAACATACACATGTTAAATACTGTTGTTTATGACCAATTAGTGTGTTTCTTGAGTGAGAGTTTCCTGACAGCCGCCGATCCATAAACAAGGAGCGGGACTGTGCTTTAAATTATCTGGCAGGCAAGGAAACAGCCTGTACTGTAAGCCAGTACTTCAAAATGTGTGATCAATACAAACCCTTTTATATGGAAATGAATGTTATTAGACTCACAGACACAGAGATATATATCTAAACCCATCTTCATATGATGCAGTCAGCAGTGGAGGGAGTCCCACACACTTGAATAAGCTCTTTATACTTAACCCTCATATCTGAAATCTGTATTAATAGCAGCCAGTGTAAGTGAAACACACACTGTCACTGAACATGACTTCTTGTCACTGCAGAGGGAATATAAAATGTGTATTAACTTTCAGACATCGTCTTCTGATTTCACCAATGACATGCGTCACCGGTTTCAACCAACACAAGGTCACTTTTGACAGCAAAGCTGGTGACATTTTCTTCTTCCTAATTGACAGGTGCTGCTTCTCTCAGGCGAGATCACCCTCCGGTGGGGGCGTGGTGGAAGGTGAAGCAATGATGTGACACCACTCTTTCTTCTCCTGGGAGGTTTCAAATATACGATGTGAAAACAATGAGCCCTTTTTGCCACCAAAATAATGCCCTTCTCTGGATGTTGCTGTTTTGTTTAAGGCTGAATAAGTACTTTTTTATTGCTGAGGTTTACAGTTAGTAGCTGTGCAGAAAACATTATATAAGTATTTCTGCAGCGCAGTGTACCCTTGCATGAAAAGTTCAACTATAACCTGTGAAGCTGAAATTGTAATTTTATTTTAAAAAATACAAGAGCCTCCTCCAAAGCTGAGTGCAGTTATAGGCAGCTAAGGACATGAAAATGAAATGAGAAAAGTAGAAAGCATTTCACCGCCTTTGGTAATCCACACAGCACTCTGCCCTGATGGCTCAGAGCGCCCTCGCTACCTGTATTTGGACAGTGTGATGAGAAGAGAAGATCATCAGCAGAGTTCAACACAAGGTCATCTCAAATAGATTGTTTATGCAAGACAATAAGGAGGCATGTATAACTAAAGTTAGCATGGCGCCTTGTGGGGTGCAGCGATCACGCTGGCCACTGCCTCGGCTATTTTCATTGTTGTGTGGAGAGTGTGGGTGTGACTTCACACCTCTTCCTGAGAGCAACCAGCCGCCCTGCAGAGACAGCACCTGCGAGCCTGTTCTCTTATTATTCCCAAACTCTCACGTCTAAAGATAATTTTAACTACTCACTAAGTGCTTGTTGCTCAGCAGGCGTTTGGTGAATGACACTTTGTACAAGTCTTGCCTGACCTTCATTGAAAAAAAAAAAGAAAAAGTAGTTTGTATGGGGAAAAACACCAAATTTTCTAATTATCAAAAAAAAAATGTGTATTCATCAAACTTAGTATTATATTATCATTGCTTTCAATTGTATCCCTAGTAACAGTATCTCTAGGGACGGTAATGTCAGTCATTCAGTCAGTCCACCCTACAGTAAAATATGTCAACAGCTTTTGAATGTACTGTATAAAATATATTATCCACTGTCCCCACATGAAATATCCCAAAGACTTGGACCTCTGGCTTGTTGCTGCAATCTCGGGACCTGAGAAATGAAAACAATGTGGAAATGCCTGAAAAATGCATTCTTTCTAATGACCAGCAGGGGGCGACTCCACTGGTTGCAAAAGATCAACTGTATGAAAGTCAAAAGGAAAATGAGCCTCAAATGATTTATTACCTAGGTAAACATTTTCCTGATGAGTTTATTGTATTAATTGCAAGTTTTCTCCAACATAGCATATTAGTTATGGATTCATTGTAATAACTGTAGTGAAACAGAAGCATTGATGCATATGTCATTAGATCTACTGATGTATGCAAATAAATAATTGTATATGAATGTATTGTTGAACTCTCTCACTTTAATTAACTTCGATTACGTTCACAATGTGTAGTTTAGTTTAGCATTTTCTTCTATTTTTCTGTGGCATGCGGTGCATATGGTCTATCCAAAATCTTCAGCAAAACTTTTTAATTTCCCATAGTAATGAAACGAACTCCCAGTTGACTCTGGGTCTTAGTCTCAGGTTTTTGCATCAACACCTGCTGGACATCAAAATATTAGCTGTTTTTGGGAGCGTTACTTTTCTGGCGCAGATTGAAGGCATGGAAATCCTTTTCCTGGCAAGGTAAACACCAATCTACACAAAGATATGTGCATAGTGTGCCTTCATTATCTTACATTATTTTTTCTATCAGAATGCAAACAACCTATTGCAGCAATGGTCACTGAACAGTGAAAACGATAATGGAAATGGTGGTAAAACAAATGCACTCTCTGCAGTATAAAGGCAATGAGGCAATGAGTTTCACCAGTGTCAACAAAACATGAGATCTCTCATTAAAGAGTGGTGGGACATCTGTCTACAGCCTGGAGAATCTGATCCAGAGTTGGAGCTGGTTAGACATGTGACCGTGCTTATTTTAGCCTTCACTAGCAAAAATTCAGTTTGTGTAGTGTGGAATACAATAGAGAGGAGGTTAGTTTCACTTGTAGCACTTCATTGTGATAAGATTATTGCCTCTACAATATCTGAATAATGGAGGCGTACTGTGGGAAAAATAACAATAGAAGTGTGGAAACATAATGCATTTCGGTAATGTTAATCATCTGTTAAATGCATAATGAATTGTTGGACGGTTGTTCTGGTGTATTCTCCCAGGGCCCAATTAAACAGCTTCGCTTTCTGCCTGCAGCAAACTGTAAGTTTGAATATGTGTTAAGTCTCACTGCTCACACACAGGCCTGACGCTTATTTCCACCCTGTTAGACGGAGCTCTTTCTGTCACAGTTGTGTCTTTATTCAAACAGGCCTAAACATTTCTATATAGTAATGAAAGTCACGTTCCATGGTAAATATAGTCTAAACAGAATATACAAGGCCACAGAATAAACAAACAGACTATTTAAATAAGCACAAGCATTCTTGTTTAGGTTAGGAAACCATTTTACAACAACAGACACTTTAGCTGTCATGAAAGTGAAACAATAATGGGACAATACGATTAGAGGTGGGCTCACTCTATTACTCTATTGATTGCCTGGTCATCAAAACAGTACAAAATGTTCTCCAATATGTGCTTGTGTGTGCGCGCCACACATGAGTATGTTGTTCTAATTTGTGCATCAGTGTTAATACAAATGAAAGGCAGCAGATATCAACCTTGCATAACAATATTTCTAACATATTTTGGCCTGACCTTATGCTGCGTCTGACTTTTCCTCCAGCACAATGGTGACATTAGAAAGCAGGTCAGAAAAGGTCAACCATCTGTTGACAAAATTCAAATTGGTCTTGCCTTTAAAAAGCCCTGTATTTACATGAGAGTATGAGAGACAGTGATTTTTATCACTGGTTTATTTACAGTGTCTAAATGTACTGATAAAATGAAGTATCTTCGAATTGTCAAGTTCTTAGAAAAAGTCCTTGATTTTACTCCATTTCTGAACTCTGAATTGAATAATCAGGATCAAGGGGCAATCAACAGGCCTGAAAAGTGAGGCCCATGTAGAAGTGCCATAAATCTACATTCTTTCTAATGGCCAGCAGGGGGGACTCCACTGCCTGCAAAAAGAAATTGTATAAAGGTCAATGAGAAAATGAGCCTACTTCTTACTTGATTTATTACATAAGTAGACATTTTCCAAGCATCCCAATTAATATCACAGTTAACGGGATCTTAGCGAGATCTAATGTAAGATGTCAACTTAACACTTGCCCAGCACCCTCTCATCCAAATAAGGCTAATTCTGGCTCCGAAAAACAGGATGATTGTGAGAGTGCACTTGTCCTACACAGTCCAGGGTCAGCATTGTGGCTACAGGTTTAGAACATTTTTATTAGTCATGGCAGCCTTTAGCTAGTGATGTCAATGTCGATCTGTTGGTTGATCGGCCTATCACTTTGCTCTGAAGTATCTCAACAACTGTTGGACGGATTGAACCTACATTTTGGATAAATGTTCATGGTGCCCAGATGATGAATCCTCAGGACTTTGGTGATCCCAAAGCTTTTCTCCAGTGCCACCAGCTGGTCAAAATGTTTACTTTCTCATTAAAACATCAACATTGAATAGATGGAAAGGCTCAAACAATTATACAAACGGTAATGGTGCCCAGATGAAGAACTCATTGTGTTTGAGTGAGATGTAACAGCAAAACAGCAAATATCATCATCCACTTGGTGCATTTCTTACAGATAGACCATTTCATGCCTGTGCAGGAGGGGAAGGCAGAAAGTAGTGACAGCTCGGAGAAATATGGAGCCAGTTGAGTTGCATGATCATTACTGATGAGGTGAAAATGAGCAGTGAGTACACATGCTGTTTCCTGTTACCACTGACAGTTACAAATGATGAAACCTATGCCTTTATACCTCTGTGATCCAGTCTTATGCTGTCCTAACCCATGACTGACAGATATTCTTACTGCAACACTGGAACTGAACTGACCTACAAGATTTAAACCAAACTTGACTTAAAGTGTTCCAGCCTGAGTTTGACCGGGCCTTGTTAATATGTGTTTTAAACAAAGCTAAATGCAAACAGATTGTCTGAGGTGAGAGACATCTTTGTCTCTCCACAGAAAAACGAATCCTGCTGAGCAAGTGTCCAATGATTATTACACCTCATTTAAAACACAGACACTGACCCATAGCTAGCTAAGTGGAAACAGACAAAGGGTATTGATTGGATTGGAAGAGCAGAACCTCTTGAGAGATTCAACATCTTTACAGGGAACACGCCTGGCTGACTTAATTTGTGAAAGCTGTGTATTGATTGCTGGAGATTATACACTGCTGTTATTCCCTTTCACTCTGTAAAACATTTTAAGACTTGTGTTTGTGCATGTTATACTTGTGAGGGGGAAGAGAAAGTGAATCATGGAATGTGATGCACCACAAATCCTGAACTGGACTGGGACATTTGTGATTTTTTTTTTGTAATTTGTGCTTCTCATTTAACTATATAAAAGAAGTGGACGTAGATTCTGGGAGTAAAAAGGGAAGTCAATGCAGAAGAGGCTTCAACCTGTAAATGAAGGTCCTATTTAGAGTTAAACAGACAATAAAGCATGGTATGCTTTAGGGCATGGCTACCTTGGGATTAACAAGTCACTACCACAGCAACCTGCCAATCAGGATAAAGACTTAGCAATGTCTATCCATGGCACTTAATATATTTAGATAGCCAAGAACTTGTTTTGGGGTGTTTTCAGTGTTTCAGTCTTAGAATCATAGAATTTATGGGATAAAAGTCACCCATAAGTTTCCAAAGAGCCGAAATAAAGCTCGAAGTGATCCAATGCCTCTGCCTGTCACCATCTTACTCAGTGCCTGACTCCTCCGAACTCCTGGCTGATACAAAAAAGTGGCAAACAGGTGGAGTGGTGATGTGATCTGCCTTTGACCTAAAGTGACCACACCCTTATGCATACATTTAAGCAACTCTGAAAAAATTTAAATGGATGAGTTATATATATCTCCCAATTCAAAAATGTTGGGACACCGTGTAAATGATAGATAAAAACTGAATGCAATAAATGCAGAATTAACAATGTATATTTAGAGGAAACCCGTTTTTGTACCAGGCTGTGAACAAGTTTTTTTTTCTGCTGTACAGGGCATTTTTTACATGCAAGTAAATAATTAAAATCAGCCTCAAGTGGCCGATCGAGCAGTTTTTGGCACTTCTACATTGGCTGAATTTTCAGTCCCAATAATTGTAACATTTTCGGTTTACTATAAAAGTGTTCAGCTTTTGGTTGTACTAACAGACACTCTAAGGTTTTGGCTGTTTATTTTTATGGTAAGTACATTTTGTTTTAAGCCTGTTTTTTGCTTACCAAAATGAGCATCCCTATTGATATCCCTGTAAACGTAAATCACCGTTACACATTGCTAACTAGCTATCCCTAGCAAGTGACTCAGCAAAAGGCGAGTACCCAGCCTCTTGTTCAAATATGGTAATATTTGGTAAGATGGCGCCAAAATGTCAAATTCAAGTCTCAAACACAATTGTCCACAAACCAATGGTTGATGTCACAGTGACTACGTTGACCTCTTTTATACAATTTCTTGTTTACTTCCACTACAGAAGTTCATTTTCAGCATACCTGTGATTTTTACTGTTCATCATTAAAGCTCCAGTATTTCCACAGGTATGCTGTTTTTTATGTATGTTTATTTGTTTGTGATTTTCCACCTATAGGGCAACTTTGACTGAGAAGCAAAAAGTTTGAATAAAGAAATACAGATCTTTTTTCTGTGTACTGTCTTGACTAACTTGTTTCTTTGTAAATTTCTATCTAACTTCACTCATTTTTCAAGCTCGGAGTGGAGAACTAAATATGTTGCTTGCCTCAGGAGGCTGATGAACCCCCTTGAGTCCTCGCTTAATTGCTTTGCAAAATCTTGTCATGTGAGTGAATCACATTGTCATTGCAGTTGCCTGGCAGCGGAGGAAGGCACCCAGGAGTCTCGTGGGATGACTGCTGCAGGGTGTGCGAATGCGGGCTGAAGTCATCTCCCCATGAATCTGGTTTTCACTCAAAAGTTTGAACGCAGTGAAATTTTGTTTGTTTGTTAGTGTGCTTGATTCTTTCTTTCACCTTTTACCTGAGTTTTCCCTTCCTCTCTGTGACTAATCTCTGCATGTCTGCCTGCCTGTTTGTTTCACTGCCTTTGATGGCCTTTGATGAACTCGGTGGAGTAGTCAGAAAAAGCTCCTTTGAACCCTCTGAGGTCAACTCATTATAATCATGCATACTCAAGCTGACAAAGGCAGATGAGGGAAACCTTTGAAATTTCTTTTGTTCTCCACTGTCAGACCAGACAAGAGTGCATCCACTAGGCCACAGCGCAGCTCTCCTTACAAGCTGGGAGAAGCATCGCAGCCAATTTGAGGCCAAGTCAATCAGCACAGTAGCAGAGGGAGTGCTGGACTGTTGTTGATAATCTCCCCAGAGAACGTGCTCTATCATGCCTTTGGTTCATTAACTCCCCAACCAATTGTAGTCCAGCCTCAAAGTTCAGCTCTGTGTGTGTGTGTGTGAGAGAGAGAGAGAGTGTTCTCATTAAAGCCAAAGGATCTCTGACAACGGGCCCCATTACAGACCCCCAACAACCTGCCTCATCTGGAGCCAGGGAAGCTGTTTCACCCTATTGTCAGACAACACAATGGGAAACACAATGTCAAGTCACATTATAAACTCCAGGGACGGTCCTGGAATAAGGGGGCACATCCCAAATGAATCTGATATCATCTAAATGCTGTTAAAATTTATTTTTTTCATAGATCCTTAGACTGAGCAAAGAGAAATATAGTAAATTACAACTTTAAGATATGTGGTACAAGTGGCAGATTATGCAACTTTTTCACCAAATCCTTGAAAATGTGGTCATCTCAATTATTATTCAGGCTTTGATTAAGGCCCAAAGAAATTAATGAATGCAAGAATCCGTAGGAGGAATGGTTCTGTGCCTCTAGCCCAATTTCAAAGAGGTTGGGGGTTTTTTTTATATTAAAGGGACATTTTAAAGTCAAGAATACACATTTTTCCTCTTACCTTTAGTGTTATTTATCTATCCAGATTGATGGGTGTGAGCTGCCAAATGATGTAGTTTTCAGTCACAGTTGATGTTGCAGAGGGCAGCACACATTGGACATTGTTATTTAGATCGTGGATGTTGTTTCTCAGCAGGGTTAAGTGCTGTTCTAGCTGTTTTTGGCTGGTTAAACTCACTGTTTTATATCAAATGTGCCGTGCAACTAGACTCTTGTCATCATTGTTATTAGGACATCATCTCATCATCAGCCCCACCAAGAGTTGGGGGGAAATGGCTGCAGGACATGGTTTCCCAGCACAAGAGGGTGACACTGCACCAGTACAACAGATGTCCCCATGATAGACTGGAATACTGAAGTCCCTTAGAGCCATTTCACTCTGGACCACGAGCATATTCTTTCCCAGCAATTTGACCCACTCGAAGACCCAACAACTGACCTGGCGTATTAACATTTTTCAGCATGGTCTGTGTTACCTGGAGTCCTTGAATCCTGGCAGCTCACAGGGTAAATGAGGCAGGGTTTACTGGGGATTTTAAATTTGACACTGCAGTGATCCTTCATTCACTTTTCAAAAAGAACACTAAAGCTTGTCTGTGTCATTACCCGACAAAGTTAGTTCATAGGAAATTTTGTTTTTTAAAAGCTGGATCTCAAGTACCTTGATAGGCATTTGTCATGTTGCACATGAAAAAATGGTGTGAATTGAAATAAATAAATTAATGCATGATTAATTTTATTTTTCTGGGATAATTTTCACGGTGAAAAAATAAAGAATCTCTTGCAATCACACATTCCCATCAGCACGCTATCAAACTATGATGTATTTTGTATTATGAAAACATCTTTGAGGAGCACAACAGTGAAATCAAGACGCAGACTTTTTTCAGCTCTGCCTTTGTAGTAAAATGAGTCAAACAAACTTTCAATCAGTTTATTGTCTAATACTTGTGCCATTTCAGCTTGTTATTGGATATGCAATTTGTGAAACCTAGAGGCAGGACTAATAACTGACAGCACTAATTTTGCCCAAGGACAAAGATGAAGGCTGACTCTCAGAGGAAAGTCCTTGGTCACTTATGTGCAGCGTGGAAATGCCAGCTGACAATGTGACCTCCCCCCCATCTGCCTCAGATAGCCACCAGAGGATCAACCACTGCATATGAATTACACATGGCAACACTGTAACACCATAGAAAGGTTAGACAAGCGAACTGTGCACAACTTTTTAAGTGTCTCCTGAAAAAAAAAACATTCAAACAAAATGATTATTTATTCTCCATCCTGGAGGTCGTTCAGTCATGGGCGCAAAATGAACTGTACACCAGTCAGAATCATACGACAGCAGACACCAGAGTTTAACGAACACAGCCCGATTGTGTAATGAACTTCAGTGAGAAAAGGCCTTGTGTCATGATTATCCTCTCAGGCCTTCACCACTGCTGTGGTGTGTTTGTCTGGGCTGCTGTGAACCCCCAGAAGCCTACAGGAAGACTCACATGGCTATGTTTTCTGTTTTGATGGCTCATGTGGCTTTTCAGAATATGTTCTCAGCTATTTTTATGTTGAGAAAAAGAGAGAAAGATGAAGAGTGATCATTACAGAATACTTCGGTATTTTATAAGCAAATCATTTGTGTTTTTTTCCTTCTAGTGTTCAATCATCTAGTTCACTTATGGATTCACATGGAGAATACCAATACTTTGCCTAACTAGTCCTGCCATCTGCAGGCCATATGGTATTACTGCAGCCCCTTGAATAAAACTAATGGATACTATAAAACTGCTTGTAATTGATGGTGATAAAGAAGAAAAACTGGAGATTTGAGTACAACAGAATATGGTGGTATATGTACCATTAACAAGGGAGGCAAAGCATTGTTGAACAAATGGGGCAGCCAAAAAAAAAACCATAATAAATAGGTTTGACACTGTGAGACAGCTTTTACTGTGTCTAATGCTGTCCAGTTCCAACCTCACAGCAGTTTACATGAAACAATTATCTCACGCTGAGCTGTATTTGTCCTTAATGAGCTGTAGCTGCACAATTTGTCCTGAGTGTGGCCAGATGGTCAAACAATCCGGGTTATAATTATAAAGGTGCGATAGTATAAATGCGCCACTAGGGGGAGCTGGTCTGTAAGTGAACTACCGGAAGTTACAGCTTCTAGGTTTGAGTTTGTGTACATCCCAGCTGATCTGCCGCTGTTTCATTTCAAACTTCGCTCGGACATGAATATTGACCACGGTATTATTGACGGACGTGTGGATTTGAGTAACGGCCTCGAAAATGTCCCTGTTTTAATTGAGCAGAGTTCAGCCGTAATGACGTTTCCTGAATTTCAGGTACGTAACGTATCTCTCTCTGTAACGTGACAGTTTAACACATGTAGCCCTGACATTCACCATATTCCAGTAAGTTTACCCTGGCATGCCGGTTTAACATGTATTAGCTTTACTGCGTTATTAATATCTGCAACGTTATTTTTGCCCAGTCAGAGCTCTAAGATATCAAGCTGTCTTTTAATTACATTTTAATAGTAAATTGCAATTGCACCTGAAGAACGAGGATCTTGGAAGACCACATAAACATAAAAAAACATATAAACATATTTACCAAGTTATTTTTGATATTGTTGATAATGAACTTAGTCTAAGAAGAGAGTTTAGTTCAAGGAGAAATTGTGAAAACTTAATATTAATCAGATATTCCAGAACACTATCATCTAGATTATCATAATAAGAAATAATTTACTAAGCAGACAGTCAGTAGCTACAAAACCGTAAGATTACGGATCTGTCCAAATATATTTTGCAGTATCTCACAAGACAAATTATTTCCGTATTATGTTTAGAAAAGGTTCAAAACTATTAGCAGGCTTTATTTAAAATATTTTTAAGTTACTTCCTTAGCCTTGTTTGAAAGTTTTTACAAGGTAAAAGCGAAGCCACTGTCAACATGTCAGTTTATGATATGTTGACAGTCAATTTTAGACCTTTAGAAAAACTTGCCTTAAGCAGAGTACAGTCCCAGTACAGTTTTATTCTTTTCATTTATTATTTAATGCTGCAATTGTCTGCTATAGAAGGCCTGTTCTCTGTCACTTGTGACTGCGGCATTGAAAAGCCAGCTGACAGAGAAACCCCATCCCATCTGTATCTGAGATAAACCTGCATGACAACCATACAGTCTGTGATGACAGCACTTACTGAGTCCACCAATCAAAACAGACGTACAGTGAGAATATGCATGGATACAGTAGATACATCCAAAGAGCTGCTGCTGTGTCATTCCCCTTTATTTATCCCTGTGATCTGACAGTATAGTAAATAAATGATAGCCTGATGGATACCTGAAATATAAAGATAAAGGACACTGTTACAAAAAGTGTGACCATTAGTCAAGTTTAAACTGATGTTGAATTTAAAAAAATATAAAGGTAAATAAATATCCACTGCATGGCAAGAAACTGTCTTTAGCAGCTTTAGGGATGTCAGAAATGAACTGCAATAAAAGATCCACTGACATGTGTTTAGAAAATACAAGATACAGTAATAGAATAAAACATCATAATAATTTATTTCCTTTTATTTATTTTGCCAATGTTACTGTAAGCTTTCTCCAGAAAACCTCCAGTATCTAGGTAACTCCAAACATAGATATCTCCTCTACAAACATATCAAATAAAATACATAATCTCACCAGCAGGTGGCAGCAGATCATTGCAGGCTGCAGCCACGTCCTCAGAGTACAATGCAGGGAATCAGAAATAACTGCCTCCACAGAGGCAAAGGAGCTGTCCTAGTTACAGGGCATCCCCTCCACTCCCTGCTCACGATGCTCAAAAAGACTTTACTGCTCTGACTATAATTTGGATCTGACCGATATGGGATTCTTGAGGCCGATATCTATTTAAGAGTGGAAGAATTCCCTGATAACAGATATGACGGCTGCTATAGTGGATTATTGAGCTGGAATAAAAATAGGCCTTTTCTGTGTGGATTGTCTACCGATTTTTCACCAGTATGACTCAGCAAAGGTACTCGGTGGGCTGCTAACTTTTTATATCTGTGCATATAAGACGACATATAGACTGATACAGATAGATAGCAGTTTATCTATAATAGGCAAACATAGGCCAATCTTGCTCTAATTATTTTTAAGTCAAGTCATCTTCATGGCTGAAAGCGGTGAAACTGTAGTTGTATGTGGTAATGTGGTTGTTTAAGTATGTCAAGGGGTTTTAAGTTGGCAGCTGTGAAACATTCAGACCTGTGCTCATAACCATGGTCGTGTTTCCTATGAATTCATGAAATTAAAATTAGGTCAGCAACTGAGATTGTGTCTTCAACTGTCTTGATCAACAATTCAAAATATTTGTCCAAAAAAAGGGTGTTGACCTTTGAAAAACAACCAAAAGGGAATTAAAATCTAATAATAAAAATAAAAATAATAGAGAATAAATAAATAAATTCAATACATTTAAAGAAAGTTGGATATTAGTTCAATATAAGCATTGTAAGAGAAGATGGTTGTATATGCAGTAAACAGGAAAGCATAGGGAACTAAAAAAAAAAAAGCAGAATGCTGAGAGTAGCAGCAAAACAAATAGATAAGTGAAGGACAACGTAAGTTGGCTTCATATCTTTTCAACTGTGTTTGTTGTTTTTTTTTGTGTTTTTTGCTATTTACAGTTTCAAACTTTACCTGCTCTTTTTTGTATTTTTTTAGTATTCCCCAGATAATATTCAGGGCCCAGGATGCAGTATTGACCCCAGTGAGGTCACTCTTCCTGGATGCTCGTGTGTGTCCCACTCCTGCTTCACTGACAGCTGCTCCTGCCTGCAGACACACGGCCAGGCGTACGACAGCTCTGGCACACTGAGCCTCAGCAGAACAGACTCTGCTTACTGCTCGCCTGTGTTTGAGTGTAATGCCCTGTGCACCTGCAGCGACGCCTGCGCTAACCGGGTGGTGCAGAGGGGGGTAACACTCAGCTTGGAGGTGTACAGCACCGAGAACAGGGGCTGGGGGGTGCGGACGCTCCAGGCAATCTCACATGGGACGTTTGTGTGCGAGTACGCAGGAGAGGTGATCAGCTTTAAGGAGGCCAGGCGCAGACAGCTTTCTCAAAGAACTGAGGAAAATAACTACATCATTGCCGTGAGGGAGCATGCAGGTACGGGCTGCATCACGGAGACATTTGTGGACCCCGCCATGGTGGGAAACGTAGGCCGCTTTCTCAACCATTCCTGCCAGCCCAACCTGTTCATGCAGCCGGTCCGTGTGCACTCCGTGGTTCCTCGACTGGCGCTGTTTGCTGGACGAAACATCGATGCACAAGAGGAGCTGACGTTTGACTACTCAGGAGGATATAATAACCAACTTCCTGTAGAGAAGCTGTCCACACAAAGAGACGCTGCCCTAAAGGCCGGCAGGACAGATGGACTCCAGAGGAAAGAGTGTCACTGTGGTGCCAACAACTGTGTTCACTTCCTTCCATTAGATCTATCTATTATAAACTGATATAGTGGAAATTTTATTTAATTAACTGAAAGTGGTACAAGGGGCTGCATTGGGCTCAGGGTCGTTGTTGTTTTTGTTTAGTATTTCTGTTAATATGTCATATGCAAAGAGATTCAGAGAATAATAATCGAAATTCATGCATCTTAATGCAAAACTAGTGCAAATCAAACAAGGCCAAGTAAAAGACCAAAATAAATAAATATTCAAAATGAAATAATAAAATGATAAATAAAATGAATGGCTCAGTGTATTTTATGCCTTCTACCTTCATCTTTGCTATGGGACTAAAACATCAGATTTCATGTTGCAATAAACATTTGGGAAAAATTGTCCCTAACCCTAAATAATTGATAATGGTTCATGTTTTTGTTTTCTTCAATTTTGTTATTGTGAAAATGTTAAATTTAATTCAGAGATATATTTTTTTTTAAATGTATCTAATTTGCCTTAAACTGTAGGAAGTAGGGATATGTCATGCTAGAGAGCACACATGATTGGACAGGAAGAAGTTTTTGTTTTTGGGTTGTTATTTGGAAAATAGAAATATAAAAAATAAACCATAAAGAATGCCAATGACAAAACTTACACAATGAAAATGTTGAAATGCACTTTATTATCAGTTATCTGCCCAAATTAAACCAGTGTGTTGCATTAGAGGCACAAACACTGCATTGCCAGTTTAAACAAATACAGAGCCACATAATAACGTCTCTTCACACCTCTAAGAGGAACCCTGTAGTTATGTCTTGTTCTATTTTCAGTTCCCCTAACATCTTGGTTAATTCACCCACTCATTAGAACAACACAATATGCGACTTGTTGATGGCTCCAGAAACGCAATCAGCTGGATGAGTCATGTCTGTGCCCGTCATTGTTTCCTGTGTGGTTCCCCCGGTGTCTCCTGTCTCCCACACAATGCAAGAGGAAGCAATAACAACTGAATCTCAAGGATAGAAAAACAAGTTTTACAACAAAAACAACCAGTGTAAACTTGTTGACATTCTTGTCTCTTCTTAAACTTGTACAATCCATTTCACCTACCAGGGGATGCTCGTTCTGTTAAAGGACATTTCCCACCAGATACACTTCCAGCTGTCATCTTGTCCTGGCACATTTAAGTCCCATTTCTCACACGAATCATTAATCTGGAAGGAGCAGCAGCATCATTTGCACTGACAGACATGGGCAGAATAATGTTCAATAGGTTTCTTTTAATAGCCACATACAGGATGGATCTGTACACCCCTACAGTTGAAGCTTTTCGCAATAAGATGATGTCATGTCAGTCGAAAACAAAACACCAAAGTAATAGCTGTCATATGTTTCCATCAACTTGACATTTCCATTCAGCCTCCCCTTGTAGATATTCTCAGCTTCTCATTGCACTCAAACCTCAAGAGAGGTGGGACCAATTAAAAAGGGCCAAGGGGTATTTCTGATATAGAAACGGTCTTTATTCCCCTGTCAGAGGAGGGGCGAAGGTGTCCCACTTCAGTGTGACCATTCTGAAATCAGGACCTTCTCCACTCAATCTGCCCCATTTCTAGTCTAGACCTGCTTTCATCTTATTAATATCCACATCTGGGTTAATTAGGATGGAGACCGTGTTTCATCCAGAAATGGGACCAGTGCTCCATCCACGCAGGGCCTGAGAGAGACTAAATGATGGGGGGGGTGGAAGCCCTCTGCCGATCGCAGCCTGCTGTCAGGTTGATTGGTTTTTGTGTCATCCAGTGGGGAGGCAAGCGGCGCAGGATGTTGTTATATCGACCTATATTTTCTCCTCTTTGAGGGTTACCTGAGTTTTCTTTCTTTATATCAATAAGGGCTGGTCTTGCACTTGGTCTGTTCTACACTCAAGTATTAAAAATTAAACTTAAAGGAAGTTAACATTTTATTAATTGTCATGTCAAGAGTTAGATAATAGGATAACATTCCCATGTTGTATTGCAACTACAACCAGCAGCAGATGAATTTAGTTTGGTGCTGGAAACAGTTAAGTCACATTTTTTTTCTACTAAGGTAAAGGCACGAACTGCCCTACTCTGCCTCTGATTGGCTAGCACTTGTTTCCTTCATAGGTTAGATTGGTTAGCTACAGTCACATTTGCATAAATGCCTGTTGTGGTTGGTTCTGCAACAGGAAAATGTATACTGAAGAGAAAAAGATTCTGACAATGTTGTTAGGGGCTGGTCGGAAACTGCAACATATCTCCAATGTCTCCTCCATTTTGGCTCACTTACTCAAGTACAGTACAAAGTTCACCAAGCTCATTCCTAAAAACAAAATCCACATACTCGCACCTCTAAAGCTCACTAATTAACACATTATATACATTATACATTATATTACATTAATTTCTGCCCTAACACTGGTCTTAAAGTGCAGATCGGGGTCAATCAGCGAAGGTCTGCCAAATGATGAGAAAAGTTTCACATTAAGAGGTGCGGGTATGATTTTGTGAACTGTAAGAAACTCCCAGCCACAGCTTCAAAGTGAACGTAGTTGCCGAAGTGATATCGATCTAACTCCGGGCAACACTCATTTGCCAGAATGTCATACTTTTACATTTAAAGTAATCAAATTGTAGCATGTCATCAGATACATATATAAGCAGTATAATACTAATCATAATTTACAAAATAAATCAAATGTTATTGACGAATACCAGGTGCATTCTGAATGAAATAGCAGTCAGAGCAGCAGCAGTAAAAACTGCAGTTTTTATAATAGATGCTATTTATTATCAGAATCACTGTACTGCCATGTGGCTGGATGTAAACTGTGTCCGTGGCCTTGGAGAAAACTAGACAGAGATAATGCAAAGAAAAAAAGATACCCAGGCATTTCTCAAAGCGAAAGATGGAAATGTATAGAAAGTTCTGGGTCAGGGTCTCTCTCTCCACCATCAGCTGAATGGTATTTTGCCTCCGCTACCAGTAGATTCAACATTTCATTTAAAAACAAGAAGCAGCCAATAACCCTGTGGCCCTATTTGTTGTGCCCTTGTGATAAATGAGATTCCACTGTCCTTCCAGCAAATCTACTACGAGAATAAGAAAAAACAATCTCTGTTCAAATGCATGACTCATGTCATTTTGAGTCAGATGTCCCTGGGATCCCTATGGCAACCGGCTATGCGTACAGGAGGTGATTTGGACAGCAGCGGTTGGTTCGGACTTGCCTGAAGGCTGTTCTCAAATCCTGGCTGTTGAAGAGCTGGGCTGCAAATGAATGGCTCCTTTCCAGGATGGTCACCTAGCAACCACCAGTTAATCACATGAGGTGAACTTCCCCACCGAACCTGCTCCACACACCCCCCATACAAAAACAAACATGTTGAGGATGCCTTGCAATTCTGCTGTATTTTGAGAGTGGCAACACTATCTTGCATCTCAGAAACTTAATCTCGGAAGAAAAATAAATGTTTTTGGAAGGCTGTCTGAATGGAAATGGAGCTTTTACTTGGTGACTTTGTATAGCGGTCAACATGGACATAAGCATAAACTAGGTCAAAACCTTGTTCAGTCAATGCGATATTGTGATTTTGTGGTCAGACAGTCATATACATACCCATGTAAAGGGCTAACATTGGTGGTCATTCAAAACATTTGGAACACCCAATTATTGCAACACAATGTTTCATACTAAAGTGACCAGAAAGTGAAAAGATTAAAGTTCCGAACAACATGTATGTATTTTGCTAATGAAGCAGTGTGCAGGCGTTAGTGGCATCTAGTGGTGATGTTGCAGACTGCAATTAACTAAATACCCCTTTGCTCACCCCTCCTTTTCCAAGCATGTAGAGGACCTACGGTGGCCTTCAAGTTACGTAAAAACATGAAAGTTTGTTTGTTTGTCCACTCTGGACTACTATAGAAAAAACAGCATTATAGAAGTGGTGGACTGCCTGACCATGAATCCCACTCCCTTTGTCTGTCATACCCAGTCTGCGTAGCAGCTGAATATGAAGGGCTAATAAAAGCACAATGGATCTTAATGCCAGGTAAATTATACAAAACAGCTGAATCTAATGGACGTTGTCACAAATTGGTGACCCTAGTTTGGTATGAAACCTTGAGTTTGGCATGCTGGCTTCGCAACCAGCTCAAGTTACTAGCTTATGCTTGTGCTAGCTAGCTAGTTTGGTTAACAAGGGACATCTGTTATTCGAAATAAACAGCTACTTAGAGGACATATAGTCTTTTTGTTGAATCAAACATTGAAGACATTTTTAAGAGACCAAAATATTACAATTAACTTGATGAATTAAAAACAAACTAGGAAAACATCAATGTTCTGAGACAGAAACACACAGCCCTAGGGCATATCCTGCTTTATCTTCTGTGTTACCCTAAATGGGACCATCATTTTCAAAATGAACATTATGCTGTGTTAAAAAAAGAAATGAAAGAATGATTAAAAACCTAATCTTATCAGGAAAATATTTACTGAGGTAATTTATCAAGTGAGAAGTAGGGATCGTTTTCTTGCATACAATTTGACTTATCTTGCAACCAGTGGAGTCGCCCCCTGCTGGCCAACAGAAATAATACATGTTTATGGCATTTGTGCTTTTGCTTAACTTTTAAGACTTGATTGCCACTTGATTGCAGTCTTACTTCTTCATCTGATCTTTGATCTGAGGCTGATGAAACCTAAATATCTTGCCAAGTGTAGCTTATAAGAATAAAATATACAAAGGAGCAAAACACTATTTCAGGATGAGTGACCAGTGGAGAAATTACAACTGGCAGTCCATTTGTTCAAAAATAGAGCACCTCTCTGATGAGGGAGCAGATGTCCTTGTATTGAATTCTGCAGCCAAGTCAAGAAAAAAAAAGGAAAAAAAATAGAAGGCAGCAATCTGCAGGGCCTCAGCTGGCAAAGACATTTCAAAGTCCAATTTGAAACATTTCGTTCAGCTTATTTAGTTTTGCATGAAATTGGTTGTTTCTTTGAACCACGTACCACTGCACAGTTTCTTTTATCTGTGTCTTTTGTACTGGTGAGATATCAACACATACATTTATATTAAATTAGTCTTTGAATTTGGATTATTAAGTTGCAATAATACTAAAGTCAGTTTCTATGTATTGATTTTTTTGTAATGTGTATTATTCTTCACCCACCAACACACTAGATATGATTTTTTAATTCCCTGTTCTGTTCTGACGGGTTGTCTCTTGGAGTTGTATGTTACTGCTTCTCTTGTGATAGAGGAAGGGGATGCCAATGGGGGTTTTTTTCTAACGGGTTCCTCCCATCACAGATGTGAAGTTATATTTGGCCCAGGACACCTGCAGCAGGCTCCGCAGGAAGTTCTAGAGCCCAAGAAGCAGCCACCTCCACAGCTGCTCAACCACCCATCAGACCTACACATACAGTACATACACATCTTAACTATACATACACTATGTTTCCAGTGCATATCTGCACTATTCAGTATGCTTAAAGGTGGCTGAGTGGAATTTAGAAGATGTAAATAAAAGGGAAACAGGTAAAAAATAAATATAAGATATGGTTTTCTCAAGCACCTGCTAATGATAGGGTTCATGATAACCTGTCTGTCATTATGTCTCACCTCAAATGATCCCACTGAGTCTACATGCTTGGTGGAGCATGTTAATGCTCTTGACAAGGGTGCTGCAATTGTAAATGACACTTAGTGTGCATGTCAGGCTGGGACCCATCGCGTGGATCACGCTTCATTTTTAAACCTTGTGCAACAGCTCACTGATAAATAGTCCATCGCAAGTGTTTCTGTGCAAACTAAGCTGTGGCAATCCCATTACCAGTCCTGTCTCAGCTTTGCAGGACGGGCTTTGTGTACATTCTATAAATATTATCAGTATTATTATTGTTAACTTGTTATTTGAGGCAGATATATATTGCTATAATAGATTTTCTTTATAGCTAACAGTGCAAAAAAGTACGAAAAGTCATATAATTATAATGTGCAGATCTAAGCTAAACCAATTCTATTGCATTCATGATTTATATATATTTCTTTATAGTTTTATTTGAAAATATATATTATATATACCTACATACACAGACTGATGTAAATAACAAGGAAGGTTATGAAGTTTAATGAAAGTGATACAGGAAGTCCTCCGACCCCACTGATCCTAATGGATTACCTGCAGTTAAAGCAGCTTATAGAACATGCTCTGTAGGTTCAATAGGTGACTTCAGACCACCACCTCCTTAGATGCTGCTCTCCTTCCGCTGGATTATTTCAGACGGGATAGTGTTTAAGCAGCAACAGTTTGCAAAACCTCTACTTGTACCTGTCTCCAGAAAACAAACATCTGGCAGCTAATTTCCCAGGGCATTTGTGTATGGTCTGGCATACTGATGATGCTGTAACCAAGGGGACGTGTTGAGGTGATCCTCCTCTCTGTACACAGTGTCTATGAAGAGGGCACCTGCTCCATGTAGCTGGGTATTTGATCAGGACACGGCCTATTATAGGAGACAGAAAACTAATATCTGAAAACATATCACCAATAGACTGAATCTTTCCTATATTGGTAACAAGTTATACGACAATATCACAAGGCCTAATTAGAATATCTCTGCAACTGGTTTAATCAGACTATTTCCATTGGGAATATGCAGGCCATTATAACAGCATAATTGTCTTTTATTTTTAGTGAGGTAGATCTCTACTTTATAGTAGGGTGCCGTACTATTACCTGTTGTCTGGCAGGGAAGCCAGGGAATAGAACCTCTCTTTATAAGGTAGCAACAACATGAATACCAAGTAAAAGAAGAAGAGGAGGCTTCTTTGAACAGCCTGGTTTCTTACAGGGTTTATTGGGGAGGGCCTGAAAACAATGTGGCCATGATCTGAATAAACTGAGGACTAGTAAACCTCTTAACTTTTCACTGCGCAGCTGACTCAACTTTCCAGGGACATGCGATGTCATTAACAGTCTGCATACGGCTCAGAAAGCCTTGCAGACAGAGAGCGGATAATAGACTGTTGTTTGTGTGACCTTCCTCTCACGCTACACTCGAAGGTCCTGTGCTCAGTGTGTCATGTCAAAGTGTGTTTTTACCTCACACCACACACTTCTGCCCTCCATTAATGCATGTCACATCCTGAGAAAGTCTGGACTCATTGTTCCAGTTGTCAGAGCTCCATTACTAGAGTTTACATTGCTAAATGGAACAATCTGTACACGTGGGCAGATTATGACACAATAGGCCCCTGGACACTGACATGCAAAATGCCCCAACACCTCTCCAGAGGCAACACACACAGACTTTGTCGTCTTTGTAGACTTGAAGTTGTTTAGCCTCTTTTAATTGTTCTGTGTCTCTTTGTGGTCATATTGTGTCACTTTGTAATTGTTTGAGTCTTTTTATGTTCTGTCTGCGGTTACTTCACACCTTTCTGTAACCATTTTGTATCTCTGTGTTTTTTTGTTTATCTTTGTAGTTATTTTGTGTTTCTTTGCAGCTGTTTTGTGTCTCTTTGTGAGTGTTTTGAGTATCTTTGTAGTTGTCTGTGTGTCTTTGCAGCTGTTTTGTATCACCTTGTAATTGTTTTGATCTTCTTGTAGTAATTTACCTTTTTACCTTGTGGTTCTTTGCCCTGTTTGTAGTCATTTTGCATCTCTCTGTAGTTGTTTTGTATCTCTTTGCAATTATTTCACATTTGTAGTTGCTTTGTGACTTGTGGTAGTTATTATGACTTTCATTTGTAGATGTTTTGTTTATCGTTGTAGTCATTTTGTATCTCTTTGTAGTTATTTTGACTGTATTTGTAATCGCTTTGTGTCTCTTTTTGCAGTTTTTTTTAACTTTAGAGTTTCATTGTGTCAATTTATAGTTATTTTGTGTATCATGTGGCTGTTTTGTCCCTTTTCATAGTCATAGTGGGTCTCTGTGTCTCCTTACAGCTGTGTGCATCTATTTGCATTTTTTACTCGTTGTAGTCTCTTTGTGTCTCCTTGAAGTAATTTTATGTTTCTTTGTGTTTGGTACATGTCTCTTCACGATGCATTTTACTGGTCTTTCCAGAACATCCATCTTTGGACCTGAGACTGATGAAGTTAAAGGAAGTTCTATCTGTATTCTACATTTAGCTTGAAATCACTTATAAGTCATTATCTATGCCTCTTGCTCCCAGCGGCATCATGTCTTTAGTGGTTCACTGTCCCAGATCCAGAACAGCAGTTGGAGGCCATCATGTTGTTTATAGAGTTACAGAGCATTCCATTTCTCCCGTTAAGAAGGCTAGACTTGATACGGACTTGATGTCTGTCATCAAATCCAGATTTAATATTCCTTCCAAGAAGAATGATGAAAACACAAGAGACTCTTTGTTCCTAATATATTTAGCTCTACACTGACATTTGTGATGAATGCCAGGAGTAGTTTGCAGGCATGGCCCACACAGAGGACTCTCGAAGCCTCAGACGAGAAAACTACCAACCATTGTGCCCACACATCGCTGCTTAGGGAAGGCCTGAATCTGCATCTCGCAATCTGTGCACCCACACAGATGGTCGCTGCATTTTGTCATTCCTGTGTCTCTGGTGCATTCTGAGCATGCAGATGCTGTATTCATTAATTTGTTAGTCATGTGTTAAATCTGTTAGAAAAACAGGCCTCTGTATCTAAATCTGCTACAAGTCAGACCACCAATCAGGATGAATCATTGCTCCCTCCCACCAAACTTGTACTCTTTTTCATGACCCTTACAGGACTTTGAAAAACAATCTGCTGCGGTATGTGTTGTGTGGGGAACCCTTCTGGCAGCAGACAAGCTCTTTAGGTTCAGGAAGGGTACTATCATGACCAAAATACCCTGAAAATAGGAAAGCATTGTGCTTATCAAGCTGCAAATCAAACCATGTCTGACATCAGAACTCCTGCGATTCACAAACACAGCTGCAGTTGCCTCCACTTTTATTTATATTTATATTCACAATCCATTTTTTGCTCAGTGGTAGAATGGTAGCCAGTCGTCTGTACACTGTATCCATGACAACTGAGTACTCAGTGATCTGTATTCAACTTCACTTAATGTCAAATTTAACCAAAGCCTGGAAATGCTTTCAGTTAAATAAAGGTAGATACCTTAGATACTGTGATGTCAAGACTTTGACATCATTGCATTTAGACATTCTGCTCGTGTCAGAGACAAAGCACTTATTCTTCATTCTTCCTTTCACGTTGATTATGATTCAACAAAAGGAGAAGCACATTCTGGTTTTACATAAGTGCTTTTAAATGTACTTTTGATAGAATTTGTGATATAATTGGATAATGGTGACTGATTGCATAACCAGTAAGAGTGTCTGGCAGTAGAGAAAGTGGAGTCACATGTATAACACAGCCCAATAAAAAACAGAAGGCATCAAATTCAGAATTCAGAGTGTATATTTACAAAACTCCAAAGGTTTATCAGTGTGAACATTTAAAAAAAAAACTAATTTAATATATGTCACAAATGATGAGCAATTTATCACATTTCTTTCTCCGTTTTCTCCAACTTTTATTTGGATCGTAAGTATTTTTCCCCTGGCTTTATGTCAAAATGTGAGCCTTAATATTGTTTTCACATGCAAGGAATTTGCAAAAATTATGAAAAAATATTTAAAAAATACAATTGGCCACATGGTGGTGCAGTGGTTAGCACTGTCGCCTTACAGCAAGAAGGTTCCAGGAAGAGGCTGACATTTTTGGGGGAATTCTGTGGGATTCCCGTGGGATGGGAGTCAATTTTTCTATTTATCACGAGACTGAGATGGGACAGGAAGAAAAATTAAGCAGGAGCAGAAGAATGGGAGTCACAATAACAACAGGTCGTTTTTTCGTTTTTTTGATATATAAATAAATACTGTCAGAGACAGATTCCAACCCCCCAAAAGCATTAGAAAGTGGGATCCAGCACCTGGAGTAAAGTGTAGTCACAACTGGCTGATGTGTTTGTTTTTGTGCCATTAAGAAAACTTTTACAGTATAAAGAATAAAAAGAACATATACAGAGCTAAATATACCCAACGATGTAACATGTAGTGTCTATATAGGGCTCATACCGCTCCAGCAGGAACAGCAGATTACAGCTAATCGCTGAATGATCAAATGATATGCTGCAGTCTGCCCTTGTCCTTGGCAGTGGCAGCAGGGTACCAGATGGGGATGGAGGAGGTGAGGATGGACTCCGTGATGGCGGTGAAGAAGAGCACCATTATTGTCTTTTGCAGGTTGAACTTCATCAGCTGTTGCAGGCAGTACATCCTCTGTTGTTCTTTTTTGATGAGGGAGCTGATGTTCTGCTCCCACTTGAGGTCCTGAGTGATGTCAACACCAGGAATGCGGCACATTAAAACATGAATCACAGTGTAGAAGGGTTTTTTTTGGCTTCAGTCTACATTTTCTGCAGCCATTTATATGTCAAAGACCTCACTGAGCTCAGTAAAAAGCAGATGTGGAATGCAGAAAAAGAGGAGAAACACTTTTATGGTAATGGGCACTTGTGCAACCACACTTACTCCACTCTTTTCATCCATCTAAATGAGATTCTGTAGCTAAGAAACCCAATGAACAGCTCATCAATGGGTTTTGTTAATTCCACTGGGCCCATTTTAGGGATGAAAGTGCTTCTCTCCCTTACACTCATTCATATTGCAATTAGGAATAATTAGGAATAATCAAGCTTCTCCACATTTTCAGATGTAACCATTGACCGTAGGCAGGCTTTTGTGGAGAAATTGAAGATGACCCTCTTTCCTGTTTTGGATGTAAGACTAGGGTCACTGAGAGGACGCTCTGCCTACATTTTATTTTATTCATATGAAGTTATTTGTGAGTTCAGTATGGCACAAAGCTTCTGAATATTTCAGTACATGAGTCTGTTCCAATTCCAGTAGCTGAAAATGTAACAGTGTGATTTTTTAATGGGTCAACTGCAAATAAACCAGATCACTCAAAGTTGTGAGACAGAGGTTACAAAAGATTAGTGTACAAACTTAGAAACCTGGTGGTCCACGAGCAAAACCACAAGAGGCTATTAATCTATATGGTGCATAGACCATGCAATATTCAACAATAGAATCAGAAAACAAACACAGACTGAACTAAACAGACAGGCGGTTCTCATCAGAAAACTGGACATCTGACTGTTTACTGCGGTCGAAATCAGTGTTTCTGACAGGAGACTGCACACACAACTGATGTCCTTTCACACTTCAACATGCACAGCATGACCCCCTCTTTGTATTCCAGTATGTGTGCTTCTGTTTTTGACATTACATACATGACATCATGTAGACATTGACAAAAACCCCCAGTCACATGGATTTGATCATTCAAGGACACTTTCTTTTCTATTATCTTCTATTGATCACTGAGGTGTTAGCTACTGGGGATTCAAAAAGGCCCAAGAGCTGTTAGGCACAGTAGATGCTCTGTGAGGCTGTACTTAGACACAGCGGTGCTTTGAGCTAAATGCAAATGTCAGCATGCCACCATGGTCACAGTGACATATTTGACATACTTATGTTTAGCAGGTATGATTAAGATGTAATATGTTCACCATCTGAGTTTGTGTGTTCTTCACACCATCTTAGTGTTAGCATGCTAACATTGCTAACTAGCACAAAGCAAACTACAGAAAGTACGGCTGAGGCTGATGAGAATGTCTTCAATTTTGAACTAAAATCAGTCATAAACCAAAATATTGGACAGATGGAAATTATGAACTGATGAAGTGCTAGGGGGGAAATTAGGAGATCACTAACATAAGTAGCTAGTTTGACTTATCAATAACAAAAATGTAAAACCACTTAACCAGATAATACTTGTATGTAGTGGCAAACCATTGGCCTTTTTTTTTATTATCTTGGTGCTACTTTGTGGACATGTTAAGATATTTCACAGGATAAGTGACACTTTAGTTAAACTGGTTGTGCCTGAAAGAAAAGAAAGGGGATCAGCCTCATTGTGACTTATTCTCTGGGGCACTTAAATATCTCTCACAATATATCAGTGCATCGGTCATCACAATGTTTTTTTTTTCTGTGTGTGTGTATCATTATTAATAATGGGTAATAGTAATAACTATTATTAATAATAACAATTTAACAAGGTTACCACTTTCTCCTCCTCCAAGATCAAAACCTCATATCTAAAAGTTGAACAATAATAAATAAATAATATTAAAAGCATTAACAAAGAATAATACAATTGTTAAATAGTAAATATTGATTAGTAAAAATGATAGGCATTTTCTATCAAGACGACAATGCCTGTTTGAATTGAAGTGACTGACAGCGCTTTAAATGCTTAAGAACCACATTACCCAGAGAGCTGTGCCGCAGTATAAATAGTAACGAAAGGGGCGTTTCCTCAGTGACATGTGGAGGAGGTAAGAAGCGGATTGTTGCCGAGGACGCATTCAGCTGTCAGAGATAACGCCGCTCAGCCTGCTCTTACCTGGAGTTTCACTGCCATGGACTTAACCGAGGATAGCGCTGTGGAAATTATCCCGTGCTGACCCACTTCTTCACACGTTTCTTTCTCTACATATATTTGACGCCTTCTTTCATTTCTGCCAGGTAAAGTCCTTGTCTCTCTGTAGTTTTCCAGCTAAAGGCATTGTTCATTTTGTAAGCATCCCTGTCGAGGAAGTAGCCCACGCGCTCATTTGTTGCTGTTGTTTTTGCTGCAGCTCGCGCGATAAAAGAAGAGGCGACTTGACATTTTATTTAGCTAGCAGAAATGTTTCTGTCCCATTTGGCCACTCAAAAAACGGTTAAATGTGACACACGACGTTCAAATGAGGTTATATATTGAGGCAAAGGGCTCTGCTGAACAAAATACAAACTTTGTGAAGTGAATGTGACACAGTATGGATTCGTGTGAAGCATCTCAGTTTGGGTAAATGTCACCTTTAGCTCTGTGTAGACCAAACGCATTTTCAGTTAGAAATGTCACATGTTTTTTCTTCCCTCCTTTTATGTTACAGAACTGCAAAATGAGTTTATACCAAATTTCAAGCTAATATGATGGTAATTAGTGGTTAAACAAGAACACCATCATTGTCAACAGAAAAAGAATAGCCCACATTCACCACTTAACCTCTGAAAGTGGTGCTGGCTTCTTTCACCGCTTCAGCTTCTGTAACACCTAAAGAATGGTGACCTAAATTTAAGATGTAGCCTGTATGTATTGGTTTCAGTAACAGCTGACAAGACACAGAGAAACTTTCTTTTCGTTTTCTTAGCTGCTACTTTCATTTCTAATTATTCTATGTATTACATAAATTGAAATGACCGACTTGATCTGATACCGATGATCTGCAAAGTTTAGCAGTTTACCACCTTCATTAATTAATTGTATGTATATCTTTTATTACTTATGTGTTTGTTACTCATGATGCTACAGTAGATGGAGCTCTGAGGATGAGATACAAATTTCAGATGGTCTGGACCCAACTGATCACAAACTCCATCAGAAGCAGTCATTGTCACAAAAGTTATGATGGATGCCCTTAGATGGTCATAACAAAAAGCTGTCTGTGTACAAATATTTTAACTTAATCCGCTATTAACAACCTATGTGTACAGGATTTGTATTTTTTTCTTTTAAAAAAAGGTCTTAAACTACTAATGCATTCTAAATTGTCAGTAGTTTTTTTGTGAAGTATTCCATAATTGTGGGATCAAATTGAGCTCTCCTGTATTTGGTGACTGCTGTAAAGATGTTTCATGTCAATCTTTTGCAGGTGTAGTCAGCCCTGAGGAACCATGTCGGACAAGATGTCCAGTTTCCTCCATATTGGGGACATTTGTTCCCTGTATGCAGAGGGCTCCACCAGTGGATTTATCAGCACTTTAGGGTAAGTCAGCTTGTTTTTATTTGGGTTGTCACCACCCTTTCACTTCCAGGTGAGCTTGATGGAGGGACTCGAGACAATTCTGTCCCACTGTGCAAAATACACAAGTATTAACAGCACAGGCCACAGAAGAAACACAGTAATTCATGTATTGATCTACATGGTTGCTGTTTTTGGTTGATGTGGCCGTATAATGGATTGATTCCTGTAATGGATGGATTTAATGCCCCTTACGGCACTTACACTTACATCAGCACTACCAATTTGTTTCTCTACATTTTATGTTGAATAACAAGCAGTCTGGTTTTACTGAAACAAAGAAATCCATTCCTCAGATATTTTTTTTAGCTGTGAGAACTTAGTTGAGGTTTGCAAAGACAGAGATGGACCCGAATTAAGAGCTAAACTAGAGGGTGAAATGAAGGATTTCAGGATGCCTTTCTATCTTTAAACACAGACTAAAGACCCACCTCCTCCTCAAAATGTACTGTATCTGGACTGCATCAAGTATTTGTTTGTCCCACAGTAATAGGCCATGTCCATCTGCTCTGCTGTAACAACAATCTTGTGTATTTTACAAGTAAGATAATCCAATTTGACACACTATACAGCCATATTTATGTTGCTTTACATTTTGATCCTCTCATATGGAAATTAAGCAGGAGCAAACCATAGAGGCCCTGTTTTGCTAACATGGAGTGTGGGGTGTGGAGCATACAAAAATTGCTTTTATTTATTGAAATACTAGAAAACATTCTAAATTGTGATACATTTTGTGATCGTGATCTCCAACCCCAATGCCAAAACGTTTGAATGCTGTCTAAAATGTAAATACAGTGTGATCATTTGCAAAACCTGTTTGACATGTATTCAATTAGAAACTGCACAAAGACAATATATTTAATGTTCAAACTATTAAGCTCAGATGAGCTCAGGCTCAGAGAGGTCAGCACTGTTTCTGGATGCTGTAGAGTCTTAATTTGCATTTAGATATGCAGCAACGAACTGTTTGTGGTTTTCCAAAGTGTTTCTGAGCCCCTGTAGTAATGTCATTAAACAGTCTTGTTGGTTTTATACTGCAGTGCTGCCTAAAGGGTCAAAGGTCACGGACGTCAAATGTTAATTCCTTGCAGCTGTTTGTTGAGAAACATTGTTCTTAAACTGTTGGATTATTTGCCCACACTGTTTTTAACAACACTTAAACAAAGTGGAGACCCTCACCCCTTTCAGAGTTGTATGTTGTTTAGCGTTCCATAACTTTCCCAGTCGTTTCTTGCCCCTGTCCCAACTGTATGAAATGAGTTGCTTGCACCAAATTCCAAATAAGCAGATATTTACAAAAATCCATGAAGAAGATAAGGTGAAACATAAAATATACTGTCCTTGTACAGCTTCCATTTGAATATATGTCAAAAAGGAAGAACAAATGATGCCACTCTGTTTCATTTAGGTCTTACACAGCGCACAACCTTTTTTGGAATTAGGTTTATATATTGGGATAAACAGGGTATAAGATTTTTGGCATATTGCCGTCTTGTTTTCCCATGTGGGATGGCCCAGATGTTTGGAATGACACAGAAATAGAAAATAGAAGTATTGTATAGAGTATGCTATAAAAGGAAATATTGAGACTTTTGCAATAGGAACCAAATTAAGCTTGTTTTTTCCACTTAACAGTAAATGACTCCCACATATATGAACATTTCCAGTTGTTGTCAGATTCACAGAAGTCAAATGTATATTTTCCCTTCTCAGATGGTTTGTCTTATCTCTGAATATGAAGCGGAATACCAAGTCACTCTTGATAACATCGTCTGACAAATGTAAATGTGTTAAGAACGGGGTTATCTTATTTCAGAGGATGGGGATGCTGCTGTAATCGTTGCTCTCCTTTTTATTTCCTTGATGTTCTCATTTGGTAGTCTTTCCTCAAATTACCCTGTCTCTTCCTGCTACAGCTGAGCACCATATATTTAAGTACTTGACAACTTCCTTCCTCCTTAATTGTAGGCAACGAGCTAAAAGCATCTCATTTTGTGCAAATTGAGCAAATCTTGACACACAATTGTCAGTCACAGAATCAACACAAGGGTAAAAGGAGAAGACAGAAGAGAAAGGGTGATCTTTGATGTGAGTGAACCTGTCCAGCGTATTGAACAGCACATCTGACATGTCAAGCTCTATTTTCCAGCCTTCAATTTCTTGCGTCACGCTCATCTCTTTCCTTTTTATCCCTCCTATTTTTCTGCCTCAGGGTATTTGTTTTTCTTCCTCTCAGGTGAAAATGAGCGCAGCATTTGTGTCGTCCTCTCCTCCCTCTCCTTTGTCAGTGCTACAGCCTCCCTCCTCTTGCCATGTCACTCACCACAGGCCATGCAGAGCCCTCCTCTTTCACGGTTTAGTATTATACGTCACCCACCATGGCAACAAATGTGTGCACAGCTTTGAAGACTGCCACCATGACAGAGCTCGTTTGTCAAATTTCCCAGCTCATCTTGTTATGCGTAGTAATAATTTCCCACCACAACTGCTGTTAAAGCGAAGAGCTTTGAGGACGTTACTATAAATAGCACTGTTGTATTAGGTGTTTCATTTGCTGTCAGCATGCTGAAAGTGACCCCAGAGAGGCATCTGCAGCCACCTGGGCCACTGCTGGCACAGAGAGGATAGAACCCACTGTCTTGATGCAGCTGGGAAGAAGGGATACAGCCCTGATGCTGTATCAAAGAATTCAGAAAGAGGTTTTCTCCTTGACCTTGGATATAGTTGACCATGGAAACTCCTGCTCTTTTTGGACGTTGGCCCATCAGTGCATCAGTGTGATCAAGGCTATGGCTATCATTCCTATAGAGGAGATTCTCTCACCATGTGTTTTCTTCCTTCATCATCACAGTGCTCCTGCAGTGCAGAGTATACTGCATGAGCTATAAAAAGATGTAACTGACTGGACCGGCTAGAGCATCCTACTGAATTGTATTATTTGTGCTGCTCTACTATTAGATAGTATTCCCAGGGGGTTCCCCAGAATTCCAGATTATGATGGTGCTGTTGATGTCGAAAACATGTCTTCACAACATATTAAGTATATATATTTTTTTTTTTAAAAAGACAAGATGGGATAATGGGGCCAAAGTAGATTATGATGAGGGGGTGCTGTTGTTGTTTTCTGTAAGAAAGAAGCCCTGACAGAACCCATCTTCAGGGTTAACCTTGGGTTTTCAGGGTTACAATGCTGGTTCACTTCTTATCAGGGAGCATCACCATGGTAACTTATGCTGCGGAACTAACCTACTCTTGGGCAGGTTGTGTTTAAGATAACAGATCAATGCGAATTAAAGCACTGCCTATTGACCAATCAGTTCTCTTGGAAAATGGCATTGATCCCATGGAGCTTTGTGCGTGGATCATGAAAAGGTCTCGTAGAGGGGCAAAAGAGACAAAGCCCTTTATTTTTCCCTGATGATTTTATATATAAGGGATTTACATTGTCATTGGAGGAACTGAAGTATCTTTATGCTTCTTGAGCTTTATGTTGTCAGTGCTACAGATCCCACAGATTGTATGCATTGCCTTGTATTACTCTGCTATGGGCACAGAGACTTATAGACGCAGTAAAGCATATTTCGATATGAAAAGTAAAGCTCAATACTACTTTAAACTATACTTTTGTATTCATTTATTATTTGCTATTTAGAGCAAAAAGAATAAGGCTAAAATGATCAACCATGCCGTAAAATACATAAAAGCAACATATACGTTTAATGGAATACACAAATATAATTAATATCAGAACTACTTGTGCCCTAGATGGGGCACTGATATTAAAGGCTATTGGCTTGTACATATAATCAATCTATTCGTGCCATAGTTCAGAAATCTTGATCCGTATCTTCTCAGTTCTTTATTTGACAGCTTTCTTCCATAATGCACATTTCCTTTTTATAGTACTTTGGATGGAATATTGATAGTAACTTTATTTCTTGGCAGAAATGTGGAGGAAACTTGGTATCTTTGCTGTTATCATTTCAACCCTCAGAAAGTATTTTTTTTTGTGTGGGGGTTTGCACTCTTTCAGTGGGTTGCAGAGATTAGTTAGTTGCAGTAGCTGTATGGGCAGTCCACTCAGGGTAAGTTAGCAAGTTAACATTAAGTTACCTTGTGTTGCTTGTGACTATTTCATTGTGATGTGAATAAATGTGACTTAAGGAAATGTAAATAAAACTTAAATACATGAACTCATCTATGAATATTATTTCTGCTTTAGATAGATTTTTCATCAGCAGTGGTTGTATATTAAGACATACTTACTGCCTTACTTACTTTGAATTTGTTACTATAAAGTAGATGATATTGCATTTATTAGAGCTGTTAGATTTTGGTTACATGGGTTGCATGCAATCACTGAGATTTGTTAATGAGTTTTTCTATTAGCTACATTATGACCCTCGTTAACGTAAAGATTATGTCATATACGTTTTATTGTTTCTTGTATTGAAAGTGAAAGCTTCCACTGAGTTTTAAAATCAATTTAATTAGCCTGTGGTGAGTGATTGACTCATCAAAATTATGCTTGTGTCCCCAGGCTTGTGGATGACCGCTGTGTGGTTCAACCAGACACAGGGGACCTCAACAACCCACCCAAGAAATTCAGAGGTAAGGGTTCAGAATCACTCACTTTTTAAAAAAATGTATTATATTGAAAAGTGTTTCCTAATTTTACTGTAATAATTTTACATTTCAGCAGTTTGAGTAAAAGTTATGATGTAATTGGCTTTACTTTGTTATTTAAATATACCTCAGTTTCCTGCTCAAGTATAGCCCATGTGTGGAAAAACACTGTAATACAAGTTTAATTTAGGGCCACAAAGCTGTTGGCTCAGGCTGCTGATGTAGACTGCTTTTTAATTTGCCACGTGTCATAATGACAAATGCTGGTTCAGCTAGTTCGCATAACATCATACCGGTTTAGGCTTGCACACCGGACCAAACAGGCAAAACTGGAAATCAAACCATCTTTAGGGAGGATTGTAAATCAAGTGTAAAGCTTGTATATAGAAAAATGCTTCACATTAACAATGCTTGTTTTATGGTACTTTTAATAAACGTCTCCATCAAGTATCTGCAAGTAGGACCAGATAGTATGTGCATATTGTGATACACTTTTTACTTGTGATTTATAATTTAGATGTGGATGGTTGTGTTACTACAGGTTTGTGTGGGTGATTATCTGTGAAGTTGAAAAGGACATTTGTGTAGCAGGAAGATATATGTTGATAAATTCATCATTTGAACATTGGTTTCTCGTGCTGTTATATCTTTGCTAGGAAAGTAATCTTAGAATAAGTGGCTTTGCTGGGTAAGAACATCTTTTCCCTCAGAACCCCTTGAATCCTTTGAGATGTTATTTGTTTACGGTGTGTTTTAAAATTCTCTGTTGTGATTTTAGACCATGCGTTAATGCTGTGACCCTCCCTTTCCACCAAAAGGTGCTACACAGCATTACAATTTGGAGGCAGGCCATTGGATTGACAAAGTCACTTTTGTCTTCCTGAAACCATGTTGAGATGGTAATGGTTATATTTGCATATTATCTGGTTGGGAGCAGGAATTTGACAAAGGGCTTGACTGTAGCAATGATCACTTGGTTTATAACAATTCCAGTGAGGGCTGTTTCGTTCAGATATGCTCCAGCAGCCATCAGTTTGTCAAAGAAAGGATGGATATACATATAAAGTTTTTATGTCAGATTCTGACCCTTTCATCAGTCACTACAGAAATGGGTGATCATCTGACCAACTGACAAAAGGTTTAGCTAACATTTCCACTAAGTGTATCAGATTGGTTGCCACTTACTAGCACATACCTTTCTAGATGTTTTGGCAGGTTTCCAAAGAATGTGTGACATAACTGCCAATGTCATTTCCACTTATGAGGAGCGGTTCATTTTTGAAATTGACTGAATAAAATTGACCTTTTATATACATAGAATGCCTTGCCAAGTATAAAACGTCCCTGTCATAATTTTTGCTCTCCTGAGTGTCATCCGTGAGTGATGAGGATAATGTACGTACACATGCACTGACTGTGGAGGACTGTACTCTTTAAGATCTTTTTTTAATTGATTCATAGATACATTTGAACGTAGTTTGATATCATGCAGCATTTCTCTACACTTCATGTGCCTACATATCTGTTTGTTTAAAATATGTTAGAGTTGGTGGGCTCATTTTGGTCCCAACCTGAACCAAATTTCTGAATCAGAGTTTTGCTGTATGAAGCAAAAAGTGTCCTTCCATCTATCCGTCCTATTCTCGTGAATGTGATTTCTCTGGAATGCATTGAAGGATTTTTCTTTAATTTGTCACAAATGCCTTTGGACAAAAGATGAACTGATTAGATTTTTGTGGTCAAGTTTAAGGTCATTCAACCCCTGTCTGTCAAAATTTTCATGAATATGAAACTGAGGAACAGACTAAAGGCCACTGTGACCTCACAAAACACATTTTTGGCTATATCCAGATGTCCACCTTGAAACTCTGGTCATTGTACTGTATATATCTGCACTGTCAGGATGGTGAAGATGTGTGTGAGAATCCATGAATGTGTAGCTTCTTTGCAGCAACATTCATAGATGAAGCATTGACTGTCGCGATGGTCTTGTTCCTCTGGTAGTCAAGCCCAAAGACATTGGTTTTGCTGATTTTATGCTTAAGGTGATTGCTGTTATATCATGTGATGAGGCTCTGTGTCAGTATTCCTCTGTAAAAAATACTCTGAAGAGAAGACACAGAAATCATACATATCAGTAAAGTGATAACTTCCACAAAAAAAAAACACTAAATACCTTTTTTTATTAAATTCCTTCTTCACTAGGTATATCAGCTTAATATGAAAAACGTATTCTGTTATACACTTGTCGGCAGACATGAACATGAATAGAACTGCAAGTTGACTTATTGGCAGAAGAATACAGCTGCAAGGCAGCAGTTGTAGTTCTTTTATGGCCTATGGTGATCAGGTTCAAAAGACATTTTTAGAGTAAATTTTTCTTGTCTAGCAAGACTGTGTTTTGTTGTCCAGTTATAGCCTAGCTACCGCATGTAGTGTTTTTGTTTGTAGTTTCAGGCACAATGCCAGGCAGAGTTAAGTATTAGGCCCATGAAATCAACCTGCCATTACATCTTAACATCTAATCACAGGCTCTAACATGACAGCTTGAACATATGCACAGTGAAGCCAGCAGCGATGTGGCTAAAAATACAATATCTCCAGGGCCAGGTGCTGTTCTATTGTTGATTTGTTTCAGCTTTCCTACCCCTTAAATCTTTGTACTCCATGATATGGATATATTGCATTCTATTTAGACAGATGTCAATCTAAACGAATAGCTTCTTTGGGTTTCGTGAAATTTTAGTTAGCTGGTCATAAAAAAAGATTTATTGCTTGATTAAATTATATACTTATTACAAACAATGTGAGGACGTCAGTGGGTCTATTTTTCCCCCTGAAACTCTACACACGGCCCTATCATGACCACAAAGAGGTAAAACTCAAGTAAAGCTCAAGAGAAAAGCAAAGGTGGGAGACTTCTTCTGTGATCCCAGGCTGGAAACAGTTGCCTTAAGGTATATAGTTGCAGATAAAGATTAACATCACCCATCACAGGTTTCAAGACTTATAAGTGGTTTGTGATGGAATAGAATTCAGCCTCTATGAAAATGTTTTAACTGTTTATGAGACTGAAGGACAACATTGCAATGGTGTCTTTATTGAATCACCACAATTTTCAAGGGGTTTATAATACACACAGCACCACAGCAAAATACAGAACTGACATATTGCATCACATTACATTTCTGGTCACTCAATGTATATCCTAACTTGGTGATTTCTCTGAGTGAGGTGTTGTATTGATTGGCCTGTTGCGGCTGTCTGTCAGCTCATGCCCTGTTCATGAGATCTTTCAGTTCCAGAAAGCTTGCACTGCTTGTTGCTTCACAGCAGGTGTCGAGTAGGGTTTATCGGAAGTGGGATTATTCCGAATGGATTTTTCCTAGAAGTGATTGAGACAGCACTTACATGGCAGCCAGACAACTTTAGTGTTGAACAGTACCATGTGGCCTGCTGGAGCTTGATCAGTACATGACCAAAGAGGTGTAAGCACCATTCTTTTCAAAGATCTTCCATTCAACATTTCTTTGTTTAGTCAAATTGATGATCTACCTTACAGAAGTTGCTTTCTGCACAACACATTAATTGTTAACTTGCCTTTTTTTTTTAAAAGCCAGCAAATTATATCAAGTACAAAATGAGGGTAATGCACAACGGAGCAGTTCATAGTAGATGAGAAGAAAAAAACAAAATCTCTCTTTACCTTGGGTAATAACTGTGTCACCATTGCACACTCTATTGCAAAGGTGGGTCATGTATGAAACACAGAGAAAGTAAAACCATTTACAACATGTATCATAAACATGACATCCTGGGCTGAACCTTTGAGAAAGGGGCATGTGTACTGTAATTCTGGTCATTATCATCTCTGATTAAGTGGATGCTTATGCAAAAAGTGAGACACCTTAAAGCATTTTTACAAATGCGAAGCAGAAAGGATTTGCATCAATCTTTTTGACATCAAGTGTATTTTTTCTGGAGCTTCAAGTGAAATTCTCAGAAAAGCTCAGTCAAAAATAGCCAGCTTGCTAACTTGCTGACCTGTCAGCATATTGTTTGTCTGCTGATTGACTAATGCTAGTGAAGGGGTTTTCATTTGGTTTTGTTGGTTCATATAGTTTGCTGAAATTTGGTTAACAGGCCTACTATGTGATTGCCTGACACTTTATGAGGCAGTAGAGGGAGAAAATAATGACAGCCATCATTGTCAACATAAAGTAGCTAAAGTTACCATGCAGGTATTTTAATTAAACACCAGGTCTTTTGACTAAACATTACTTGAGGGTAAAATTCTAAAATGCACAAGTTTGAGTTTAGTCATCTCTTCCTCTTTCCCGGAGCTGTAAAAGGTGTATTCAAGTCTTGCATAGGATAGAAATTGCTGCCTTGAGACCCATTCTAACCAACAAAAGGCAGATGAAAAAGTGTGACACTCGGATATTACAATCATTTTTTTCAACATATTGCTCTGTTCTTTCATTTAAGACAGGACGTAGGAGTCTTGGATAGATGTAGGGTTTCTAAAAGAGGCGACCAGACGACCTTGTTGTGCAGTGAGCAGTGATGGGTGTAGCTCTCACTTTTAATGAACCTGAGACACTTCATTATGAACCCTGCATCATTAAAAAAGGATGCATAATAATGGGGTGAATGTGTCAATAGTGTGCTCACTGGTACATTTTGAGCAAGTGCTCTTCTGCATTGTCAAGAAAAAATAATTGAAATGTTCTGGAAAGGTCTTGAAAAATTTGCCCTGGTTTGCTAATAGATGTCATATCGTATATTCTCAACCATGAAGATGCACTAAGCTGTAAGCTGTCATGCACTGTTTTTGTGCTAGCTGTTCTAGCTATGTCAGTTGAATACCATATAGGTAATACTGTTGTATGGGTTTAAAAATGACTCTGTCTTTCCATTTAGGGATGCAGGGAAACAGCATCAATAGTCTGTTGCTAACTGAGCCATTCAAATCATATTCAAAGCTGTGGCTTCGCACCATAAAACAGCAGCAACAGCAGAGAAACCCCAAATAACACAATGTGCTATTGGCACCTTGAAGTCATCCCATGAGTTTATGCATGTGTGTGCCTCTGTGTACATACTCACATACAGGGTGATTACATGCTGATTGCTAGAAATATGTTTCCCTTTTTTATGACGACAAATAATGTTATAAAAAGGAAAAGGAAACCTCTGCACATCTTATGGGCACTTTGTGTGCAATGATAAAAGTTTGGCTTCATGTCATGTTCATAATAGGATTTATGTTTTCACTTGTGTAATGAGATGCATCTTGTCTGGGTTTTCACTTTAACTTTGCAGGAGTGCTGTCTGGGATCGTTACACTAGTTCTGTGCAGAATAATGTTAACTTTTTTGTCTTTGTTTTGTTTTTGTTGAAAGAGTTGAATAATCAATAACCACACTATTTAAATACAAGATAGGGACTTTATCTCTGGAATAAAGTAGTTAAGTAGTAAAGTAATAGGTGACAGCACATTTTGTGGACTTTCAAAAGTAACCAGGAAATAGTTTCTTGTAAAAAACATTGTTGCTGAATTGTTAAATGCTCTTTGTGTTTTGGGGAGGCTGCAGAGAACCCACAGACAGACTGACAAATACAGCAAAAGCTATCTTTGGATACAGTGATGAGGAGATAGATAAGATCCAGACAAGATCAATAAATCTGTTTTGTACACTTCACTGCTAATAAATGGCGGATGTCATTCCCTTTCACAAAAGAAATGGATCATGGCTTATTGTAAGTTTACCATTTCATGTTTTTTATATTCTTTAAAATAAATAATGATAAAATAAATGAAAAGTAGGTCAGGCTGAAAAAAATAGCTATCCCAAGGTCAGTGTTTACCAGCCACAACAGCCACGCTTGTATTGTTTCCACCTTTCATGACCACAGAAGCAGGTTTCAGTACTTTGCCTGGTGTTTTTTTTCTGTCTGTCGACAGATTTTGTCACAGCATTAGTGTCACAAGAGGTTTGTTATTATTATTTGTGTGGCAATTTCTACTGATGTGAGTATTCTTTCAGAATAGACCTTTTCACAGCAGACAATTAGACTTGTCAAACACAGCTGTAACTAATACCGTTAGTGATGGCGGCCTTCCATTTGTATGTGTTACAGAGCCCTGTCATTGTGCATTTTTGCACAATGACAGATCTTTCATTGTCATCAGATCCACCTGTGCTTTTCCTGTTTACATCAGTCACAATTACACAAGATACTGTTCAGGTGTCTTCAAAATGTTATGCCCTCAGCAGGGCAGGTGGGCCCAGAGCATTCACTGCTTCCAGTATAGTCATCACTGACAGGTCACACAACTTTCATTTGCTTATCCATAACATGTGACATAGTATTTTGTGATAATCGGGAAGTACAAAGCATGGATGCTATTTTTTTCACTTCATGCTAGAATGCTTTCAAGTCAGTATACAGCATGTCTTTCACAATCAGAATTTGACAGCAAAATTAAGGGAATTTAATGTAGTTTGAGGAGTGATTTCAGTCTTAGCTCTTAGCTAGCTGCGAGCTGGTCTGCTCAGTTAAAGGGGAACCAGGAGTATAATAATGGTTGCTGAGTTTGGAGTGAGTTAGATTTTACTTTTGTGTGAAGTTCATTTAACAGTTCACACCATGTTATAACGTAGAGCTACAGCAAAAAGCAATTGATTCAGCAGACAAAACTGCATCTTTCACTGTTTACTGTTGTAACAAAAAACCTCCCTGCCCATGAAATTCACATGTGTCCCAGTTTAATTTATTTTTTCCTTTATAACCCCAATTGCTCATAGCTGTCAGACAGATGTTCTCCCAGTGCCCCATTTTCTCCATTGGTCCTTGGCCTCCTTTCTGTCTGTCCTCAACCCCATGGTCCATGATGGCTAACCCCTAGAGACTCCTTTGTTGGCCGCATTTCAAATGGAAGCAGCCAGCCAGCCACTGTGGCTATTTTTACCTTGGTTTTAGCTCATCAGGTCCCCTGTTCCAGTTAGCATATAGCAACTGTATGTGTATATTTTACCATGTGCATATCCTGTGTGGTGATTTTAGCAGGACAGTTCCTTACGGTGTTTTCTTTCAGTTTAAACATGCAGGCATACACAACAAGGACAAATTGGCACATTTCATTCTTTCTGGCAGATACTGTTTGTAAAAACAGCACATTTGTACTGGGCAGCTGAGCATATATATATATATATATATATATACACACACACACACACACACACACACATCTGGATCTGATTTATCATAGTTTCTGTAGCATCCACCATCATAGCACTACTTTTTGTGCAGTCTGTGTGCTATGAATCTTTGCCTGTAAAATATTCTTTAAAAAAGCATATTTGTTTTTTCGAGAATCGATATATTACCACAAAACACAATATTAGTTTTTCCGCCCTAGTAAAGATGCATTTGATGGTATTGATGTCCATCCTCTTTAAATGAGGTCAGACAGTCTGGAACTTGAGAAAAAAGAATACTAAATCATGACATTTGGCTTCTCTTCTTTCCCCAGACTGCCTTTTCAAACTGTGTCCTATGAACAGATACTCCGCACAGAAACAGTTCTGGAAGGCGGCAAAACCTGGTGGCAACAGCACCACTGACACAGTCCTCCTCACCAAACTCCATGTAAGTGGTCCTTTTCATCTTAATGTGTCTTCTCTTTGACTTTTGTCATGATGAAAATAATGGGTTAATGCATGAAGTGACTCAAACCCTTGTATTTATGTATAACGTGCATGGAGCATCATTCTCTCCAGAAATACTGTTATACTATAAATACTACTATTGACTGAATTCTGTTTCCTTGAGCATCTGTGTTTCGTGATCTGTGTTTTAGCACGCTGCTGACCTGGAGAAGAAGCAGAATGAGTCTGAAAACCGCAAGCTGCTGGGATCAGTCATCCAGTATGGAAATGTCATTCAGGTGTGTTCAGGAACCTATGAGATAAGCTCTTGTTAATAGCCCTGCAGCCACATTTAGCCCTATATATGGTGCTGTGTGCTTGATAATATTAACTACAATTCTGTTTTAATCAGAGAAGAGTTTTAAATAATTGCTGCAGCACAAAGGGGTGCTATAAAGCTGTCCGTTATGATGTCTTATCTTGCTGTGCTTGTTGCCCAGCAATGGGTATACACAGGTATGAGATCATCTGAAAACAAAAATGGTCTTGCATTCCTTCTAAGTGATGCACATGAGGGAGACAGTACATACAGTGTAGGGTGATGGATGGGTTGCTCCATGGGCCTACCCAGACACAAAACAACATGAACAAAACAACATGTTTTATGTCTTTCTCCTATGCAGAAAAGGTGGGGCCTTTCACATGTCTTTGCTCATGTGCCCATTGTCTCATAATCTGCTTTTATGTCAGATTTCCTAGTTTTAATGGACATCATTCTAGTAATAGTGATCACTAATTGGTTCCTGATTTGCCTCGAAAACAATTTTTAATAACAGCTAGCTAAGAGGTGCACTTGGCACTTTGCACAAAAGCCTCATCCGGTCTACCGGTTAACTCACTTTTTAAGTGAGGATTAAGCTGGACATTTAGTTAAGTTGACTGTGCTCCAAAAATATGCAAAGCTTATAAAAATTCCAGTCTAGTTGGTATTAGATTATTTTGACAGGTCTGAGTGCTGCTGACTAAGTGGCCGAACCAACAGAGGTCATGAGAAGCATTTAATAAGACACTTGAATTATTTTAAGAAGTAAAAACACCAAACCGACCGGAGATGCATGTTTTTAGTGAAGTGTTTGCTTCGGTCTAATTGTACCAGACATATTTCCATCTTTGTTCCAGCCTGTATTTGTTTCCACTGTCTGCACCATATCATTTATAATAGTTATATGCTCTGCAACCATAAAAGACTGTTTCTATGTTTTTCCAACAGTTGCTGCACTTGAAAAGCAATAAGTACCTGACAGTGAACAAGCGCCTACCTGCTCTGCTGGAGAAGAATGCCATGAGAGTGACTCTGGACTCAGCGGGAAATGAGGGATCCTGGTTCTACATCCAGCCCTTCTACAAGCTGCGATCCCTGGGAGACAGTGTGGGTAGAGTGGGGTGTGGGATTCAAGTTAATTATGATGTGTAGGAGATATTAAGAATGTATTTTTAGATTTTTTGTTTTTCACAGAGTTCGACAACTGAACACAGCTTATAACCTGTTTTATAAGACTGAATGAATTAATGATAGAAGATCATTTCAAAGGTGAAAAGTGAACATTTACCAGGGGAAACACATAAAAAAACAATACTAAGTCCTATGGCATGTCGTGATTAAAAGCCTGCCTATTTAATTAAAGTATAACAATGCACTGCATTTAGCAGCACTCTTCTGTCACAGGTACAAATAATCTGCCAGCATACCATTAAATAGAAACTCAGTCAAATTTCAAAACCTTGTGTTACTGAAGTTCATTTGTTTAATAAATGTTATGATATTTCAGTTCACCAGCAGATAATAGCCTACACCAAAGTACTCAGTTTATAAATATATTTTATAAATATATTTTGCTAGCTGTCACCATTTGGGATGTTACGTTTGCTTTCAGCATCTTGAGGAGTTTTAATTGACCTTTTCCACTTTTTCACTCCTTATTGTAAAGTATTGTTTATAAATTAGTTGTTTACTTTACAAAAGCTCAGCACAAATTTTCCCACACCACATGGACTTAACCGTGTCTTTGGTGGCTGATGGAAGTTAATAAAGTTAGGACAGCTAATTGCTATTTAGGTCACACTTTATTGTTTAATGTGTAATCTGCCTTTGACCCATCTTAATTATTAAATACCAAGAGCAAGTACTAATAAATCAGGTCACTGGAACAAATGTTTAGTTTGAAACCGTATCTTAAATTAAAAAATGATATATTTTAAGTAGCTTGACAGCACACAGTGGATGTTTTTATGGAGCAAACGCCAACATAATCTTGATGATACAACCAGAACTTTGTTTGTTGATGCTTTCTGCTCATATATTCCTTCATGCTGACTGATGCCGAGGTTCAGGGCTCAACTAATGCTTCTCTGTCTGATCCTGTCCTCTTACACACAATACAGTCCATGACTCCCTCTAGTGCTTAACTGGAGGCTCGCATGATCCAGTGTAACCAGGTCTCCAGCTGCGTGTTATGTTCACCTGACAATTGAAGAATGATGAAGAATATCTTGGGATGTGACATACTTTTGGTTTAGAATTGATATGGAGTGCTCATTCACACACAGGGGCCCTCAGCAGCAGTATTTCATTGTGTTACAAGACTTCTTATTGCCCTTCACAGAACGAATCTACATTTTAAGATGTACATTCGAGTCCAGTATAGTATCACATCTTGTTTCTAAGTAACAGCAACATAAGCTAAACACATTTTTAAATGCATTATGTTGTGTGTATCTATATTTCTCCTGCAGGTGGTGATTGGAGATAAAGTGGTCCTTAACCCTGTGAATGCTGGCCAGCCTCTACATGCCAGCAGCCACCAGCTAGTTGACAACCCAGGATGCAATGAGGTACATGAACACTTTCTTTATAGGGCTTTACAGTAAATGAGACACAAAAGAGATTTCACATTTGCTTCATTAAAGTAGAAGATGAAACTGCAGGTTTCAAATCCTCCCTAACCCTAACCCTTCATATAAAAAGGCTGAATTTCTCTGGTTTGCTCACACACTTCTCTCCTCTTCTCTGTCAGGTTAATTCTGTAAATTGCAACACAAGTTGGAAAGTTGTTCTGTTCATGAAATGGAGTGACAACAAGGAAACAATACTCAAAGGGGTAGGCACTCTTATGTTTTTGTATGACATCAGCACATCTATTGACAGGCGACAAATGTATAGGGACACATTAAACCTTGAAAACACAATATTCAAAATCAGTTGAAAACAAGCATCTACAAGAGAATAAAAATGCAAACAAACAAAATATTGACACACCTGTGAAAAAATGTTACTTTTTATCTGCTTCACACTGTGTATGTATGTGTGTAATTGTACGTGTCTGTGTGTGATGGCAGGGTGATGTAGTCCGGTTGTTCCATGCAGAGCAGGAGAAGTTCCTCACTTGTGACGACCACAGGAAGAAGCAATATGTTTTTCTTAGAACAACCGGCCGGCAGTCTGCCACTTCTGCCACCAGCAGCAAAGCACTGTGGGAAGTGGAGGTTAGCACAATATGTTCTCCAGATGAAAGCTAATTCACTGTCATTGTCCTTTTATTTACTAGATGATACAATTGATACAATGCTTTTTATGAGATTTGAAATATCCTAACAATGAAAATAGATAGAATACAATTGTTTATTTTGCTTTACTGCAATAGAAAAAATCAAAATCCAAGATAACACAAGTGGTGCAGCCTAGTAGCAATGTGATATTAATGCCTTCTTTGCCTTGTCTTTTCCATTCCCAGGTGGTGCACCATGACCCATGTAGGGGAGGTGCAGGCTACTGGAACAGCCTGTTCAGATTTAAACACTTGGCCACGGGGTGTTATTTAGCTGCTGAGATGGGTGAGGTGTGTGTCAACTTTCCCTTTTTATCTTACACTGCTAGAGATGTTTAAAGAGACAGGCACTGTTATTCCAGATAGGGTGAATACAAGTATATTAAGACAGACAGTATTAGAAAAAAAAATGTTATTTGAACGTATACATGCAAGCATGCTCTAGTAGAACCCTAAAATATAAGTGTAAGTTGAAAACAAGCATAATATGCCCTCTTTGAAATTCTTTTCCCATACATACTGTTAATTTACTTTCATTCAGTGTATATATGTGGTAAAATAAAGTCAATTTTTAACCAAAAAAAATACTGTGACATGGTTGGTTCTAGAGCTATGTGGTGTAGACATACAGGTGGACTAGATGGTCGATGCAGTAACCACAATTCGAAATGGCTGATGCTGATTTGACATGTTATTGTGTTTCCCAGGTGAATCCGGACTTTGAGGAAGAGAGTGCTGAGCAGCGATCCTCAGTAAGTTTTCATCTTTTTTCCTCTGAATGGTTAGCAACGTCATGCTGGCTGCTCTTCTCTATTGATATAATCTGCTCAATTCTGTGCTGAGTCTTTGCTCTCTGCTCTAGGTGGTGGACTTTACACCCTTTAATTTCCAGGTACTGTCATATAATCTTTACTTGGCTGCCGCAACCTAGCACAAAAATCATTGTCATGTCTCCACATGCATCATACTGTCCAGTATCTCTCTTGGCACACTCAATCATCAATAACTCTTTCTATCCAGGTTGTGTGTGCTTCATTTTAGTAGCAGTAGATCACCACATGGTGTCACTAAGGCATCATCTCGTCTGATCTATGTCTCACCTTTAGGTGGCAGTGTTGTACAAAAAATACTGACCCTAACGGTGATGTTGTGTGTACCTGTAGTTTTCAACTATGCACCAACAAGGCCCAACAGTCTGTAGTGATGACTTTCCTACTGGTTTGCACTGCTTTAGTCAAGAGTGAGATCTAATCTGTGAGTGGTGACTCATAGGTCAGAGTGAAAACACTCATAACCTTTGGCCTCATTGCGGTTCAGGATTGATAGCGTGGCTTTATATATTTTTTGTAAACTTCACTGCATGTTTTCTTGCTTTAGCTGGATGCAGATAATGAAGCTTTACGAGGTCGTCTGCGAGCTCCACAGGAGAAGATCATGTACACTTTGGTGCCAGTTCCCGACGGCATGGACATCTCCTCCATCTTTGAGCTGGATCCGACCACTCTGAGAGGCGGAGACTCCATGGTACCCAGGTATAACATCCATTGTACCCCAAAACCAATCATAAAGTGCTTCTCCTGGGGGCATTGATTCATTTAGGGGCTATATAACATTCATATATCACAGAGGGAGAGCATTATTTAAAGGGATAGGTTGGATTTTTTGTAGTGGGGTTGTATGGCATCAATGTATTACCTACATTAGGTTGCCGTTGGCACGCTAACAGTTTGGGAGGCAGGAAGAAATACTGGCATGGAAGAAAAGCAATGAACTGCTGTGGACAGGGCGGGTAGAAAAACATATTAAAGTGTATATGATATTTATAATATTTTTACCACTCTACCTTGTTGTCAGACAGCCCTTTCTGGCGCAGAAAGGAAACCATTATCTATGCTCTTTTCAAAGCCACCAGGCTCACTTAATAAAAACAAATTTTATCACATAGAACACCAGAATTGCTGGTTTACGCTTCCTAAATTGCTTAGTTTGTTTGTGTTCTTATGTGAATCCAAACTAACCCTTTAAAACACCAGAGCCATTTCCTGAAGGTAACACACTGACTAGAAAAGTACCTCATGTAACCACATGAAAAAATTGGAACATTTATAGACGTAACTGTGGAAACAAACCAATGAAATATTGACATCATGTTGATAATTCATATAGGATAAATTATACTAAAGCCTCTTAAACCATTTCTATCTTTTCATGTACTGTAATTGTTCTATTTTTACACTTTTATACAGTTTGTACAGACTCTTAACCGACACTCGTACAAAGTTAAAAAATGAATTTGCCTGAAAAACAGCCATGCAAGGGCAGCCATGCTTGTGGAAAAATTTAACGTTGGGGATGATGAAAAAAAAAAGAAATGGGAACGGAAATGGGTGGACTCATATATCATAACACCCATCAGAAAGACCACGGTGATGTCAAGACTACAACAAATCAAAGTGGCAGGGATACACATTTGACTCATGTTGAGTTGAAGGGGAATTTAGCAGATTACTTGGAAGGCAGTTTCTGAGATGATGAGGGTTTGTTTAGTTTTGCAACTATGGAAAAGGACACTTTTTGTTTTGTGTGGTCTGTTGTGTCTGTAAGCAGCTGTTTGTTCTTGACACTAAATGACTTGGCATTCAAATAAGAGAATATTGCATGTTGGGTTCAATCACAGAAAGCAGGAGAACACACGATCAGGAAGAGTGCAGCCATATCAGTGGGGTGTATTATTTATGATTTTCTTCTTATTTTGGCAGGGATCAAACGTTTATTACTTTTTTGGATTGAATTCGGTACATTTTGAGCTTCTATGCAGAAATTGATATGCTGTTAAAGTCTATGTTGCATTATGCTTCCACTTATTCATAAAATACACCTGTGTGTGTGTGTGTCTTTGTGAATGGAAATGTACTAGTCATGATATGATTCTAGCCAAGAAGGGCATGGAAAAGTCCAAAACGGGAAAATGTTGTAATCAGGCAGAGAACAGACATGGGGAGTGGGCACAGGAGGGAAAAAACGACATTTCTAAAACTCTTTGTTGCGTGTCTGTGCAAACCACAAACTAGACGTTGTGTAAACGCGTACGTATGACTCCACACACAAAGACATCATCTGGCAGATAAATGTTTAGTCACAAATCTGCTGTTCTCAGGTTAGTTTAAATGTAGTCATACTGAATAATATATTTGGTGTAGCAACATATTTGGTAATAGCACAGGTTAACTAGAAAATATTGCTTTTATCCACAAGTACATGAAATATCAAGTTACATTTTTAGGGTTACTGTACATTTGCATACAGCCATTGTTTAGTTCCTTTATCCTTCTTGACAGCACTTTGTGAGAGGGAATGTGTGGTTATAGAACTACAGTACAACACTTGTCCTTGTCACTGCACATCAGATAAAAGCAGAGGCTCTCCACCTTGTGTCAAAGCATTCATTGTGTCACATAATCAGGTGTGTGCCTGCACGCTTCAGGCTATTTCTGCGAGCTCCTCCCATTCCTACCTGAAATAACCCTGTCCCTTAAACTTTAGCCAGGGGATTAATTAATTCCTCGGGGAACCGGTACACAAAGGTAAGCCTGTTAGCTTCAGTAGGCGTAATGCCTGCCAAGAACATGACTACTGTCGGTCCTGAAAGCCTAACAGGCTCCACACACACACACACCTACTCCAACACACGTGCAGTGGGTATGAAAGACATAGTTGGCTCAGGCTTTACTATGTGCAAAGGTTTAGTGTTTAATGGAGGAGAGATGATACTGTACAGGTCACTACTGGCTAATCTCTAATGCCACACACTTGGCTGAGGAAGCCGTTGCAAACAGTCCCTTCACTACTGAGGGTTTGTTTACTGAACTTGCTCCCATGTTACTTCTAAGGTGCAAGGACAGAAACTGATTTACCAATATACACTGTGCCACCTTACCACTTTATAAGGTGCACCACCTGTCTAATGTAATAAATTCTCTCTCTGTGACAATAATCCTTTGTTTTATTGGCATCATATCAAAGGGGTGTTGCTTTATGATCATAGTATCATACTTTATGAGACCTTGGAATATTTTAACACAGTCCAACACTCCACCAACATTTTCTGTGTCCCTCATGAAATGTCACATTCATCCTGTTCTAGTTTCTGTACTGGTATAGAAAATTCAGCCTATAAAGTCAGTTACAAGTAATTCTGTTTAAACCACTAGGTGGAGACATAACATTTCTCCCAACTCTTACTGTTTGTTTTAGTGGCATTCACACAGTTAAGCACAGTTACACATAATGTAAGTGTTACGTTACTATTTGAAGACCAGCAGCTGATTTATTCTAGCTGGACTCTAAACAATGCTATGGTCTCAATAGACATACAAGCACAAAATGGTGAGGGAGAGAAAGAGTCTGCTGCTACTATTAGTAGTAGTAGTATAGTAGTTCCTCTCCTACGTTTAGTTCATTAATTTCTAAGTGGTAGAGAAAAGCCCATTGGACAAAAACAAATCAAAAGGTTTTATGCCCCAGTGAACGTAAATGTGCTATTCATATTTCTTGTCAACTGGCCCGTTAGATTGTTTAATATTTTGTGTGCTCAGGAGGGTTATTATCATGAACTAAAACTGAAATTACAAATAAGCAGGAAACAACAGTCATTCCCAGTTATTCCCCCTTTTTTTAATTCACATGCTGTCTAGTATTGCAGATGTAATGATAAGAAAATGATTTAAATATTGTAGTGACTCAAATTCAAATTAAACCAAGCTATTAGGCTCAGGTATAATGTTAACCCCAGATGGTTAACAGGATGCAGGTGATAGTGAACTCAAGTTGTTTTTCAAAGCTCTAAACATTTCAGCCTTTTTTAAACAGTTCTCCTGCCATGTATTTTGCATGTATATGAAGCTGCACATACTTTTGAGACATCATGCTGGTCCTAACAGGAACAAACTGAAACTACAGTAAAACTAATACAAAATAGATTGACTGATTCTTCTTTGATTAAATCTAAACCCTTTTAAATGGATCAAACATGTAATGTCTTCATCACTGATGAGATTTTTGAATCATTCATATACCTTTTCTGCCAAATCAGCTCCGGTTCTTGAACTTTTAGTTTTTTGGAACATTTGTGCTATCCAGCGCACGAGCACATGTTTCCACAAGTTTTGAGCAGAACCATTGTAATGTGTCATCAGCAGAATTTAACAGTAGTAGCAAGATGGCAGATCACATTGATTACATGCAAACATTTGTTATAGATATTTGCTTTTTTCCAAAAAAAACAAGCATTGAACAACTGTCAAAAATAAGACAATTTCTTAGTTGATTTATCCATTGTTGCCTTCCATCCGTTACCTTCCAAATTGAAGTTTATGACCCACCCACAGATGCCATCATGGTTCCCAATTCAGGTCAAAGAAAATCTGCCATTTTTTTGTACCAACTGAGAACAAATTCCGTTCCATATTGGTGTGAAATGGGTATCACACACCTTGTCTTGCGCATTGCAGCTTGATTCATGTTTTTCTCATCTCAGTCCAATTTCCTCTGTCACTTTTAGGAGCTCCTACGTGAGGCTAAGACACTTGTGCACCAACACATGGGTTCACAGCACCAACAACCCCATTGACAAAGAGGAGGAGAAACCTGTTATGTTACGGGTAAGTAACTGATGGCTTGGTCAGGATCTAAGGTTTTCTCAATTGATATACTAAAAACATATATATTCATATATATATATTTTCTTTTTTTAGATTGGAACGTCTGGAGTAAAAGAAGACAAAGAAGCTTTTGCCATTGTACCGGTGCCTCCAGCAGAAGTGCGTGATTTAGACTTTGCCAATGATGCGAGTAAAGTGTTGGCGTCCATCGCTGGCAAGCTTGAAAAAGGCACCATTACACAAAATGAAAGAAGGTGGGGGAAAATATCAACTGTGGATTTAAAATACTACATTATCATGTGTTATACATAGGGTTGCAAAATTCCAGGATTATTCTAGTTGGAAAATGTCCAGAGGTATTAAGGAGAATACATGGGGGATCCATGGACATGAATGAGGAATAGAATGACTAAAATAAAACTACAGGGTTCAACTGCTCAGGCTATATTTATCATATCAAAAGCAGACATTATCTAATAATTTGCCAAATAAATCTTTGGATTTATCAAATATAAACAATGTGATATGTGGCAAGTTAGCTAATGTTAGCTAGCAAGCTAACCCATGGGGGAAAGTATTTTTAAGCCAACTATGTTGGCTGTGTGTTAAAGAGGTGAAGTTTTTAAAAGGAAATCACAAACTTATATTGGAAATCTTCAGGAAATTTACTGGAAATGTTTTAAACGTTTGCAACTCCATGTGTATACTGTAGTGTTTATATACATACATTTGTAAATATCTAATGGAAGGATACCCAGACATCTCTGCTGCTGAATTTCTCAAATTCTGTTTTCAAGCACATTGTAATGTTTTACTGTTAGTGTTTGACTTATACTTACATGTGTATACTCATCAGGTTTGTGACTAAGCTCCTGGAGGATCTAGTTTTCTTTGTGGTGGACATCCCCAACAGTGGGCAAGATGTTTTGGAGATCATGGTTAACAAACCCAACAGAGAAAGACAGAAACTCATGAGAGAGCAGAATATCCTGAAGCAGGTTGGTCCTAACCCCCTGTCCTGGTTTTAAAGTTAATGATTAACATCATTTTTGGGTATTGAAATTCTCCATTTCCATTTCAGATTTTCAAACTTCTCCAAGCCCCTTTCACAGACAGTGGCGATGGTCCCATGCTGCGACTGGAGGAGCTTGGAGACCAGCGCCACGCTCCTTTCAGACATATTTGCAGGCTTTGCTACAGAGTGTTACGCCATTCCCAGCAGGATTACAGGAAGAACCAGGTGGGTGGACACAACTACTCCACTCTGACCCCTGATATTATGGCTGTTTCTTTGCAGTGTACACATTCTTTTTCCTTGTCTTTGCAGGAATACATAGCCAAACAATTCCGCTTCATGCAGAAGCAGATAGGATATGATGTGCTGGCGGAAGACACAATAACAGCTCTACTCCACAACAACCGGAAGCTGCTGGAGAAACATATCACTGCTGCTGAGATAGACACATTTGTGACTCTAGTGAGGAAGAACCGGGAGCCTAGGTGAGACTCACAGGAAAGGAGGCCCTGGCTGCTAACAGAAACTGGCATAAGAGAAGTGGCTGTGGCCAGTTTGGGTCAGATCTGTTTGTATAACGGCTCCTGAGGAATGTAAATCTATGTAAATGTATTCAAATGTGTGCAGAGGAGTATGAGTGGACCTGCTTGTGCATGACCTTGGCACTGCAAGTCATTTGTTGACAGTTAGTGTGTGCTTGTGTTGTGTTAAAGTCCTGTCAAGTGTTGTTAATGATATGTGACAAGGCTGATTCAGAAGTTTGTACGGCCACAGTTTGAACAGTTATAGTAATGAAAGAGTGAGAGCAAAAAAAAAAAGTTATTAGACTATTATGTACTTCCTGACATACGCTTGCAATATAATCTCAATTGCCCATGCATATCTCTTTACTCCTTCAGTACCTATGAAACATGTAATTTATTGTAATGTGTACCCAGGTTTCTGGACTACCTCTCAGATCTCTGCGTGTCCATGCAAAAGTCCATCCCTGTGACACAGGAGCTCATCTGCAACGCAGTACTGGACCCGACCAACGCCGACATTCTCATCGAAACCAAGTTAGCTTCTCATTTGTTGCTAAACTGAAATGATTAGAAGCTCATAATTGGAAAAAAAACTCTAATTTCATTGGAATATAAAACTTTCTCTTAAAATAATGGTTGAGATAGAAATAATGAGATTGAGAATGGCCTTTAAAAGTCCTTTAAAATAACATTTATGCTGTTCATCAGATTGGTCCTGTCGAGGTTTGAGATTGAGACGACAACAAATGGAGAGAGTCCATTGGAAGCAGAGGATGAGGAGGAGGTCTGGCTGTTTTGGAAAGACAATTGTAAGGAGATCCGGAGTAAGAGCATTCGGGAGTTGGCTCAGGATGCAAAGGAGGGTCAGAAGGAGGACCAGGAGGTGGTCAGCTACTACAGGTGAGATTTCATTCACCATGCACACATAAAAAGTATGAAAGCTGTTAGATGCATGTGAGAAAACAATTGGTGATCCATTTTGTACTGTAAGTCTGATCTAAATATATTTATCTCCTGTGTTTATGACTTGAGAACAGTTCACCAGTTTTCACTGATGAAAAATATAATATAAAAATAAATAAGGAAAAAGTTTTTTTTGTTTTACCTGTTCCTAAACACAGGAGATTAGATCAACCTTAAAATATTGATCAAAGTAAGATAATATAGTGCAGGAGAATCCAAGAAAAAACAAATAAGCAGCCTTAAACTTTGTTTCTGAGATATCGTTCATGAAAACATTGACATGGCTTCTGAATAAAGCATGCCCTTCTGCCTTTTAAAACCTTAACCTTTAACCCATTTTTTAAAATAAAACAAAAAACATGCAAGTTATTTTTAAGGGTGTTGAATATGATAATAACTTAATTCTTATAATGACACAATGCTAATAATTCCAAACTAATATCTCCTCACAGGTGCCAGCTGAACCTCTTTGCCCGGATGTGTCTGGACCGTCAGTATCTGGCCATCAACAAGATCTCTGGTCAGCTGGATGTGGATTTGATCCTGCGCTGTATGTCTGATGAAGACCTGCCTTTTGACTTGCGGGCGTCTTTCTGCAGACTGATGCTGCACATGCATGTAGACCGTGACCCTCAGGAGCAGGTCACACCTGTCAAATATGCCCGTCTTTGGTCTGAGATTCCCTCTAAGATTGCTATTGATGAGTGAGTTAATCTCATGAATACTTTTAATTGACGTGTACTACAATCCTAGAGTTGTTCCACCATGTCTCAGGCGTATTTCTCCTCTAATTATCCAGCTATGACAATGATGGAACCACCAGAGATGAGATCAAAGAGCGCTTCTGCCTCACAATGGATTTTGTGGAGAACTACCTGAGGGAGGTGGTGTCACAGAATGTTCCCTTCTCTGACAAGGAGAAAAACAAGCTCACCTTTGAGGTAATGTCTTTGTGGATGGTATAAACAGATGAGAAGTCACATTGGTTTATTCAAATTAAAAATCATGGTTCTGAATTTTCTTGTCCATAGGTAGTGAACCTGGCAAGGAACCTCATATACTTTGGTTTCTACAACTTTAGCGACCTGCTTCGACTGACAAAGATCTTACTGAACATTTTAGACTGTGTCCATGTCAGCACCATTTACCCCATCAATAAGATGGAGAAAGGAGAGGAAAACAAAGGTAAACATCCAGTGAAAAATGTTTTCTTTCATACCTTGGATGTTGTTTCACTGTACAAAGATTGAGGCTAGGGATAAATAAACTGACAGCTAGAATGACTAACAACAAACACATTACAGGGTCTGTGCCAGAAGAGTTTTTACCATGTATTCACACCAAACTTAAAGCAAATTTTCTCCTGGCACAATAACATACAAAGTCAATGCCAAAATGTGTGTAGGCACAGGATTTGTATCCCATAACGTCAATGATGTAAACACACAATATACGTAATATTTGCTTTCCCCTGCAAGTTGAGATTATTCAATTTGAATGAGAAATTTATGTGAAGCCTATCTGTGTTGAAATTCTCCAGCTTATAATTATCTGAAAAATCAGAATAGCTGGTCATCTGCAAAGGCTGGTCCACCTTAACTGAGCCTGTTGGGAAGAATTTGAATAATAGTATTGCTCTGTTTCTGCATGCACTGTAGCTGGCAGCAATGTGATGAAGTCTATTCATGGAGTTGGGGAGTTGATGACCCAGGTAGTTCTGCGAGGAGGCGGCTTGTTGCCCACCACACCAACTCATCAGCCAGAAGGAGATGTGGTCAAAACCCAGATTGAGCCAGAGAGAGAAGACATCATGGTCATGGACACGAAGCTCAAAGTCATTGAGATTCTACAGGTGGGACATCAGGAAACTGGTTCTTTGTTAACTGTGAACACTTTGTTTTTAGGTTTAATTTATAATGCAACTTTTCATCTTTTCTCACAGTTCATTTTGAATGTACGGCTAGACTACAGGATCTCCTGCCTGCTTTGTATTTTCAAACGTGAGTTTGATGAGAACAACCCAGCAGCGGATAACACAGCCAGTCAGAACGGAACCAATAACGTGCCAGGTAGGATGCTACCTGATTTAGTAAAGCTTTTTTACTGCGAACATTATGGCTTGTCATTGCAGGAAAAGCACAGGTGTTATTAATACCATAAATAATGAGTGTATTCCATTTACGGGAGCCAGTTCCAGGGTCCAAGTATTGTGCATGCTGTCATGGCGTACTGGGACACGTAATGGAACAGAGCCATTATTCATAAATCTGGTTCATCTCTGCATTTCCTGCAAGTATATAAAAGTTAATGAATTGCTATTACACATTTTGTCTCATATAAATATATTTTTTTAAATAACTAGGGAATTTGGACTTTGAGAACATTGAAGAACAGGCGGAGGGGATTTTTGGAGGAAGGTAATCCACACCTTGCTAGTCTTTCCTTAACTTTTTGTGGTAAGCTAAAGCAAGATAAAGTTTGTATAATTTCTATTCTAATGACTTTTTAGTGAGGAAAACACTCCACTAGACCTGGATGACCACGGTGGTCGCACATTCCTGAGGGTCCTGCTGCACCTCACCATGCATGATTACCCTCCGCTCGTGTCTGGAGCGCTTCACCTGCTCTTCAGACACTTCAGCCAGAGGCAGGAGGTCCTCATGGCCTTCAAACAAGTAGGTCTCACTACTCTTTAATACTTCATTTTAAAATTTGACCAGTCAAACATCTGGGCTAGCTAGTTCAAAACTGATAATTGAGAAATGCAGGGATTTCTTACGTTACGCTTAAGTTGATGCAGACCTTGATAACATCTCCTTCGTCTAAATGTAGGTCCAGCTGCTGGTGACCAGTCAGGATGTGGATAACTACAAGCAGATCAAGTCAGATCTGGACCAGCTGCGTTCTATTGTAGAGAAGTCTGAACTGTGGGTTTATAAGAGGCAAGGAGAAGATGGGATGGACGGAGATGGACCTTCAGAGTCTGATAACAAAAAGAAGGTACTGTGTGTGACCTTGTGAATTCTTTCTTCATCATTAAAACTCAAATATAACCCAATATAGAATATATAACACTAATGCTGTAAAACTTACTGGGCTTCTCCTTACTGCTTGTTTAACAGGGAGACTCCCCTATTTCAGACAAGAAGAAGACAGAAAGCACAAGCAGTTACAACTATAGGGTTGTAAAAGAGGTACGCTCATTTGTATATTCATCGAGTGTTTTCATGTTTGTGATTTTTTGCCTCTAATTAACATCCTCCTGCTGTGTGTTTGTGTGTGTTCAGATTCTGCTTCGTCTCAGTAAGCTGTGTGTCCAGGAGGGGAGCTCAGGGAAGAAGAGCAAGAAACAGCAGCAGAGGCTGCTGAGGAACATGGGAGCTCACAGTGTAGTGCTGGAGCTCCTTCAGATCCCCTATGAGAAGGTGCAACACTGCAGCTGAATACTGTATCATGCAAAAATAATTAAGAAGCTTTAACGGTACTATGTGGATATATGATAAATATCCATGTATCTTCATGGTGATCCATGATACTTACTTGCTTTCTATTAGCCCAATATTCTATCAGCTAATGTTACGAAGCCACCAATGCCAGATCCATGCTGCATAGCTAAGTTAAAGCAAGCTGGCTAACCTTAGCCTAGCTTAGGTCACAGTTAGCTGCTTGGGTAACCCTACATCGCCCTTGGCATGTAGAAAGCGATCATTAGTTATACACCTTTACTTTGTACCATTATGCAATTTGTTGTTGGCTCAAATCAACACAGTTTGTCGTGATACATAAGTTAGTATCATGGATAACATTAGCTGGTGAAGTCATTTCATAAGCTAGCCAAGTGACTTATCCAATCAGAAAGATAATGTAACTGAGCTAAGGAGTAAAAAAAGGGCGAAAGGAAAAGGCAAGCTAAGCGCTCGTCAGTTTAGATTACACAAAACAAATGAAGGTCCCTTCATGAAACAAATGCCCTGTTAACCCCAGTATTTTCCATTGGTCACTTTCCAGTATGGCCAGATAGGCGTCATTAGATAAACCTTTTTGTTTTTGTTCTTTCTTTATTGAGCTTACAGACAGTCAGTAGTGCTCATAAATACCACGTTGTAAATTGCTTCACATAATACCTTTAAAGCTTTTTATAACTTATAAACACTGCATTGCAGTTCCCAAATAATGTTAAGTGAATAAAATTGAAGTCTGACTGTGTATTATCTGCATTAGGGTGAGGATGTCCGAATGCAAGAGATCATGAAACTGGCTCACGAGTTCCTGCAGAATTTCTGTGCAGGGAATCAGCAGAATCAGACTCTTCTCCACAAGCATATCAACTTGTTTCTCAACCCAGGGGTGAGTAATACAGGTGTCTCAGGTTTACTCACAGGGATTGATTTCTAAAACTGATACACCACAGTTTCCAAAAACACTATCTTTTGGAAAAATAAATCTGAAATAGACATTAGTAGTCAGACTGACTAGACTGTCCATCCTTTCTCCTCTTTTTCAAACTCTTAGATTCTGGAGGCAGTCACCATGCAGCACATCTTCATGAATAACTTCCAGCTGTGCAGTGAGATCAACGAACGAGTGGTTCAGCACTTTGTCCACTGTACTGAGACTCACGGTCGCCATGTCCAATATCTCAAGTTCCTGCAGACCATTGTGAAGGCCGAGAACAAGTTCATCAAGAAGTGTCAGGACATTGTCATGGCTGAGGTCAGTTCTATGATCTGTATGCCGGACAAAAGAAAATTTTAATGCCACAAAGTGATGCTACAGAGAAGATAGTTATTCAGTTAAAAGCAGAAAGACAGAGGTGTTGGTATATCAATGAAAATAGTAGCGATGCTAATGGTAAAATTAGGTGTTCTGATGCTGACAGTAATGGCAACTGAGGTATAGTGTAATATCTGTCAAGAAATGGTAATAAGTCTGTTGTGACTCTCCCCCACACAGCTGGTGAACTCAGGTGAGGACGTCCTGGTCTTCTACAACGACCGTGCATCCTTCCAGACTCTAGTCCAGATGATGCGTTCAGAGCGGGACCGCATGGATGAAAACAGCCCTCTAATGTACCACATCCACCTGGTAGAACTGCTGGCTGTCTGCACTGAGGGCAAGAACGTCTACACCGAGATCAAGTGTAACTCCCTGCTGCCCCTGGATGATATCGTACGGGTCGTCACCCATGAAGACTGTATCCCTGAGGTATGAGTCATGACTTTTAATTATTTATTTTCAGGTAAAATGTGTCTTATTTAGTATTAGTAGTAGTATTCAACCAACAGCTCCAGGGTTCAAACCAGCATAGACAGTTGAAAGTGTGAAGGATGATGACCTTTGACAGTTTCCTAAAGATTCATTCAAGAGAATTCCTGAATTTATGAATCCGTGTAGGGCCAGTTAACAGCTTAATTAAAAGTATCCACTTAGTTTAGGTATGTTTGGAAAAACTAAAAGTTAATAATAATAACTTTTGCTAAGCTTTGTCCAGTAATGATGAAAAACAATGCTACCAATCATGCCCATTGAGAGGGATGCCTGTACCAGGTCTTTTGTTAATCTGACTTTTTTAAGATGACGTTTTATTAAAAACCACCATCACCATCATTTGGATCATATTTCTTGGGAAGCATTTGCACACAAATTCACTTTGACATGTGTCAAAGATGTAGCATCTTATAGAAATTGTGCCCTAATAAAGTAGGTGTTCCAGATAGAAATGTATAAAGACAATAGTATATACAATGACACAGCAGTTTTTTTAAAGTTCTGACCATTTTACTAATAATCAGAGGGACTGACAGATGTGTTTACAGCTGGTGTTTACATGCTAGTTTCAGTCCTTGGATCACCAGTTCAGCCATCATGAATGTGTCTCAATAGGTTTGTTTGTTTGGATCCTAATAGGTGAAAGTTGCATATATCAACTTCCTGAACCACTGCTACGTCGACACAGAGGTGGAGATGAAGGAGATTTATACCTCCAACCATATGTGGAAACTGTTTGAGAACTTCCTGGTGGACATTTGCAGGGTAAGCTACAATTTGACATCTCGAAGTGAGACCAACTGTTATCACGCAGTGTATTCAATAGAGGGAGAGTGCTATTCTGCTTTATATTTCATGGGTTTAGGTGATTATGTCATGTCACCCTACATGCAGGAAGTGTGATCCATTGGCTGTGCGTCATGCTAATATCTTTTCTGTCCTTGCCTAGGTGTGCAACAACACCAGTGACAGGAAACATGCGGATACCATGCTGGAGCATTATGTAACCGAGACAGTCATGAGCATTGTCACATGTTTCTTTAGCTCTCCTTTCTCTGACCAGAGCACAAGCCTGCAGGTAATCTGGATTGTGGACTATAGCATTTGAAGTACACGTCTAAATTCATATCTTTTTTCCTTGTATCTCTATTTCAATATCTTTCTATATCTATATATTATTTTTCTTGTATCTCTATCTTCAATATCACAAATTTTTATTTTTTATTATCTATCTCTATCTCTCTACCTATATATTTCTATCTCCCTTTATATCTGTCTATATATCTCTATAAATGCACTATAAAATATTATAAAATATGATTCTTCCCTCTGCATAGATGGCTCAGCGTATGTATGTAAGTAACTCTTCCCCACATGTAGTTTCCCAACCCTTGGGTGTTTATCAACAGGCTCTGAATCTTAAGAAGTTTCTTCTCTGCGTGGGTTTTCACGTTCTCATAGCTTAGTCAGCACACAGACTCTGTTGTTCCCATCTGTGGGTGTGTTGCACAAGGATTTGCCGGGACATAGTGCAGATGATGCACTCAGGCAACGTGGTCACTCCTTTTCTTAGGCCTTGATGTTCTGGTGTCCTGTTGCCCACAACTATCTCAGTAAATCAAGACCATGGCTCCCCCATAGATTGCCAAATCCCTTGTGCAGTAACGTGGTGTAGTATTACGTACAGTTGCTCAATTGACACCTTGTTTTCCTGTTATGTGGAGTTGTTTTGTTCGAAGTTGGCCCCAGTAAAGACGATTGATTTGCTTTTATGTAAGCCTTTGCACAATCTGAGAATTCTGCTTGCTGAGGTTTACCAATACATGATGACATCACAACCCTCTTTCTCTTGCAACAGGCGGCCATTCTTGGAAAGATAACTGAGGTATTTATTGTACTAGGGCTGTGGCCAGCTGATAGATAGCTCTCTAATCAATCACTTTTACTCTCTGCTAAACACTAGCTTGGTGTAATCTGTTGGGACTGCATATGACCATAAACAGCTGGATTCAAAACTGCAGAGCCTTCCACCATAGGTGCTTTAGTATCCTCACATCAACATTTTGGGCAAAAATTGGGCTATCAGTTCCACCAAGTCAGGGAACACAATAGTTACCTTTTTTTTCTTCTTTTTTTTACTCTCATTGTGTTTTTTCTTTTAAAATAGCTTTCTCTCTGTCCCACAGACTCGTCAGCCAGTATTTGTACAACTGCTTCAGGGAGTGTTCAGGGTCTATCACTGCAATTGGCTTAACCCTGTTCAAAAGGCATCTGTGGAGGCTTGTATTAAAGTACTCTCAGACGTGGGTAAGTAACGGATTAACACCAACCACCTCTGTTATCATTTTAGCATTTTTTAAAAAGAGCATTAAATATAAATATCTACATTCTTACCTATACCCAGCTAAAAGCAGAGCCATTGCCATCCCAGTGGACTTGGACAGCCAGGTGAACAACTTGTTTGTCAAGTCCAATAATGTTGTGCAGAAGAGCATCCTCAGCTGGAGACTGTCTGCGAAGAACACTTCCAGAAGAGACTCTGGCCTCACGTCCTCCAAAGACTACAGAAACATCATTGAGAGGCTACAGGTCGGTAGCATAACATACTGTATTGATTTCTTACAATTTCACTCTTAATTCATTTTAGTTTGTTAAATAATTTAACCACAAATTCCATATAACAGCAACCTCTCATGCTGGAAGAAGGTGGGATGTCAAAATCAAACAATAATACAGTGGGGAAAAAAGTATATCTACTGGTTGAATACAACATTGGTCAAATAATCTAACTGGTTGAAGTGTAACTGCAAATGTTCTTGTTCATTGAGGAGAACAGGCAGCGGAAATGGCTTTTATGAAGCGCATTAGCAACACGTCTGATGTATGGATGAGTGGTGCAGGACGTCAGGTTCTTTCAGCAGTGGTAACATGGTCATTTATTCCATCATCAGACAGGCAGAGAGGAGCTTGAATTGGAATAAAGAAATCCAAGTACTTTAAAACTACACAGCATGCTCATGCAGCTTTTGTTGGTTTTCATTAGAGAGATGACCAACTGTTTTTATTCATTATTTAATTTTTAGCTAATTTCACAGCAATTAAAAAAACAAAGAAACAATACATTTAATTAATAATTAAATAATAAATGCTTATTTAAACTATAAAATCATGTATACAAATGATAAATACCGGTATACAATATAGTTTATGTCTTAATGTAGAATTATAATATTTTAATAAATATAAATCCAAGCAAGATGTATGTCTCTGTGTGTGTGTCTGTGTGTGTGTGTGTGTTTTTTTTTGTGCATGTGATTGTTGGTAATACACCAGGAGTGCAAACAAAATACTGTAGAAGTGGTGTCTAATAGTCATAGGCACGGTTGGCCAACACCCAATATTCTTGTAAAGCATGAGTCAGAATTCTCTGTAAGTCTGAAACTAAGGAGGAGTAATCCTCTGACCTGTCTGGGTTAGTTCATCCGTTATCTCTATTTACACAGGGTATGTGGTAAGGGTGCAGCTGAAAGCTCATATTTTTGAAGAAATAAACAATTTGCAAAATGAAACCAACCGAGTCATGCCATTGCCAAAGATTTCCAAGTTGTTCTGGGTTATTCACCAGCCCATTCCTAGGAAAAGACTAATGTGGTTTTAAAACTGGTTTCCTTCCCATTTCTTTCTCACCTTCATTTGGGGAACAGTGTTTCCTAGAATGCATGTTTCAACTCTGTCGTTGTCTGCCTAACATCCCTTTTGTCTGCCACTCACGACAGCCCACATATTACTATAGAGAAGTACTAGAGAAGTGGGATGTGCTGTACTGGATATGTCACCTTCTTTTTCTCTTACAATAATTCACAAAGCAATCTCAGAGATGTTCCGAGGTACATGGCAGCTGGATTTTTAGATGAAATATCTAATCAAATAAAAAAATCAAATGCTGTGAGTAATGCTTTAACTCTGCATGCCCCGCTAATGTGAATCTCTGAATGATTTCATACCCATGTGATACACTTTGATAGTACATCATATGTCCTACGTGACATAATATAAATGAACCATGATTCCATTAAAAGGCAGCGTTATTAGGGCTGTTTTATCAACCATCAGTAAGTGAGGATCAAGATCAATGCTCTATTTGAATGTCCCTATGCTCTGTAGGACATAGTGTCGGCTCTGGAGGACCGACTGAGGCCCCTGGTCCAAGCTGAGCTTTCAGTGCTGGTGGACGTCCTGCATCGTCCAGAGCTGCTCTTCCCTGAGAACACAGACTCTCGCAAGAAATGTGAAAGTGGAGGATTCATATCAAAGTAGGTCTAAAGGTTTTATTCTGCCGGTTTAACATGGGATAGGACAGCATTGCCATTGCCCGTATTTTATTTATTACAACATTATTATGTTATGCATGTAACTCAGGGATCCTGGAAGTTGAACTTCCTGGCATCAGTGCAGCAGAAAACCCCCTGGCTAAATTGCAAAATACTGAAGTAATTTTGACAAAAGTATTCAAGCAACATATTTATTGTAATGTATGGAAGTGCATTTCTGCAAATGTGATAGGGGAGAAAAGAGTTTTTAAGTCATTATGATGAGAACTTTTATCTCAAAATAATCAGTATCGAGGAGTTTTCTCATTTTTTGTTATAATATTGCAGTTATAATTTGGGGTTTTGAGTTCAGTACAGTTATAGTTATATTTTGAGAAAGTTTATCATTATTTTGGCATACTGAGTCATTTAAAAAAATGCCATCATTTTAATATACTGAGTATATGTTTTTCATAATTTTGTGAAACTTAGTATTTCAAAATAATGACTTAGTAACTCCAAATAAATAATGAGTCATATTTTGAAAATATTTCTCATTATTTTAAGATACTAATTTCCAGATAATGTTTATACTTACAATATCACAAGGCAACGTTTTCATCTTTTTCTTTTCTTTTCCTGTGGAAATGTACTTCCATAGTAATAGACTGTTTTTTAATCAACTCTAAAAAAATTTCTTGGACAAAATTAAAGAATGAATGGAGATGCTGTAAAAATTGCTTAGTAGTAATAAAATATAAGTATTACATGTAACAAATATTTTTGATCCTGTCTTAAACCAGGGACTTATATACCTTATGGACACTAATATGCTGTATTTCTTGGAGTTTTGTTGTGCTGAAGAAGAGATCAGATTGGATTACAGGAACCTGGTGGGACGCATAGAGCCGTTGTTGTAGGGATTATCCCACTACTTATGGCTGCCATTGTGGAGTACAGTAATTTGTGGGAAAGTGTGTCAACCCTCACTAGCTATGTTAATCACTGGATTTTCTGTAGGTACTCTCAGTGCTCGGCATTGAGAAATTTCCTAAAGGCACTCTGAATAACCCATTACTTTGTGGTTTTCTGTCATTTCCATTTACATCCAAGACATTTAAGTATGCTGTCAGACCCACGTCTGTGTTTTGGGCTAAAAGAAGATCATTGTATGATGAACATTGGCCAGAATAATATGCAAGTTAGGTTTTTGGAGAGCTGCATCTATCATTGATCCCTTTGTACAGACTCACTTTTGTTTCTCTCTTCCTGACCAGACTGATCAAACACACCAAACAGTTGCTGGAGGAGAATGAGGAGCGCTTGTGCATCAAAGTATTGCAGACACTGAGGGAAATGATGACAAAAGACCGGGGCTATGGGGAGAAGGTACATACCCTCTGTGTTCCTGTTTTTCATCATCTGCTTGTAGTGAGGATTCACCCACACATGAGATAAAATATTTACTGAATCAGGAGACAGTGTCTCCGTCCCACAGCGCCAAATGTACTGGAAGACTAAGATCAAAAAACGGTAAAATAAAAGAAGAGGCTGAGCTCTGCCTAGTTGCCTCTGAAGGCTGTATAGCACACTTAACAGAAAAGATCCACACATATGTCACCAAGTCACTGCAGCTGAATCGTTTTATGAATCTTTGGTTTATTGGCAAACACTGGTACATGTTTATTAGAAGAAAAAAAATCAGCACCTTAATCAAACAATAAGTCCAAGCGATAGAAGTAATGGAAATCAACATAATTAACCCTAACCCTTAAAATCACTATCAACAACACATTCATTGATACTAATGACCTCATTGGCTACTAATGAGCTCTTGCACTAATCTTGAATTGATTGCTTTAACTCTTTGTTTGCTTTAACAATGGTAGTTTCTCTTCACTTGTTGAAACAGCTCCACAACTGGAATTTAAATTTTGAAATTTAAGACTTTTTTTTTCTCATATTTTGATGCAATGGCTGGTACAGTGCTATGTTAAAAAGGTACTTTATGATGTTTCTGACCACTAGTAGCACTATCAAGTATGATTGTAAGTGCGAGTCTCCTCTGTTTGTATGTTATACATGTGCAGTTGACCTTTTCATGGCAGACATCTTGTCTTGGCCACCTTCCATTAAGGGTCCAAGTCAGCAATTATGCATGCACAATACCAGAGCACACAAAAAAATGGAAGAGGAAGAATGCTGTAGTTAACATGGATGTTAACAGGGTATTAGGGTTGGCCCGTTTTCTAAATCTAAACCAGTTTGATATTAATCCTAAACACATTTAATAGAATAGATAAGGCTTCACTTATGGGTCACTCTTCAGCACACAAACTATAAAGGTCTGTTAGATCTGAAAGCATATAAAACTTAAACATACTTCAAACTCAACTTTCAGACTCTTATCTTACTAAGATGACAAGCACCAAAAAACAATATAATTCAAAAACAAATTCAGAGTGGAAAACATTTACTGTATTGAGGTATTGATAAAAGTAGTATTCAAAATGATATCTATATGCTCTATGCTACGAGCCACTTTAATGTGGACGCCATGCCAGTGCAGTGAACTCTGCTATGTTTAAGAAACCAGACTGAGATTATTTGAGCTTTGTGATAGGGTGTGTTTTCCTGTGAAGAGTATCCATTAGAAGATGGGTACAGTGTTGTCATAAGTGGATGGACATGCTCTGCAGCCATACTCTGGTCAGCTGTGGTGTTTAAGTAATGCTCAATAGGTACTAATGGGCACAAAGGCACAAAGTCTGCCAAGAAAATATCCTCGACACCATTGCACCACTGCAAGCAGCTTGAACTGTCAATACAAGGCAAGATGGATCTACACTTTTATGTTGGTCAAGCCAAAATGTGAGCCTACCATCTGAGTGCTGTAGCAGAAACTGAGACTCATCAGACAATGTTTTTTATTGTCTATCGTCCAGTTTTGGAGAGCCAGGGCCAATTGTAGCTTCAGTTTTCGGCTGTTAGCTGGAGTGGCACCTGGTGTGGTGTTCTTCTGATGTAGTCCATCTGCTTCAAGGCGCGACGTGTTGCACATTCATATACACTCTTTTGCAAAGCCTGGTTTTAATGAGAGTTACTGTTGCCTTTCTATCAGCTGAAACCAGTCTGGTCATTCTCCTCAACAAGGCATTGTTGATCTGCCGTTCACCAAATATTTTCTCTTGATTGGACAAAATCCCAGCAGACTGCACTTTCTGAAATACTCAAAACCAGTCTGTCTGGTACCAACAACCATGCTGTGCTCAGTTAAATCATACTTTATGGACAATCCAATCAATATGTTTTACATGTTGTCCTCTCTATGACTGTAGGAGTTCAAAAAAGGTTAGCTATAGAGGGTTGTGGAGGTTGAAAACCGTCTTTCACCTTCAGCTTGTCCCTAAAATTATACCCCCCATGGACTAATTCATGCTTTGTTCAACACAACTGAAATGCAATGGTTGCACTTAGCTTAAGGATTTTGTCTTAAGGTGTAGATCCACTGACGTTTATGAAGTCAACAGATCCAATTCTAACAGGAGATCCGGCTGCATGTTGTAAATGAATACAGCTCAGTAAATTGCCCATTTGTTGTATCAGAATTTGCATAATCATGACTCAACAAATTTGCAAATGGGGTCCGTCCTTCGTAACCCACTAAGTTCCCAAAACTCATAAAACTGTCTAACAAGGCAGTACTGTTGAAATATAAATCATGAATCTGTTACTGCTATTTCTCACCTCAAATATTTCTGAAAAACATATTTTAGTGTACTGTTTACGAGCCAAAAACATTCATCACCCAACCCACAGCATGTCTATCCAATAAACTGCAGTGTTTACGTTGTAAGCTACGTCATTTCTTTGGAAGGAAAAAAGGAAAGTAAAAAAAAAAGCCATCCATTGTAACCACGAAGGGGACCTTTAGAAGCATAGTAAAGCTTGAAAGCCATGTACTGGGATGAGAAAAACTCCAGGGAAGACTTGTAGTAGTGTTGGGGGAAAATATCTGCATGTGACATAACCTGTATACAGGACTTCCCACTGGCTGGGA
>CAFUXE010000147.1:330269-346699 GCA_903364295.1 Serranus cabrilla | reverse complement strand
ACACACACACACACACACTTCTGGATATAGTTAGAGGCTACAAGGCTTATTCCAAAAACAGCCCTTAGAGAGAGTGTGTGTTTGTGTGTGTTATGTAAGAAGTGTAGCTGCTCCTCCCAGCCCACCATCAATCTACTCAACACTGTCTTCATGACCTCAGATCCTTAACTGTCACAGGACCAAACAGGTGCCACCAGTCTTACTCAATAGGCTTGTTGTGGCACGCCGATACCCCTCAGCCCCTTCCAAGCACGGTTCATGTTCACTTTACAGCTACCTCTTGGAAAGCTTTAAAAAGCTTCTGCAAAATGAGTTCCCAGGCAAAAGCGTCATCAACATATTTCTAACTACAGAGTGGGCAGGGGATTCTCCTTTTAAAAACTCAGTTTATAGTTTAATTGCACTCTGCCCTGTGCAGCTGTTTCTTCAGATCAGTGCATTTACATTTTGCTGGATACTTTCATTCCTTGCTTGGACTCGTTGCCTGCACAGAATCTTGACAACACACACTCGTGTGCATTTTACTTTCATTTCAACCTCATGTCTGATAGTCTTGTCGTAGCTTCAAAGAGCAGATCTCCGTGGTTACCAGCCGGGCGGTGGCAGAGTACGCCACAGAAACCCTCCAATAAACACAGAGATGGCTTTGTCACTCACCAAGGTGTCAGGCTGGAAAGGCGGGAGACGGATAAAAAGAAAGAGAGCTGGTGGTATAAACAGGCCTTACATAACCGGCCCGTGTTGATGCCAGGAGCCGGGGTGGCAGCTGACAGGGAATGGAGAGAAAAGCAGGAGCGCAGAATAATCAGAAAGGAGGCCCCGCTGTGCCACCATGTTGAATGTGTAGAATAGGAGAGTGAGTTATGAGTGGACCTAAACCTGCTGTGCTGAACATGACTGACAGGCGCAGGATCAGCAGAGCTCCCAGGGAGCTTAATGACTGTAGTGGGACATTTAGAGGGCTAAGCCGCCTCAGGGGGAAAAGCTGAGGCTGATTGGATGACTGACCGTTTTCTTTAAAGAATGACTCACCAGTCAATGGGGAGAAGTGGGGGCTTAATTTGCTACAGGGAGCTGGTTTCTTTATGTAAGATAGTGCATGAATCCTGTGTTATCACAAGCGCCACAGATACTTCCTTACTTTGAGGAATTAAAATGTGTTTTTTTCATGTATGTTCCTTTAAATAATTTGGCATAGCCTATTTTTTCCACATATCTAATTTAAAGTGAATTTCAGAACACACACACACACAGACACACACATTACATATTGTGTTTCATTTTAGTCCATACATAAAACATCAGGTCTGATTATTTTAAATAATATGCAATAAAAAATATAATATATTCAAAACATAATTATCAAAAATATAAAATGATTTAAAAACACTTAAAAAGAAGATCAATACTAGGCATTGGGGCTGCCCCCCATGAGCCAATTATTTGACTGATGGTTGTTTTGGTCTTAATTTAGTTGAAGCACCACTCTGAATCTTATGTTTAACAGAGATGGTCTTATATGTTTACAGAAATAAAAGAAAGAAAGAAAGAAATCTTACTCAACTAACTAATTGATTAGTCAACAGTGTTAGTCAGCTTGGAATCTCTTTAGTGGAGGACAGCCCTATTGGAACTAGCCTGGAATTTGAGAGGCCTGTGAAATAGTTGGTGAAAGTAGAACATTTGTGCCAATAATTAAAGATAAAAGTCCTTTCCTATATAATTAGTCATACATATCATCTGAAAACCTTTCAGGCACCCCCTGGCAGAAAACCACTTTGAAAATCATCAGCATTTTAATGCAATCTTTTAGTATCTCTTTGATACTTTGTGCTTGACAGTTTGACAGTCTGTTAGCAGTTTGATACCCAGCCTTAGTTTAGCAGATTCTGCTGGCAGAGCACGGTGCTTTATCTTTTGCCTAAGGCATATATGACCGAGAAGTGTTGACAAAATGTCTCCCTTTACATCACTGAAGAAATTGAATTTTTATGGCCTCAGTCATGAGGTGTTTTTAATATGGTAATCTTGTAAAGCTGCTGTCCTGGAGCTGTTGTCTCTGTCTGCAGAACGCGGCCTGCTTGCGTAAATCTTCTGCTGAATCCTAATCAGATCACTATCAACAAAGGACCCTATCTTGTCAACAACATGATGTTAACAGCTTGAAAAACAAGCAAGAAGAAACTGTTGCATAAAAGAGGCGAGGACTAGGATTTGCTTAATGCATTAAGTGTTCTGCATCCCTTAGGACTTGAGTCAGGTGATTCTGCAGAATTTCCCACTAAATAGGTTTTATATTTTCAAAGATTTCCTGTGCAATTAAAGTCTGTACTCCACTTGCATTTTTTTAACTGAATGTCTTTGCCAGCTTTTAGAAACTTATCTGAGTTGAACTAACCTGGAATGAGTCTTATATAACAGGCTTTCAAAACTGCCCCAGAATCTATGTATGTGATAACTCCTGCTTGCACCCCCCCCCATTCACACACACACACACACACACACTTCCATTTTCGGACCCTCCCTCCTCACTCTCACACCACAACCAGTCACTTCGTGCCGTTCTGGCACTGAAAAGTAGGGCAGGGTTTTCCTTTCTCCCTCTATCCACCGCTCGCCCTCTGTGTGCTGATGTAACAGTGTTAGAGCTGAGGCGCTATGTGCCCTCACTGTAACCACTCAGCTGATTACAGGTCTTATGTAAGGAGGGATTGTGAAGAGGAAAATGGGACAGAACATATGAGCCTGTTGCAGAAAAACAATAGCCTCATGCATACGAGGCTTTCAGACAAGATTGCCCTTTGTGGAGTTCAGCAGAACCTTGACTTTACAAATCTCTTACTCATGCTGAATCAAACTTTTGCATAGCTGAAAAGCTCAAAAAAGCTGAAATTTGTGATATTATGCAATTGACCAAGAGCATTTTTTTTTGCAGCACATGTGAAGCAAATTCACTGAACATGTTTCTACAGCTGTGTGTGTTTTGTTGGCACACCTTTGTTAGTGTGTTTGCACGGGCACTCTGGTAGAGTAGGTGTATGGGCAGCAGTGCACCCTCAGCAGGGCGTGAAGCTCTTGAAGTCTCTTGCACATTAATTTTAATTTGACTGCATGTAAATATCCCAAAACTTTACTTTGTTTTAGCTGTTGCTCACCTTTTACCACACAGCGTTGTCCTCAGGGTGCCAGAACCGTGTGGAATCAGGTGAGCACAGTGAGGCCTGTGAGAGGAGGTTTATGTAAGTGCAGACGCTCCAGCTGCCAGCAGGAAAGACCTTGTTCTCTAATCAGTGAGCATTTTGGAAAGCAACATTGCTAGTAGAATGTTAGTGCCACCTTGAATCAGCATTTTGTTATAACATGAGATAAAAAATAAAAAAACATTATAATAAAGCATTAAGTGGTGTGATATCCTCCGTCTGGAACCGCTGGCCAGGAACCATTCTTTAAAGCAGAGCAGTATAATGAAGTGTTGGCAAGTTAAAATGCTTGGTGAAGCAATTTTTCAAATATTTATGACAAATTAGCATGATGCTGTATCACAAAAGCCTATCAGTGTTGAGATTCTCCTGCATATCATGGCCCTGATCAATTCTGTATTCAGAAAACAAGCATGTTAAAAGTTGTTTTGCTGTCGTCTTGTGGCCAAACATAGTATGAATTCACACTTTTTTACAAATCAGCATATTGATTTAGTTATTTCGGCATACTTTTGATCTGTTTAGTGCAATCAAGTTATAGCAAAATCTGTACATTTTGGGTTCATACCATTGACCTTAAGTAGTATGAGAAGCAACAGTCAACCTGAGGCAGTTTCTGGAAAAGGCAATGAAGTTTACTAAGCTGTGTGCGTCTCTGAATTATGTAATAACCAATTTTTTATATATATCAGGGGCTTCCTGGTTGTTTCAGCCACAGTTGAGGAAGGAAATAAATGCCAAGGAGTAAAAACTGGACGACCAATAACATACATTTCTTATTTTTGTCCAGCGGTCATTCTACCAGCGTTTAACAGGGGACAACAAGTCTGAAAAATTCTTCAAGGTGTTTTATGAGCGCATGAAGCTGGCCCAGCAGGAGATCAAAGCCACTGTGACGGTCAATACCAGTGACCTCGGCAGCAAGAAGAAGGACGAGGAGCCACCGGACAAAGACACCCCAGCACGAAAGAAAGGTGAGGGATCCGGAGTGTCGGTTACTAACTAGAATTGTTAGGTCTTGTTTTTAAGGGTCACATGAGATCATCAAACTGGCAAAATAAACCTCTGTTGTCACTGTGTACAAGGCATTTATTCTGTTAATACCCATTGTCTTAATATCCTGTATTAATGTATTAAAATGTTACTTTACGTATTTATTTATTAATTTATTTATTCACTTTTTTTTTATTTATTTTTTTTTTTCATTTTTATAGGCTATTATTGTAAGCCAGATTTTTCTTAAATGCATAAAAGTTATTATGATGATTATGCAAATCAGTACATGAATACATACATTGTCAAATTCTTTACCACACTGCATCATATCTCCAGTGGTCTGAGTTTGACTCTTTTATACCCCTGCTTAGTCAAAGACGTGCCTGTAGTGGCAGTGGTGACCGAGGAGGTGAAGGAGCAGCTCGTGGACGCCGCCGTTGTCACCAAGAAGGCCTTCACCACCTACCGCAGAGAGGCTGAAGCCGAAGAGCACCAAGCTGCGGCTGACGGCACTCCCGTCCCCACTGTTGATAAGAGCCAGGACGAAGGCGAGATGAGCGTCATCATCACCATCATGCAGCCCATCCTGCGCCTCATGCAGCTGCTCTGCGAGAACCACAACAGAGATCTGCAGGTTTGCCATTAGACCAGTTTGTAATCGATATTTGTTTTACCTCACCCCCCGCTCGCTGCCCTGCACATGACACCCGAACATTTCCTGACCTATGTTCTGAATTTCTATCACCACACTCGGTTATACAGAAACGAAACCAAGTAGAAAATAGGCACCATTTGCAGAACTTCCTGATGCAGCTGTTTCCATATCTGGTATGTCTTGGTCTGGTTTCACTATGAGAAGTGTGTTGGTGTTTAGAAATGGCGAGCTCAAGCAGCCCAGACAGAAGACTTCCTTTTTTGCACTGATTCACTCATTAAATGATAGTTGGCTCGGAGTTGAATCACTCTTGTCTCATCCATGCTGACCCATGGTGGGTGCAAGGTATTGATTTGCTGCTACATGTAGCCATGCAGCACAGATGATCAATTCATTGAGATGTCTCTGTTCCCTCCAAAGACACAGTAATTGTCAGGCTGCTGTATGGACTAACATGCTTAAAAAAAGGCAAGAGTAAAAGAGCGTCATGGCTCCTAACTTGATATATTTATTTCTCACTCCTCTCTGCTTCCTTTAATTTTATTGTACATTTGCTCATAGTCTTACAGTTTTTATAAACTGTTATTAGGTGAGACAGTGATAATCTTGATATGAGATATCTGCATAATTTGGAAATTGTAGGCAAAAGGACAACATTTTGGTATTGGAAGCCTTTTTGTTTTCATTTGTAGTTCGTTTGAAGTCCCAAGTCGTGTTGATCAGTCACATAAGATCAGGCTTTGTTTGAATGTACCTAAACAGTCCGAGTGGAGGAACGCATTGGCTGAACTGCAAACTCGGAACTGATTGGCTGTCGTCAGATGATGATTTAGCTTTTTATTACTATGAGGTTATGTTTCAGTGTGGTTTGTCTCAATGTTTGCCTGTCTATCAGAAGGATTTCAGAAAAACTAGCAGCCCAAATTTCATTAACCTTGGTGTAATGTGCATGTATGAGCCAAGGAAGAACCCATTCAATTTTGGACCAGATCCCAATCCCAGGGACAATACACAAACGAATAAATCTACTTTCATTAACATTGCGAGATAGGGCATCTGTTCTGCATTCATTTTGTATTGGGGAATTTTCGGAAATGTTTGTATTTCCAGTCATATTTTATTGCTTACTTGATCCGTTTCCTTTGCTCTTTGTTATCATACAAATACTTGAAACAGTTATCCATATCTTAATTAAATGCAGAGCAATGATAAGTGCTTCTTCTTTGAAGCAGTCATGGTGCCACTGACTGCCATTCTACTTATCTTTTAAAAAAAAAACTGCATTCATATGCAAATATCTGTTTGTATAGATTAAATGAGATTAAAGTTGCTTTCAGACCGTAAACGATGACTGGTTTTGGCCCAAATATCCACTGGTGTATACTTTTCCTGCATCCATATCCAGAACTTTCTGCGCAACCAGAACAACAAGAACAACTACAATCTGGTTTGTGAGACGCTTCAGTTCCTGGACTGTATCTGTGGCAGCACCACAGGCGGACTGGGGCTGCTGGGACTGTACATCAACGAGAAGAACGTGGGACTCATCAACCAGACTGTGGAGAGCCTGACTGAGTACTGCCAAGGTCCCTGTCATGAAAACCAGGTAATACATGTACCACAGAACATGAGCATGCAAGCGCACACACAGTCTCTAACAGTATTATTAGCCTTCAATTTCTCTGTAACTATTAAGAGAGCCTATTTTGTTTCACTTTAATGTTCAAATGTGGTTTTCTTATCAAAAACTTACCCTCCACTTACGTCAGAGTGACCTTTTCATATTTAGTAGTCATACTGGTGGTTTTGTTTGTGTGGTACTGTAATTAGTCTTGAACATTTCTCTTTTCATCCCCGGCACTGAGCTGCCGCACCAAAGCTGTGCAGTCGCTCGTGCTTCTTCAACAGTGTAACAGCAGCCAACTCTGGGCAGCGTGCCTGTGTTTGTTCTTTGGTATGGATTAGCATTGCATGATCTTCTCACATGATGGTGGCATCCTCTGTTTAAGCCGCTGTGGGGTCATTTTATAGCAAGTGTGAAACTGGCATGACTAAACAAGCAACTGGCTAAATGCAGTCGCTGTTTGAAGTGATTTCAGTTCCCTCAAACAGTGCTAGAAGGGGCACTGCCAGACTAAACAAAGCTCTTTGTTCACATCTACTTAGGGGGGGAAAGAGAGACAAGTGCTTGAATTATATTTGTTTGCGTGGTATTAAGTGTTTCTATTAAATAGCGGCGACAGACTTGCTCCAAACCATTTGGCTGCCACAAGCCATTGTTTATTTTTTTTGGGTATGGCACATGTTTGGCAAAATATACTATAACTTGTGAGTACAAAGCCAATACTCATAAGACTTGGCGTAGAATGTGACCCCTGCCTCAGCACATGACTGAGGAAATAGAAGGAAAAGGCTTTTTTTTTAAATATTTAATTGTTTTTAGACTTTAACCTCTAGATCACAGATTGTTTGTTATCTGATCAGAACTGAAAATACTGGTCTGCTGTACTGCTTTGTTTACAGAGAATTGGATTCTGACTGATGACCGATAGATCTGTCAACTGATCATATCAGTTGATATCAGCCTACCAGGGGCATATCAGTGTCAGGGTATATTTTGCTCATATGAAAACTTTTTTACATAATATAATACAGAAAACTATGCTTGGGTTGATTTAGAAGTTGTTTTTATTTACTTTTTATTTACTTTTATTTAATCTTTAGTTACATTATCAGCAATTCACTAATACTGTGCGTATAGTAGTTGTTATTTAACTATTTTAGTTTTTATTTATTATACATGTTTTAGTTATTCTACATAGAATTGGTTGACAATGTAATACAAAGCATGTATAATGTATAATAGTGTTAAATATTCCTTTAATTGAGTTATTTCTTTCAGAAAGCAGCCCTCTGAGTGCATTTGCCAGATTTGTTATAGGTCTCCCCTCGAAAATACTGGTCTCAGAAATCACACATTGGTCTGGCTTTTCAGATGATGTCAACAAATCTCCAGTAGCATCAGATTAAATATTATATTAAATTGTTGTTGAGTGTTAAAATATAGTCCTGTCAATCGATATTCCACCTTTAATAATAACATTGCTCATATTTAAAACCAGTAGCTCTTCTGTTCTGGTCCACACCTTCATCTACATTAAATTAATTTCTTTCCTCAGAACTGCATTGCCACTCATGAATGCAATGGGATTGACATCATCATCGCTCTCATCCTCAATGACATCAACCCCCTCGGCAAGAAAAGGATGGATCTGGTGCTCGAACTCAAAGTGAGTGATTATTGATAAGAGGGAGCAGAAAAGCACTTCAAAGCACTGGCAGGGGTGTAAGCCTTTGTTTGGCTGTTTGGTGGTTTATTTTTCTTATTCCTGTGGAAAACGGTCACATTAAGATATTTTTGTTAAAAACTCACAGGATTTAAAATAAAAGGAGAGTTTAAAAAAAGATGTGTTATTAAATAGTGAATCGCAGAGTTACTGTACTAATTACATCACTCACAGTAGCTCTAAAAAATCATAATGCCACACAGCCATAACAAGTATGATGATTGAGATCACAGTCGAGGCCTGGTGTTAGGAAGTAGCTTGGCTCTGGAGATTACCCAGTCATAACAGGAAACCACTGACTGAAAAAATATTGAAACAGATAGTCAAATTATGTATGCCAAAATATTACAACATGTAAAGTATGGGTTATTTAATTGTCCTTCATTTAGTACAGCTGGGAATGCTAACATCACACAGAAAAACCAATGTGATCTGATTCTGTTTGCTGTAATCTGTACTTTCATCTTTTGGTAGAATAATGCCTCCAAGCTTCTTCTTGCAATCATGGAGAGTCGCCATGACAGCGAGAACGCCGAGAGGATACTGTACAACATGAGGCCTAAAGAGCTGGTGCGTGTGACATCATGCAAATTATGTTACAGTATTAGGTGCATGTTATGTGACAGTCTTATGCTCTTGCAGGTGGAAGTGATCAAAAAGGCCTACATGCAGGGTGAGATAGAAGTGGAGGAGCCACAGGAGGGTGAAGATGGAGAGGAGGAGCACTCTGCATCTCCACGCAATGTTGGTCATAATATCTACATCTTGGCACATCAAGTAAGCAATCAACTGTCCGCAAAGTCAGCATGGGGATAGACACACTCATGAGCAGATGCTTTTGCACAGTAATTTGCAAACCTTTTGTCAGAGGCACCCCACAGCATTGATTCCCATGCATGGTCCAAATCAATAACACTGTTGGTTATTTAAAGAGAATATTGTTATTTTTTTTCATACAAATGAACTTTACTTGGTATAGTGTGGTCAGCAATTGTAGTTCCACAACTTCTATTAATCTCATTGAAGCTAAATGTTTCAACTATTTAGTAATCCATTGTCCATTGAGCTGTCTTTCCCAGCAATTTATATCAGTGATCGTAACTTATAACTGATTATTTACACCGTCTGTCATTTACAAAACTTTTAGCTAACCATTTTAACCATTTATGTCAATTAATGTAGCCTTTCGCTAACTATTTGAACTGCTTATCTCAATAAATGATAGTTATAGCTATTTGATTCAGCTGTTTATATCAACTAACAATACATTTAGTTGACCAGTTTAACCATTTCTATCATTTTTAAGATGACTTTAAGCTGTTTCAACATTTATCAATCTTATCCATTTTTTTAATTAGTTGAGCTACTCTGCAGTGATTCCCTGCACTCCCTGGCAACTGTTGGGACCCACTGTGGTATAACTTATTACCCCTGGTTGGAAATTACTGAAGTAGAACATGGGTTAGGACATATGGATTTCTAATGGCCTTACTATATGTCTGTGCCATTTCCTGTGTTATTTCCTAAAGAAATGTGATAGCTGCCATTCTACACTCAGCTCATCTTTTTCAGCCCTCAGGCTGTGTGTGCTGCTCAATAGCTGAGTGTGAGAACACAATTTAGTAACGACTACTATTAGAGTTGTGCAACACCCACTGTCAATACACACCCTGAAGCCTTGTGGTGGAAGGCCGGAACATTGTCTTTTCAAAGGAAGAATAAATGGCATGTACTGTAACCAGCTTTTAAGTACAGCCAGTGTTGGCACAGGGATGAAGCACATGTCAAGTTCACACCTGTTCACACTTCTGGAAATATTTCTGATAAAATTAGAAATTGTCTTTGTGATTACTCATTGATCTGTGTATCATTGATCTGATGGAGTTTGATGTCATTCCAGTTAGCCCGTCACAACAAGGAACTTCAGGCCATGTTGAAGCCAGCGGGGACACATGGAGAGGGGGATGAGGCTCTGGACTTCTATGCCAAACACACAGCTCAGATTGAGGTTAGTGCTTAGGTCCAAGTTCAACATTTTTTGCTGAGAAGTTTGACCAGGAAATATTGCAGATCACTCCTGTCTGTCTTACATTTGACATGTGACTTGAGACGTGGTGATGTTTTTCTTGGCCTGCTTTGCGTCTCACGCTGTACCTTGATGGAATGACATTCACCTTTGGCATGTTTGCCAAGGAGCAACGCTGATTGTTGACAGTGTTCTGAACTTGCTTTCCTGGCTCAGTTAATGAGCCACCGTCTAAAGAAAACATTTTTTTTGTTTATAATGTAAAGTACAGTTTGTGACAATAACCAGTCAGAACATTTTAATGAATTAATGATCTTTATTTACACTGCTTAAAATAGGACCATATAGGGTCAATACTTACTGTATTTGCCCGCCACAGTGACAGAGTTTGATTGGTAGCTTTTTCTGTGGTTGTTTACAGATTGTACGGCTGGATCGCACCATGGAGCAAATAGTCTTTCCTGTGCCCAACATCTGTGAGTTCCTCACCCAAGAGTCCAAGCTACGTGTCTACTACACCACGGAGCGAGATGAGCAAGGTAGTAAGATTAATGACTTCTTCCTGCGCTCTGAGGACCTCTTCAATGAAATGAATTGGCAGAAGAAGCTGCGAGGTACTCAAGAGGCTACTGGTAACACAAACACGGTTCCCTGTGCGTCCTTTTCCTCAACTCTTTATCTCCTAGTTCTTCCTGGTTTACCTGCTGTCCTTTTGCATCCCTCCAGGCCCCTAATAACCCCAACCCAATCCCCCTCCTATATGAGCCTCTTTTACATACGCACCCTTTAAGTGTTGTGCGCAGCAACTGGAGACAAAAGTCCCTTGTACATCACTTTGGCAATTTGTCAACTCAAGATTAAGTTCAGTTCCTCAAACTCTTCCTCCACACCTCCAGTAGGATCAAAAGCCAAAAAGGCCTCAGCCACTAAATTTAGCGTGTTTCTGAGTTAACAATGGAAATGGAAGGAAACAAATCATTTTCCTACTACTTTTTCTTTGGTGTCTAAAATGTTGGCAACACAAAAGCACCACAGAAAATCAGCTGTCATAAAGAAGAAACAGCATCAAGAGTGCTTGGCACTCCGGCTACTCCAAATATGACAACAAAAACTAATGCTGACTCGTAATTTTAAGGTTCACTTGTACCAACCACAAAACTCTCTGGTTTTTGCTGCAGGTGCAGTTGCAAATCGACTGCTGATGAGCAGAACAGGAACCAAAACATAACTTTGATATGTTATGTTTTGTTAAAAGAGGGCATCCTCACACTGAGGCTTAAATCACTTTTGAAATCCATCATTTATCCTGCTTTTGTTTCCAAATTGCTATTGTTTGGAGCATTGCTGCCAACGTAGATGAAAGACTAATCCATCTGTAGGGGTCATACATATGACTCATCAGGCTCAACAAACTTTTCTCTATCCACACAAATTGTAAACAAAGACCACTAACTCACCCTGATAATTGAACCCAGCATTGCTCTATGTGTGAAAAGGAGCTGCACTCTGGACCCTGGAGGAATGAAAGTGGAGAGAGCATGTAAACCTTGATAATCAATTGATGTGAATAACAATATAATTACAATATTAACAACATATGGTAATTTAAGGCTTATAACAATATATGTGCTATAAAGTTGTAAATGCATGTTTTCAAGCCATGAGAGATTGATGTCTGCTCTGAGTGTGATGAAGTGGTCGATAGTTGTGGTCAGTATGCACATTGTTGTACATCGCATGCCCATTCACAAAAATGTCCTCACTTTGGAATTTACACATGGTTCCTGTATTAGGTTTGTCTCTCTATTTTGTAAGGGTATTACATTGTCTGGTTCCTGTATCTTGTCTTTCTGGAAACAGAGGCAAAAGAAACAGATTTAGTAATACAGAGTATTAACCTTTACACTGACCGTCCCTTTTAGTCGCGCTAGCATGAATAGTGAATTTAGAGCTTAAACTGTGAGTGATTAACTCGTTGGTGCTTAAGATGTCAAAAGGGTGTAAAACATTTTGTTTTGTCTGGTGGCAAAGAAATATTCCTACTATTCAAGTATGTCAGCTTAATTATAAACAATATTAGGACAGTAAGCAGTGACATGTAAGCTGGCAGTGAAATGGATTTGATATTTTATAAAGATCCTTGGCTGCGCTCAGGATGTTGTCCTTACATATTGCCTTTTAGCCAAATGACTTAGCAGGATCCTCCAAGCCTGTCCCATCTTGAGATCATGAGATTAAATGGGTCAACCTGTTTAATCTACCTGCCAGTTTGAGGTTATGCTTGGTTTCACATTATTTACTTCTAACATGGCACAACCTTACTGAGAAAACGCCAGGCAGGATACTGAACATAGGATAGCTCCCGAATCAGCAGGTGGAAAAGCAGGAACAGCGAGCCAAGACAGGAGATGCTGTTCACAGGTCAATCAAAAAAAGACAGCAAAATTATTACAAGGAATCTTATCAGTCTTTTTCATTTTGAGCTAAGCATTTTTTTTCTCTAAACTTCAAGTCCACAGTCGTGCAGGCTGTACCGACAGACTGTACCGACAGACTGTACCGACAGACTGTAGTAAAGAAGTGGACATTGACACCATGTGACACCATGTGACACCATGTGACACCATGACGCAGCTCATTGGTTTGTGGTTTGAAAGCCTTGAGTTTGGCGTTTTTGGATCTAACAACCAGATTTTACAATTCTCTTTTATTAAGTGAAATCACACTGTGAATGGGTAAAAGTTCAAAGACAAAGACATGAATGACACCCGAATGCAAATTAACCACAATTAAAAAATACACAGTACCACAGATATACATTGCTACTTTGCCCTATATCCTGATTGACAGGTTTCCATGGGAGCAACTTGTCAATCACAAGGTAGCCATGCCTTAAAGCATTCTATGTTTATCGTCTATTTTACTCTAAATGGGACCATAATTTACTAACAAAACATCATGATGTACTGAAGAAAACTTACTCCATTAAGAAAATGTTTACTGAGGTGATAAATCAACTGAGAAGCAGAGTAATTTTCTCTTGACTTCTATACAGTGGGACTTCTTTTTGCATCCAGTGGAGTTGACTCCTTTTGGCCATTAAAGAACGCATGTTTTAAGGCACTTCGAAATTGACCTCTATTTTTCAGATCCAGAGGCTATGTCCACTTCTTATATACAGTCTATGGCTTTAACTCTACATTATAAAGTAGGGCTGTTGACCCCCTTGGTGAAGTGACTGGTTTAGGAACATGTTGTGGCTTGAAGGATGATGGTTTGCGTATAATGTGAGAACACATGACGACAGCCTCCTATGTCCTATCTGAATGAATCAGCACAGCTGGAGACCATATTGTTTCGCTCGTGCAAACCACTTGTCATGAATATAGTGACTTCTGTTGCTAAAAGTCCCCACCCGCAGTTCTTCTTTTCTACTGAACAGTCAGGCTTAAAATAGCATTTGCATGGTACTGATCTCCTGACCGTGGTCTGAGTAGGCTGTGCGTGTGTGTGTTGATAAAAAATGTAAGCAAGTAAAATTGGGTGGTATATGTGAAATTTGCATGCTTTATATAAATAGATATGTGTAGTCTGATTTTACCCTTCAAAGTGGAACCTTTGTCGAACAGTTTGCTGATAATGGCACCACACAGGCCCTTCAGATTCTGTCTGATTGATGTGTTTCACCCAAGAATTGAATACATCTTTCAAATCAAATGAAATTCTGAAGTTACTCCCCACTCAACTTTGGGATGATTCAAATTAAAGTGGCAATAGACAAGTTTTTTTCCTTTAACTTATAACCATGAAGTAAATGTTCATTGCAGAATGTAATGGCTATAGATATTGACATCATCAGAGTCTAAATTGGTTCCCTTTTTGCCTAATTTTTACATTGCAATTCTGTCTGGCACCAGAAAATGACTTATGAGTTGTGCCAGTACTTATGACAGTAATAAAATAATACCATCAATGCCCCATAGTCTGAACCAAGAAGGCACATTGCCAACAGCACAGACATTGGTGATGCTCTCCACCAGCATCCTCCCCCCACCCAGGCCTGAAAACCTCAACATAAAAACGGCACGGAAATTCTAGGAGGGGTGGAAATAAAAAAGTTGTGTGTTTCCACTTTAAAGTCTAGTTGATAAACATAGCAATATGCTTGTCTTAGCTGTGACTGAAATTAATTAATAAAACAAAGTCAATGCATTGTGCTCCTCCTTGGTGTGAAACACTGGCCAACGGTCATTGTGTGTTACTGTAAACTAAAGTGTTCTGTGAAATTATTAGTTACATCGTGTTTGGTAGTTTGCGCCGTTAATATTGATGTCTCACAGCAGTACAATGACCTGTGTGAATTCTCTGTCCTCCAGCTCAGCCGATCCTGTACTGGTGCTCCAGGAATATGTCATTCTGGAGCAGCATCTCCTTCAACCTGGCTGTGCTCATGAATCTGCTTGTGGCCTTTTTCTACCCTCTGGAGGGTATCCATGGAGGTCAGTCTGCTGGGTTTTCACCTTTTAATCTAGTAACAGGTTGTTGTTGTCTTGTGTTTGTGTGTATGTGTGCTGCGGTTTTCATAATTAGCGTGATTAATACAATCCAGGAAATGTGAGAGAGTGCACAAACACAGACTGTGCACGCTAGGGGTGGGGCAGGAGGCATATAGTACATTTTGTACTTTACTAAAAACCTGTGTGACGAAGATTGACAAGAAAAGAAACTGGGTCATGGCTTGTTAAGCAATTTATTTTAGTGGCTGGAGGGTTGGTCACACCCTTGCACATTTATGTCCTCCAGGTGCAGCTGCCAGGTAAAAAACATCTGGTCTGATGTGCATCATAGGAGGATGTCCTCGACTGCCACAGGCCAACAGTGATGTTAAAGCCAATATGAACTCTCTCAGAAGTTCTTTTTGCATTAGTCTTAAAGCTTCCCTCTGATATTCGGAAAGAGGAAGAGGTGTTATGTTAGTCTCGAAAGACAATAATTAACAGTCACGACCACTTTCCACAGTAATTTACAGGTGTGAAAACTGGCAGAGCTCTACCTCAGTAACTTTCTCCTCTGTTCAGTCTGAAAATGACCCAACTTGTGCTTAAAGGGGAGCCTTGCCTATTTTACAAATAAAGGTTTGTTTACAGGTGTTGGGAAGCACTGCTCTATACCTGAATAATACATTGAACATAGATTTTTGTGGTTCCAGAGGCAGCTGCGTGAAATCAGAGAAATGTCCTGATGTGATCCCACTTGAGTCAGTGTCAGACTACAAGGCTAAAATAAAAAAAAATCTGTAAGTGTGAAGATAAGAAGTGACTTTACCAGACCCCTGTTTTACACTCCTCATTCCAGCTTGAGGCTAGTGGCTCATGCCCACTAACTGTTATAAGCATAACCCACCTGGATCTCTGATAGAACTGTACCCAAGTTGCATTTTGGGTAATGTAGGTGCCAGGTTGCACAATTGCAAAAAAATAACCCCATCATATGTGAATGCTTTTTCTTTGTGATGATTTATTACTTTATAGCTGCACAAAACACATCACATAGTGCTGTTTCCACAGAGCAGGTCTTATATATTGCAGTGAAAGAGAAGGTCAGGAGTTAAGTCATTTTCAACCAACTAAAAATCTCAAATAATCATGAACAATTCACGCTTTTTCAAACTGAGACTGACTACAGAAGATGAATTGCACTCATGAGAACATTAATTTCCCCGTGGATAGATGATCAATTGAGTTCCACCTGATGCCGCTTAAGCAGTAGCTTCATAGCATTTGCAATCATACAGTACATGTATTTTTAGCTGCTGGCATGGGATCAGAACACATACCTAAAATGCATTATTAGTGTTGTGTGTGCGCAGGACTTCACAGAACACTGTGTGCTCTCGTGCCTGTGGTTTGGGTGTAGCCTCGCACCTCCCAAAGTGAGTTTCACCGCCAGTGGAGGCGGATGAGAATGTAATCCGAGCAAAAGAATAGAATCTCTAACTGTGGTGCTGTCACAAAGATGGATTTGTTCTGACTTAGGTCCTGACCTGTTTATTGATACAGTATCTTTCCTGAGCTTGACACTTAGACATGACCTAACATGTTATCAGATTTCTGGTCTCATTCTCTCACTGCTCTTGATTTGAGTAGTCTTTTTCTCCATATGTGTCACTTCTGGTAATTGGGTGGATGTCTGTGTGTGTGTGTGTG
>CAFUXE010000147.1:307068-330200 GCA_903364295.1 Serranus cabrilla | reverse complement strand
GTGTGTGTGTGTGTGTGTGTGTGTGTGCAGACTTACGTAAATCCTGTGGTCTCCCCATAAGGTCAGAAACTCTAGCGTGAAACATAATACCATGCTACCGACTGTGGAATATACCACTGAAAGTGACACCTGCCTGATAATAGGCAGATTCACACACAGCAAAACGTCAGACGTCAGAAATTGTGCTTTACTCTCATCAAATCCACAACATTACAGTTAACATTACAGCTAAGTTTTCTGCCTGTCGTATCAGAGCAGAAAAGGATAGATGATTATGGCTGGGTACTGTACAGCAGTACCTTTAGGCACCTACTGCATTGCCTCTATGGTACAGTGTATTGAAAAATGCATATAACGAATAAAAGTGCTATCAAAGCTGAAAACTCAAACTTAATTTTTAAATATTTAGTATTCAACACCTAAAAAAATTAACGCAGTAAACGCAACAAAGGCTGGAGCAGTTTTTAAGATAGAACTAAGAGCTGAGAATCCATGGGTGCCAAACATGTAGTGATGCCTTTTCTGCATCAGTTTATGGCGTAAATATCTTTATTTATGTAAAGTAAAACACACAATTCAAGGGCTAGGTGCAAATTCAAGGTATAGAATGTAATGAAATACCAATGCAATAAAAAACTCAGGCAGTCTGTAGTGCTCCAATATGTGGATATTCTAAAACTCCCTTTGCTGTTGTAAATGTATGTTAATCACAGCCTTTTGGAGCTTATTGCTTTATTCTCCAGTTTTATGAGGTACACCTGAATGTACCATGAAGCAGTGTAGAGGTGCAAGTTGAGATGGCGTGACCACAATAATAACACTGTGGAAAGAAAAGCAATTCTCCCACGAGAACAGAAAGTTAACACGACATATAGAAACGAAGTGCCGTCAAAACTCGCAACTGTCTCGTTAGCTGGCAGGTAAGTGCTTGTGCTGTGAAGTAAGGACACAGCCCAACAAATAATGAACACCAACGGTGCATGCCTATTTAGTGCACTCCACTTGCCTGCCTGAGAAAATTCTGTGTATGTACTGTTGTTTATTTGGTCTCTGTGAGTGATTGACATCCTGTTAGCTCCAGCTGCTCATCCTCAGAGAGGAGAGAGAGAGCGGACGACTGTTTGTTTGAGAACAATGGAGCGGACAGCTCTGCAGAGCTCTTCTGTCTATGGCAGAGTTGTGTTAGTTTTACTTTGAAGCGTAGTAATTAAACACTGGTATTGGACAAGTACTCTGTAACAGCAGATATGGGAAGTCCTGTCCTTCTGTATCAGGGCTGAGAACAGTTGGATGGATGTATCCCTAGTTTTCAAGTAGCAATTGTCGATAGAATGGAAACATGGACCTGAGCTGTTTCTTAGTCTGTAATATAACATTTGTTCAATTGCTTGGACTATCTATTGCCATCTCTGAAATATCAATGTTGGATTTCATCCATCATACCATCATTTTTATTATTTGCCAGCCCTGAGGCATTTTAGATGTCAAACCAACCAAATCTTTGTTTGTTTTTGTTATCCCTGATTTCAAAAGCCCATTTTAAAACAAAAAAACAAAAAAAAATAGGAGAACATGCAGTTCCTTTGTCGGATCTACATACTTGACCTCATTGCCAACACCATATTAACCCCTGATCTGTCAGCCTCTGTCATGTGGCCTAAATGTCCAGATTTAGGTTGGGAAAGTCTGGTCTGGTGTTGGGTCACAAGGTGTGGCAGATTACTTTGCAGATTAAATATTCATTCCAAAGAAAAGGTCTAAGTGATAGCACTCTCTGCATGACAGGATGTTTTTCAAACCAGAGGAATGACTGACAGACCTGAGCATGTTTCTACATGCAGTTTCAGTTTTCTGTTTGTTTGTGTTGTCTCTTATTCCTTTCCTTTTTTTCTCAGTTCTCCTTGAGGGCAGTATTTGTGGGGATGTGAAAAGCCGCAGCAGTTAAGGCCTGCATTGTTCCAGTGCAGAGTAGCAGAGAGAAGACACACATTGTGATTCGCATAAACTTTCAATTGTTCTGTCTGGGGTCAAACGGCGAGGTCCCTTTTGTTTAAACTTCCTCGCAGCGGTATAGAAGAGACAAAAAAAGAGGTTGTTAGCTTAGCTCTAGAAACTCCATGTGGTTGTTAGTGTCAAAGGTCTTCTGGGAACTTAACAGTTCATTCCAGGACGCCAATTATCAAGTAAAAAGTAAAAAAATCTCAGCCACTGAGGGGTGAATATATAATAGATACACACACGCACACACACACACACACACACACACACACACACACACACATATTCCCACTTTGTCCTACAGATGAGCTCAGATGCCTCCTGTTAATATTCAAGCCAGCTGCTGTTAACCTAAAATAAACCAATCTACTCTTGTGACCTTCATTTGATCACGTATGATATCAAGGCACTTTTATAGCAATAAAGGCATGCTTAATTTGCCGTATATAGAGAGAGAGAATTTAAACACAGCATATTCCCCTTAAACATTATTCTGTCCGCTGCATGCATCACTCAGTTACTCAGTGGCCAGATGTGCTAATGACCTCGAAAAAGGCACCTTCAGTACCTCTAGGTTGTACACCTTCCTCTGGTTATTGCAGTGGTTCGAGGCAGGTGGGTGTTTGTATGGTGTTTGGTAACCCTCAGTCTCTATAAAAAGTAGACTGTAGCCAGACCAGTCATGTTAGAGCGAGCTTTGGTTGACTGCAGGTAAACGGTCCCTGTGAAGAGCAGAAGAGATGGAATTAATTGACCTGAATAAAAGCTCAGAACCCATCGGCTATCATCTGAAAACAATTATGCTTTTTATGAACTTTTTAAAATCTGCATTTTAAATAATTGTTGCTAAGTCATCCTCAGACCTTTGGGCTAAGAGGTTGCAAACTAATCAGGCTGTAAACAGTGATCATTGTTTGAAGGTTAGGTATTACATTGGACATACTTTGGATTTTTGCTGAGCTCACATGCTGTGTCTTGGAGTTCAGTGCCAAAAACACATTCCTCACAGTGTGCTGGCTGTGTGTCTCTTGTAATGTGGCAGGTGCATTACACACAGACAAAATGTTGATCTTTGGAAGACAGTAACCTGTATTAGGAATGCCACAAATTTAAACTATAAAGGAATACAGGTCTTTTGTATTTTAAGTGTGTAATCCCATTACTGTTATTGCGTTACTCAACAAATGACTGGCGCATTGAAGAGGAAGCCACTCCCACATACCCATTATCCAGACACGTTATTATGAATCCCACAACATTTCTTGGCAGGCTGCGTAGTATTCAAGTGCTAGAATGGGCATGGCATCCATGCTCACTTGAGGTACGAGTACCTGATTTGTTCAGGTCCTGTCCCCTGACTTATATTCTGTCCTAACCTTAACCAATCGGGGCCACTGTCTTACCTTCACCAATCAGCCTGCTACACGGGGGGGCTTCTTGCCAAGAAAACCTATGGGATTCATAATGGCTACACCAGAATCCCAAAAATATTGGCAGTCGCCTCAAGAGGCTAAATCATTCTCAAATCGATGGATCGATGATTAGATTGGGTAACCCTTGAGCAGTAGTAGTCAAATTGCCACAGCTTTCACCCTGTCATAGCCACTTCTCATAAACATCAGAGCTATAGCTCAGACACTTGCTTACAATATAGGAGACTTAGATGTGTTATCAGGCTGTATGTAGGATTTCCTTTGGTGAGGTGTACGTGTTTTATTGTAAAGGCCAGTCTCTCTCTCTATCCTCTTATAGCTGCAGAGTAAGCGAGTAAGAGAGGTGAATGACATTAGACTGTAGGCGTGTGACGTCCGAGCTGCTGTGTCTGGATTTGCTGCCAAGTCCAAGCACCCAGGCAGCATGTTACGATGCAGTGCCCAGCACCATCCCTGATGAATTTAGCTGGAGCCAAGTGTATTTTTAGCTAACTGTGGGTTATGTAACAAGTACCTGTCATGTGATCTGTACACAGTGTAAAGAAGGAGGCCTCAGCGGGGAGGTTATGGAGGGAGATGTTCAGAGTGGAGTTCTTCATGCCTCAGTGAAAAGAAAACCCGACTGACCTTTTCAGCTTGATAAATGCATTTGTGTGCTACCACAGAGGAATTAGGTTCACACTGAGCCAGTGCCTGGTGAGCTCATGATAATGCTATTCTGACCTGAAATGATCGATGTGGAACTGATAACTGTTGTGCAAAAACTTCCATAGACACACAGAGTGTGAAAGAGTGCTGCTTATAATCTACAATTCCAAAACTATTCATGAATGAAACCTGTGGGATATATTTGTCCCAGTAACACATGGAGCCCATCAATAACAAGAGTTTGATAAGTCACCTTCAGTTTACTTCTGCTTTGTGTTGGCGTGAAATAGTTTTTGTAGTTGTGTTAACCTCAAAGGCAGAGATAAGTATGAGAACTAAAAATATGTTTGTCACGGAAAGAAAATATGCAAAGTAAACCTGAAAGAAGGCCTTGCTGAAATAAGCATGCATGCTCAGCATTGTTTTCCTGCAACTATAAGACTGTCGATACATGTTAATGTCACAATTCTTTCTGAATATGCAAAGAAGATATATTAGAGTGAAGCTTTCAACCTTTATATGTATATTTCCAGTCAAGATTTTTGTATGTTCTTTTTCTCAAATGCTTTAAACCTTGTTGTTTTGTGCAGCAGCAAATAGTGGCATGTCTCACCCCTGAATAACTGTATTGGCCTCTTGCTGGTCTAAAGAGATAACTTATATCACTAAAATCAGCTGTGCATGCTGACAGTTTTTTGAGATTGTAGACAGAAGCCTCAGATCAGAGGCTAACCTGCTCCTGCTCCCATGAGCAACTCTAGAATTTTCATAGATGCTATCTGAGAGATGCACCGATGGTTGCAGATGCCTGAGATGACCGCCAATGACAGTAGTGACAACCTACAGCCATTGATAGCATAAGAAAAATAGAGAGAAATATCAGGGGGAGGAGTCTTAATACCAGCAACAGTTGGCGGAACAGATAATGCTGCTTCTTCTCTTTTTTTCCTTGGGTTTTTGTTGCAAATTAGAGCACAAATGACCTAAATCATTAACTTCTTGCCAAGAGCCTTTTGGATGATAGAACTCCTGTGGTCTTTCATCTTCTCTTGGTTACTGCACAGACTTGTCTGGGACATCTCTAGGTGAAATGCCTTGTAATGTGTGACCTCTGACGCCAATCACTCGGCGTGTAAAGAACAAACAAATTGCAAATCAAAATACTACATAATAAGACAGACAATTATGTAATGTGATTAGAATGGCAGTTTAACAACATTTAAAGTTGTGACGTAAGCAGGTGCCATAATGTGGCGTCCTTCATCCTCAGGCACCCTGGAGCCCCATCTGTCTGCCCTGCTGTGGATGGCCATGTTGGTCTCTCTGGCTATTGTCATCGTCTTGCCTCAGCCTCACGGTATCCGGGCACTCATTGCTTCCACCATCCTGCGCCTGATCTTCTCTGTAGGCCTGGAACCCACATTGCTCCTGCTCGGGGGTTTCAATGTAAGTGTGCATCAGTATGTTCAGAAAGTGAAAAAATTATTTTAAGAAATCAGGTGCAGTATCACATTTAGATATGCTTTCTTGTCCAATCGATTGTTGACTTGAATTGATCTTGAACAGTGCATTCCCATGTTAAAAAAAACTAGTGCACATTACGGGAACACAGTGACTCCCAGTAAGGAAAAATCAAGCATTCAGCCTGATTTCACAATAAAGTGAACATGTAGACACTCTGGTTTAACAGTTCAGGCTGCATTACGGCTGCTAATAGAAATGTCACTTGATAGCTGTTAGGCGTTGGTGCATGAGCCCTGGGAGGTTACACTTCACTCTGATGATCAACCACATCCGCTTTATTTTTAGTGGTCTGAACAATAAGCATTACAAAATCCTACCCAAAGCTACTAATACTGCTATGTTAATCTTCCCTTCTCCTCTTGAACATTCTATGCAATATCATGACGTAATGGCTGTCTGTTGTCTCTGTGGTGCCCATTGTTCTCCAGTTATGTAATAAGGTGATCTTCCTGACAAGCTTTGTTGGAAACCGGGGAACCTTCACACGGGGCTATATAGCCATGATCATGGATGTGGAGTTCCTCTACCACCTGCTCTACCTGATAATCTGCAGCCTGGGAGTCTTTGCTCATGTCTTCTTTTACAGCCTGCTAGTACGTGAGCACACACACAACATGTGATCTTATATTATACAGTATATACTGTACACTAGGGCTGTACCGAATTTTAAGCTTCAATCTTGATTCATAATGTTTGGATTCTAAATCGAGAATCCATCAAGGTTTTTACATTCTCCACCATGGCAAGGATATTTAAATAAAGGCAATGATTGTCCATATTTTTCACACACTGTTCTCACATCTTTCAATACTTTCTCTTTCCAGCTCTTTGATTTGGTTTACCGAGAAGAGACCTTGCTGAACGTAATAAAGAGCGTGACCCGCAACGGCCGCTCCATTGTTCTAACAGCCGTGCTGGCTCTTATCCTTGTCTACCTCTTCTCCATTGTGGGTTATATCTTCTTCAAAGACGATTTCATTTTGGCTGTCGACAGGATACCCAACAAAACATTAGGTAAGTTGAAATACAGATTTCTTTTCACTCCCTTACATAGACAATCAAGAGACTCAGCAGCACAAACACACACACACACAGACACAGCTTAAAAATGCACATAGTTAAAGTGAAACTGAGGAATACAATGTACCTTTATTTACTTTTATGACTGTATTTACCATCATCAGCAATAAAGTATGATATCACTTATATGCTATGTGAAATCAAAATTATATAAATGTTGTCTTGTTTTCCCAATTGAATAGAGCACGGAGCCAGTATGGTTGGAGAGTTTTTCTCTGGTGGAGTTTGCCAGAAAGAAAATGGGGAGAACTGTTCAACAGAGGGCGTGATGGATGGTAGGTTGACAAAAGTTTAAAAAAAAACATGTGCATGTGACTGGGCGTCAGGGTTGAAGGGTTCTTTTAAGTTTCAGACCACATGCACACATGCATGTCTCTTAAAAGATTCCCAGGTGTGTGACTGTGTGCTTATGTCTGTGTAAGTGCGAGCTTGTATGTGCAAGTATGTGAAGGTCTTTATGTCCTTGCAGACGACAGACTCAGCCAGAGAAGATTCGTCCTACTGAGCTCTAAGTCTGGGCGACCGGGTGGTCATGGGATTAAAATCTGGTTGGAAGTGGGGCTTTTAGAGAGTGGGTTGAAACGCCAGGGGTTTAGACTTATTGTGCGTCTCAGGGGACAGAGCCTAAGACCTGATGTAGGGGCCCAGGGTTAAAGGGCAGGAATTACCATCAGGTAAAAGCAGGTCGATGGGTGCACTCAGTGATGGCGCAGAGAGCTTCACACAGCAAACAAGTTCTTGCAAACCTACTGACCTTAAAGGGAAAAGCCTCCAATCAAGGCATGAACACATGCACCACCTCAAAATCGATCAGCCAACCATGTCGAATCCTCACACTGGCGTGACCCCGCTTGGCTTCGCTATCCATCACCACCAGGCTATCTAATTATCATAGTCTGGTGACTTGTTTTTTTGTGGATAGTTGAGAAAATTCACAGACTTGTTATGTCTTCAAAGGCCCTACCGAAGGGGGTAATGATGGAGTCTGTTGCAGTGACCCCTAACCAGGGCTACTGGGTACTTCAAAGGTTTTCAGGGGAAAAGATTGTTAAAAAATTTAATTGAATTAAAAGAATATATCCACATAGTGAGTCAGCTGTGAACACTTCATGCAGGTAAGAGTTGGTGAAATTTAGTTAGTGAGCGCAGGAGTTTTAACTGCTATCTAAAATAAAGATTAATGGTAGGATGTAATTGCTAAAACAATGACCAAGTAGTTGAAATGATTAGCTAAACATCACGGAGAAACAGTTAAATAGTTTATTACAAGTAATGGATACCTGTTGAAGTTGTTATTTAAATGTAATCGATTAGCTGAAAGAGTACTTGAAGAAGTACTAGGCTAAGATAAACTAATATGTACAGTGAGCTACAAGAAATCTAAATAGTTGGAATTGTTCAAATAGTTAGATGAAAGTAATGAACAAATGGTTGAAAAATTTAGCTAAAAGTAATGGACAAAGGGTTGGAATAATTAGCTAAAAGTAATGGACACATGGTTAGAATAATTAGCTAAAGGTAATGGACAAATGGTTAAAAAAGTCAGCTCAAAGTAATGGCTTTATAATTTCAACAGTTAGCATTAGCCTTAAGAAATGGAAACTAAATGGTTTGATAAATTAATGGCTATTTTTTATATAAATATTAGCTAGCTAAAAGTAATGCATTAACGGTAGAAATATTTAGTTAAAAGTAGTCAACTGAAAATAACTTCAATGGATAAAGGATGAAACATTCATCTTTTCAGCCAGTTGTATATTACTCTAAAAAAGTCTTCCATTAATTGTTCAAGGTATGGTTCCATATCATTGTTGACCAAACCAACCTAAGAAGTGGTGCTACGATTAATTCTAAGAAAAAAAAAGAAAACAACATCCCCCCTTTACACCAAAAAAGTAAAAGAGTAAAAGAGTATGAAATTAGGGTTTAAATGTGTATAGTTCTTGTGTTTATGGGATTATAAGTGTAGCTGTTACCCTATTGACCACTCTTCTTTCTGGGTTTAGGTTTAGTAGCTGTTGGCTGGTAGTAGCAATGCTGCTGAAATTACTATCTTACAGTGTTCATGTGTGTCTCCGTAGCTTCCCTTGCCATCCAGCCGTCAGCGGTGGTGATTGAGGACAAGGAGCGAACGTGTGACTCCCTGCTCATGTGCATTGTCACAGTACTAAGTCACGGCCTCAGAAGTGGAGGAGGTGTTGGGGACGTCCTGCGGAAGCCGTCCAAAGAGGTACAAAACAAAGGAACACAAGGACAATCTTTTGTAATACTAAACTTGGACATAAGTCTTTCACAATCCTTGAACACACACAAAGAAGAAGAAGACAAATTAAATTATAGAGGATGGAGAATACTGACATTAGATTGTAAAAAGTTTTTAATACAATATGATTTTATTTCATTAACTTCAAAAAGAGACTACAATAATTATTATACTGTTGTAATTCTATGCATCTAATATTGGGCATTTGTGAGATGTAAGCCATTTAATATATATAAAATAGAACATTTGGACTGACAGAGCAAATAAGTGCACAAAAACAGGTTGCTGCTTGAATGTTCTCTTACAATAATATTAACTAATAATAAAAATAAACCTAAATGTTTGTCAAATAGCTTCAGTAAAAAAAATAAATGTACACAAAAATATATACAAATGTATGCTCCAATGTTTCCCCTTAAATGAAAAACAATACAAGCCTGTCTGTCTATATCAGTCCCGCCTCCACGTGATCTCTACGTGCGCGCCGAACTAAACACGTGCAACCTGCACAGGCTGGTAATTCAAAGCTCTGCAGGTGAAGTAACGGCTACGCGTCATGGTGAGTGATGCATAAATCGTGCGAAACAACGAATTGATGATGAAATTCGTTGCCAACGCTTTTAATAATCGATTTTGTCGATTTTATCGATTCGTTGTTGCAGCCCTAGTGAAGTCCTTCCAAAGAGATTTAAAAATATCAAGAGATATATCTTTTTCATGATTTAATTTATATGCCATATCACCCGGCCTGAGGCTGAAGTCCTGCTCTGCTGGTAGGTCAAAGAGGTTGCGTAGTGGTTCAAACATGCCAGAAAAAGCATTAATGGTACTTATCCAGGATGAAGGCAAGCTTGTACATAAAACATGTGTTAGATCTGCAGCTTGACCCATAGAATGAGTTCATGACTCATACATGATTATGTATTAGTTAGCTTAACATCCATGTGAATTCTCTGTACTGTTTTCAATGTGCCAGGTTGTTTTTGATAAACAAAGATGGATCATGTACACAGTACTCCGTATGCAAAGAGCACACTATGAGTCACCCAAACTCTTACCCAAACATTTGATTTCAATGGGCTTCATGTTATCATAAACTTGTTTTTTGTCTCCTCGCTTTAAATAAAAAATTTGATAACATCAAATATATATTTTGGCAATTAAACTCAACATTTCACAGTTTAAATGTTATAATTTGAATAATTTATATCTAAATATCTTTTCTGTTTTCACATTTCAGTGCCTATATTTTTAAGATTCAGTTTTTCTGGCGCACACACACACACACACACTGAAACAGCAAGCAGTGAATTTGTCCTCTGCATTTAACCCATCCTTTAACACACTATGCTTAGGAGCAGTGGGCAGCACATTTATATACACTATATACATGAGGGATGTGCTTGTCAGCTAAATTCTGGTATACTTATTACTAACTATAATGCTTTAAGACCAATGGTGCATTCATGTGCCCCTCAGATGGTCACATTTCCCAAGTTGGGAAGTTTTCCAACCTTGGTGTGTTTCAGAGTTTAAAGTTTGATTTAAAGTATTATGGACACTACAAAGATTTGTTGTGTTTCATTGCTAATTGCATTGCAAGAGAAAGAAAAAAAAAAATTAGGTGAGCCATGAAATATGATTTATTTCAATTTAATCATAAAAACATCTGTATTGTTATAAAAATGGTGTTAGACACTAGGGACACATGGACATGCAGCTTTAAAGCTTTAAATACTATACATGAACTAATAAAACCTTGATTTTTGTCTGCCATGTTTCTATATAATACCATCTTACAGTATTAAATAATTAACACATATATCTCCCCTGTGATTTGGAACCACTCCAACCCTTATTTTTTTTTCACTGGCCATGCTGCACCCTTCCAACAAGTTTCATGAAAATCGGGCCAGCAGTTTTTCCCTAACACTGCTGACAAAACTACAAACCACCCAACTGAACCAAACCTCCTCCGTGGAAGTAATAAAACATGGCAAATATTCCTGAATTAATATTTATTTAATGGATGTCCACCTGCTCCCCTTAAATTACATCAGCATCTAAATCTCTGCTTTTTCTATGGTGCTGAATGGCAATGTCATATATCTGCAGATGGGTTGAATCCCTTCATTTATTTAGGTTAAAAACCTACATTTGTAAATATTTGAACAATAGTTAATTAGGGTTATGTTTCTAGCTCTCTGCACCATGCTGTACATTGAATTTCTAGACTGGACCCATATTGCCACTTACACTGACATTCCCAGTGTGACACCAGCTGATATTGCTTACAAGTTTTCTTCTGTTTGGCTTCTACAGGAGCCCCTTTTCGCAGCCAGGGTGATCTACGACCTGCTCTTCTTCTTCATGGTCATCATTATTGTCCTCAACCTCATCTTTGGTGTCATCATCGACACATTTGCTGACCTGAGGAGTGAGAAGCAGAAAAAAGAGGAAATCTTGAAAACAACATGTTTTATTTGTGGTGAGGAAATGTACACACCCGGGGTGTGGCAAATACACGACACAAGAATGCAAAACACACAAACTGCTGACACCAGCTGCGATGCAGATCGATAAAACAATTGACAACCATCTAGCAAAATGCTTTTGGAAAATTTGAGTTCACTCTCATGAAACCGTTACATAGTGTTTATGTCTAAGGCTTTTATTGTGAAAGGCAAGAACAAAAGGAGTGTATCTGCTATGCACTGCTTTTGTCAAGGTTTAAAGCAGAGATAAAGTTTGACATTTTGGTTCAAACGAGGGAGCCTTGTTGTTGTTATATAATCCTCATAAGTTTACAACACGACATGACAGCAGATGCCTTTACTTGTGCTGTGAACGATTAGAAAAATTATTTGGAAAAAAATGCCGTCTTTTTCGACACATAATATTTGCTTCCTGTGTAAAAGTACTTATGGCAAAAACATTTCCAAAAAATGAATTGAGGTGCGATGATGAGACCATATTTCCCCGCTGTTTAAAGAGAGCTTTAGTCTCCCCATTAACCCCATTCTGCCTACTCAGCAGTTTAAGACAGACAGTATGGTTAATCAACACGGGGAGAATGTGACTCAAGACCTTTGACACATTTTTTTCCCATCATCACTGTATAGTAGTTATAGTCCTTTCTTAGAATCTAATAAGACGGAAATGTCTCACAGTTTCATCTGAGTTGAAGATGCAATCGGTACCTGACACTTTGGTGTACAATCAGGAGGTGTGAAAGCCAACGCAACAAAATTGCAGATGATGAGGAAATCAAGAGGAATCAGACGAGTGGTCTGATCTCGTCTGCTGTGTTGCAGCTTCACATCGGGCGTCTGCAAAATGGGGGCTGTTTTTCTTGGTAGTATAAACAACCAAACGCCTCCTCTTCCCAGAATGAATAGTTAGTCACGGCAGGTGCTGCTGTGGAGGAGGAGTGTTTCTTCCTGTTGCCATGTGGGTCTTGACCATGTCAGACTATACACTTACTCAGACCCTGGCCACATCCGTCACTAAACAGTCACTTATTGGCATTAATGCTGAACAATCGGTCTGTGTGACTGTTTTGTGTTGTGCAACACTATTACGTTTTTTCTCGTTTTCAAGTGCAATGCAAGAGCATACATGGGCTGCGGGAATCTGGTGTTATAAACAATACATGAACATTTTTAGCAAATCTCACCTGACCTGGTTTGTCTGCCCATTCCCTCGTGACCCCATTTCCTCTTGTTTGTTTTTGTCACTTATCCTCATTTAGGTCACAAGAATGATTCAGTCATGTTACCACATGACTGTGTATTTCCAGTGTATTTCTTAACTCTTCCAAAGAAATGAAATCACTATGTTCGTGTGTGTGTGTGTGTGTGTGTGTGTGCGTGCGTGATGCATTTGGGGTCTTATCCTTTCATTTTTAGGTTTGGAAAGAGACAAGTTTGACAACAAGACAGTGACTTTTGAAGAACACATCAAAGTCGAGCACAACATGTGGCACTACTTGTTCTTCATCGTCCTGGTGAAGGTGAAGGATTCCACAGAGTACACTGGCCCAGAGAGCTACGTGGCTGAAATGATCAGGGTAAGGATGTCGTCATGCACATGCATTTTGCTTTTAACTGGTCCTAAATACAATCAAAATCTTTAAATCTACACAGCAGGGCATATTATAGTAGGTAAATGGAGAGAGGGTCATGTTTGCGATCCATTCTTCAAGCTTCCGACCTTTCAAAATAAACCTCTGTCCCATGTTGTAGCAACTGTAGGGAAAACTCATGTGCCTCAGAGAATACATACGCAGAAGATGCATGCAGCACTGTAGCTACCGTTGTGGTCATTGCTGAGGTTAACCTTCACTCCTTAACAACACCGTATGGGTCGTGAATACAGCGATCACTTTTATCTGGACAGATTTTATTATTGCAGCCTTTTTGTCTCTTCTTTTTTTTTTTTACCTCATGTGTCCCAGAGTCCCAGGATTGCATTATGCAATCCCTGCCTCCGTGACCTTGAATCCTTCCAAAGTATTATCCCATCAGTCAGCTTTGTGAATGGAGAATTAACATTCAGACAGAGTCTGCCATTGGCATAAAATGTGTTAATCCCCTGAAGGAGCCATGCCTCGCTTTAATCATTAAACACACACAGGTCTCAACCTGCATAAAACCTCATGATAGGCAGACCAAGACATAGCCTCATGGTTTCTGTCAGGCAGCAGTGGGGGGATATTTCCTTTCAAAATTGAATTAGGAAAAAAGCAAATAGCTATTGAACCATCAAGAAACATTTAAAACTTTAATTATCTAATACCAGGGACAGAGAGTTAGTTGGCAGAAAAAGTTCCTCATTTACATGTGTAGTCCCTGAGCAGGTTAATACATAATGTTTTAATAAGCACTGCAGTACATCACAATATGATACAATACAATACAAAACATATTATAAAAGTAGTAGCAGATAAAACATATGTAAAAACAATAAATAGTATGCAACAGTTGTGAGGCAGTATGATAACTAATAATTGTATAGTTGCCTTATGTATTTTTTTGTCGTGGTATGTGTGTATTATACTGAGAGACAATTTCTGAGCAGTTTTCTTTTTATTCATGTTGAATTCAAAAACGTAGTGTGTCATTAAAATTTCATTTGATCACAAAATTGTAATTGAATAAAAGTCTTCAAGTTCTGGTAAAGGGAACTTCAGGATAAAAATGTTGAATCTCAGCCAGTACGTATTGACACAGAGCAACCGACACACTAACGCACGTCCAATCTGGATTTTTATTTCACAGTTGATTTAACCGGATGAACTCTGTGGAAAAATAAATGCCAGCGAGAAAACTTTATTGTTTTGATTATTGCATCATACTCATAGCCTGTGAGCATGAGAAAGCTTTTTTTAACTGCCACAGGAAAGCCCCTTCTTCTGAAGTGGTTGCTTTCCTGACGCACTTGTGCTGCTCTCAGTTTGTGACACAGTTTCTCATTAGATACAATTTAGCACACTTCAGTTCCCTTTGCCTTAATCTGCTAAAATCAGTCTTGTGAAGAACCACCTGATTTGGGATTAACCCCCATTCTTTCTGCCATTAACCTTCCACCCCACTGAGCCAAAACGGGTTTGTTAAGGTTGCGTTCTGGCCAGCAGGTTTAAGGGGCGGGCTGAACAGGGAATGATGCGAAAGACCCCGATGACCCATCAGCTGACCCAGTCACCCCCTAACATTAACTCTCAGCTTCACATGCAAGTGTTTAATGCAGGCCTCAACGTCTTGCTGTCTGACTTTAAATAGTAGCGAGGCAGACTGACCTGCATGGAGAGAGGGGGACATCATGCAACAGGCATTTATTATTTATTTTAATTTGTAAATATTTATAGACAAAGTGCAGAAGAAAATACAATATAAAACTTCTTAATCATTTTATTTGACTATGTGCGCCGACTTAGCAAAATCTTCCTTTGCAACATGAACATGTACATTAGTACTGGTCTGTGAGAATTTTCAGTGTTCGAAACTGAATGAGATTGATTGATTGATTTTTTTTTGGCAAATAACTTACTTAGAAGACATTTATTAGCACATCAGTGGTAAACACTATGTATATATATATATATGTGTGCTTTTGCATGATTCTAAGAGGAGAAACTCTAGATCTGTCAATTTAACCAACTAATTCATTAGTGGATAAAATCATATTTGTTAGTCAACTGAGAAGTTGGCAGTGTAGAAGCATACTATTGCAAATATTGGGTATGTGGTGCATTGTAGGCGAGTTATGGGTTTTTCCTTCCTTAATTAAATTTCTCCATATAGCTATCTTACTGTCTAATTAAGGCTTATTGAACATTTACATTTTGTTTGACCCACAGTATTTGTAGCATAGTGCTGAGTGATGATTAATACAGCATAATAAATGTAGCAATCTAACAAAGTGCAAAATAATGTAACAAATCATTTTGGGGGAATTAATCACTGTTTCACTGTGCTGTGTTCAAATGAGTTATTAGTTATATACCACTGTATTTTTTTCTGTTTTTAGATCTTGCTTCTGTATTTTTTTTACATTACAGATTTATCCCATGCTATTATTAGCACGATTTGTGGGCTCAGTTCCTTCAGTCTGTGCTTCGTCTTGCATCTTATTTCGATTTATTTGATGCTGCAGTAATGTGGAAGAAGCAAGAGGACAGAAGGGGGTGTAGAAGTCAGATCACTCTGACAATGACTGGGACTGACGTCAATGGTGGAGGGCCCTGAGAGAAGTGTCACATCTAAGGTGTAAAAAGATGATGCTCGGTTCACGCTGATTGCCCTCATTGTTACTGCATTCAGCACTGCAGGATGCCCGACTCCATGAACAACTTGAAAAAACCTGCAGCCACAAACACTCAAAACATTGCAAAATATACCGAAACCATGTCCGTCTGTGTCTGTTTGGATTTGTGATCTTCAGGGGGGGCTTTCATTTGCATATGTGTTGACTGAGTGGGCTGTGAGCTCGTCAGGTGGCTTGCGGCATGACTGTGACGATTTCTGTTGCTGTTTTAACCACACTGCATCCTGTTTCTCTCTCATGGCCATGCGGTTTTAATAATGAAAAATGTACTTCCGTCATTTCCATTTAAGCAGCGTGATGTAGAATCTTAAGTCATGGCTGCACTTCTCAGTTTACTGGAAGTGCTTTCATTTGTAAACACTGGGGATGGAAAGAGGGCCGGGCTGCTGCTGACAATGTCGTCAAACAAACACATGCGTGCGCCTGTGGCGGGCAGGCAGGATCCAAAATGGGGAAATGACCTTTGTCATGTTGAGTTCATATTTTTTCTACAGCATATGAGCACAACAGAGTGTAGGAAACTGGTGACAGAAAAGTAATTATGTCTGCACATTCTTTCTGGCAAGGAATATAAACATGCATTTATTAGAATAAGTTGGTATATTGTGAAAAAGCCTGAGCAGTGTTCAGATGTAGAAAGTGCATGTGGTTTGGGGGGGAGGGAGGCAGGTGAACTAGGTAAACACAGCCTGTGTCTTTATGCAGTCAGGAAGTGGTACTTGCTCACAGCAGCCCTCTCCTCCTCTCAGAATGAATGTGCTGCTCATGATCTTAGTGTTGTGTGATTCCCCTTTGGCTGCCGTCTGACCCAGGACTGGTTTGTGGTTCTGACGGCCACCTCACTCACCCCTACGCCTCCAAATCAACCACTGAAACCCACGGGACTTTTCCAGACCAGTTCTTCTGCACTGCACGGTTTCTAGCCAGTGACCTCGCCGGCTACGCAGCATCCTCGATTTTCATTCATGCTGCATTAGAACCGATGGTTATGCTGATTGAGGGCGCATGATAGAGACACGCCGTGGGATGTTTATGTTGTGAAGACTGGAACATAAATGCGTTCCCATGACTGTGGCTTATTTGGAAGCGGGTTCAGACAGCACACAATAACAATGGCATGTGGTGGTCAAGTGCCGGAGGAGATAGACGCGTGAAAGAATGCAGCCGAGTGGCCTTAAGCCCTGTTTGAACTCAGCAACCCCAGAGGTAGCTGCTGGTTTCATGTCTCTGCCATGTTTTCATATGGATACAAGTAAAGGACATTAAAGTACAATACAAATCAATTAAACAATAATCATTTAATCAAAGCCTTTTTTAGGGGCATTTACAAGACACCCCACTGCCCACACGTGTAAACAGCTGCATGACGGGTTAACAGAAACTTAGCTGGTTGGTTCAGAAGTAAAAAACAGGATGCAGTTGGGTTTGGGTCTGGCTCGGTTACTGCTCTCAGGTTTGGTTCACACAGAATTGCGCAGTCCGAGCCGCACACTAATCCTTAAACCTTCGGTTGTTGTTGATTTGGAGATAACCATGGTTATACTAAAGGTCCCAGAATTCTCAGGGCAGCAAACGTTTGTTGAGCAGCTTTTTGGTAAATGCACTCACTAATCTCTGTGACAAAAACATTGTGTTTCCTGTGATTGCATCACAACAAAACCCATCATGTGTTTCATCAGTTGAATGCTTTTAATGTGAGGCAGCAGCAGTGAAAAGTGTTGCACTAGCAGTAACTTCATACAGCTCTGATACAGCACTGGGAGAGTGAAGACACAGATATAAATCCCTCATACATGTGAAATAGAATGACGGACTCCGCCGCTAACAATGAAAAGTACTACGTGGTTCTGAACCGTTATACGTTCTGTGACTTTTTCTCTCCCCATGACCTGCTGGCACCCTCTCTGTGTTCTGGACCTCCTGATTTCTAAATGATTTGAACCATTAAATATAACACACGAAAGCTACAAACTCACACAGTAATGTAAAAAAAAACGTTCCCAGTTTCATTTCACTTTTTTTTCTCCACAACCATCTGGCAACCCCCAGAAATGATTATGCGAAGCCCCTTGGGGGTCCCAACCCCTGGTTGAGAACCGCTGCTATATATAAACTTAATTTGTTATATAAAAGACACATTTAACATACATTTAAATGTATTTTATGTTTATGATCTGACACCTTCTACTATCTAAATCTGTCTGTTATAATCAGTTTACACCATCAGTCATGTTTTTGCCCACAGTGTGCCAAACTCCAGCACCTCAGCCTTCAGTCAGCTTGCACTAGCAGTTCTTACCCCATTCAATTGACTTTTCTGACTTTTCGTTTCCTCTGAGATAACATCTACACATTTAACCTTGATGTTTCTTGATTGTATTCCAGTAGTACTTATTAAAGGTGTCATTAACCATGTAGTGTTGCTTATTCTCAATAGAAATCACATCTGCAGCCAGTATTTCAAAAGTCTACTCTTAATTAAACTAATTTAATTCTCCTTTCCACACTTTAAAAAAAATACAATCCACACAACTGCAGAAACTCCTCAACTCCATCTGCTGTAGCTAGTTAACTTGGTTTCAGAATTTAGTGAGACAGCTTATGGCAGTTTTTGTCTGCGGCTCAAAGGAGCATGCATGTGTGTTTATCTCTGCACTGCATGTGAGGCTGTGTGTATAATCAAATGAGGAAGTTTCTTTCTCCATCTTAGTTTCCAGCTTTTTCGTAAATGGTGTTGTGTGTATGGTAAGACTAGACGTGACAGAAATACATTGTTGATAAGTGAACTGCCTGTTCATTGTGATTTCAAGAATGCCCTCACATCCCATGTGATTGTAAAATGGAAAGTCCCTCATGATCAGCTTGATTCCGCTTTCAGAGTCGGCTTCAAATCACTGCGCTCAGCCAAAGGTTCAGAAAGGGCCTTCAGTAAAAAAACACTAATCAAATAGTGGTTGGCAGCTGTTCACACTTGATGCTATTTTTGTGTGAAGTATTTTCAACCACACTGACACATAGAAAATAGAGCAGTTTATTTTCAGAATGGAAATGATTTAGACAGAAGAATAATTACTTCATAGAAAGAAGAATCTTAGAGCAGATTTAGGAAAGTACCATAGAGATTGTGATCAGTTTCATTTTGCCGAAACAGCCCATAACCATTCACATTTGTGTTCACCAGGAGCACAACTTGGACTGGTTCCCACGGATGCGAGCCATGTCGTTGGTCAGCAGCGATGCAGACGGGGAGCAGAACGAGATCAGAAACCTGCAGGAGAAACTGGAGTCCACCATGAAGCTGGTGTCCAACCTGTCAGGACAGCTGACAGAGCTCAAAGAGCAGGTCGGTTCATCTAAAGTGAAAGACTCGATAGCTTTGATGTCTCTTGACTTCTCCGAGGGGAAAACATGAGACAAGTTTCTCGAGCGATGTGGACAGCAGGCGTTGCTGGAGGTTTGTTTGTTTGCGGCTCTTTGCCCTTTAGATGCAGAGCTTACTAAATGCAGAAGACGGTGAGTCATAGTTCACAACACAGCTCATGAGACCTGTGTTTATTTAGTTTTCAACGCTCTTTCCAATAAGAAGCAAAGCACAGAATTTAAAATATTAGTTTTTTAGCTTTTTATTAAACTTCCAGCGCTTCCAGGTTGTCTAAGAATACATTCTGCTGATATTGTGTATAAATGGGGCTTAAATTGCACAATTGCTGCAATCCACTGTTTCTAGTAAACAGAATAGTAAAAATGTCTGTACCCTTGAAATGAGAACTATCTGTGAGGAAGTGAATGTTACAGAGACATTTTGACCCAGACAGGGGGAAATGATTATTAGGTGTTGCTGCAAGCTGTGAAGGGCACAGCAGCATCAGGCACATTTCAGTCCAAATTTAACACGTGTAAGGACTGGTATGACCTTTTTTTTTATTGGGAAACTATCCAGAAAGTTGGATTGTGCAGACATGTAAAAATGTCAGAACATGAATTTAAATCCTAATTCTTCTCAGGAAGGAATTGGCATTCATGCAGTAAAGCACAAACAAGAAAATTGTGCTGGAAGGGTTTGTTTAAAGGCTTAATTAGACTGTTAAAGTGCAAACAAAGCCGGCAGTCTCCTGCTAACTGAGTTTAAACTGTCCACTTGATGTGTTTTAGTGATATTTTTCTCTAACACGGCCCTCAACTCAGAATTATTTCTCCTGGAACACTCATTACAAGACCACTTTGTCTTCTCGCTTTTAATATTGTTGTGTTTCAGTGTCGAGGTGCAAATTGCTCCCTTACTTTAAAAAAGGTTGATTCTTAGCAGAAAAGCCATTCTTGTTCCTGCTGATATAAAGGTTAGCACCTGTGTTCTGACTCACAAGGCTTTGCTTGATGTCTAAAATTCTGATGTCTAAGTTTCAGTATTAGTCTTTGTATTCTGCTGCTTTCGTCAGAGGACACAGCAAGCAATGTGGATGACGAGGCTGGCAGGATTTGAAAAGAATCCGTTTGAGTGCAGCAGGGTGCATAGCTTTGCAGCACTTGTTTCTGTAAAGCGATGAGAAAGATGACAGACCGGAGAGGCTGCCAGCATCTTCAGCAGAAGAGGATGTGTGTGAGGTACAGCAGGAATTATTTTTCTAAAATGTGATTATTCTGTGCTCTTTAGATGACCGAACAGAGGAAGCAGAAGCAGCGGATCGGCCTGTTGGGACACCCTCAGCACATGAACGTCAACCCTCAGCAGCCTGCGTAAGGTCAAGTGACACGGCCCTGAAAGCAGCTCAGCATCGGCTGCGTGCAGTCCTCACTGCACATAATGTATACTGCACTGTCATTTATAACGGTAGGGAAACACTGTAACATAGGTAGTCATAAGGCGATGTGTAGCTCTACCCCACGCATGTGTTACTCCACACGGTAACACTCACCCACCTCGTTCTGTTCAGTCCAGTTGGAATTGGTGCCAAATGTTTTCTATGTAGAAATACATTGAATTTCTCAACACATGGCCTTTACTGGTTGAACTTGAAACATGATAAAGCTGACTGGACAGGAGGAATTAGTCCCATTTGTATTTTGTTTTTTATTTCAATGTTTTCTATTTATATTTCTGGCATAACAAGCAGTATTAAATGTCTTATTTTTGTATGTTGTGCAATATATTAACTTAAATATGCAACCTCATTGGTGTGTGGATTTAAGTTCCATCAGTCATGTCTTATTTAAAAGCGTGGGCCAATTCTTTTTGTTTGTGTTTTATTGTCTCTGATAAAATAGGGAGTAGCTGGTTGTCTTTAGTTACGCAGATATAGAGATAATATTTAATAAGCTGACCTCCTTAATTTTTTCTTTAATTTCTTGAAGATGTGCGTACTTCTTGAGTGTCAACTGCACTCAATAGAGATAGTATATTGTGTGAGAGCAATATATACAGATAGTTTTCTTTCACCTGTGTAAATCCAATGGTGTCATATCTCAACTTATTTTACGATATATTTGCTTTCTTATTTAATTTAGAAAGTTTGACTTGTTGGTCAAATATACTGTGTGATTTATTCAGTATCACTCATGCTATTACGATATGCTCAGGAGTCTTTTACTGAAATAAACGTCATCATTTCCTGTTTTGCCGCAAACATGTTCCATTTGTGCCTGTTTTTGTCTTTGTTTAAAAAAAAGTCTGATACATGAGGGTCACTAATTTTTCTGTTAATTTTTCACTCAAATGTTTTAGTTTTCATGCTACTATTAGAATGATCTCTTTTTTTATTACTATGTGTACATAAAGTTTGTTGCTTATTTTTGCTTTTGTATAGAAACATGAGGTGGAGAAAAAAGTTACTCATGAATGTTAAGATAAATTGAAAATCTAAGCACTGTCAATTTGTATATTAAAGTAGAATTATTTATTAAAGTGATGTAATTATCCTTTTCTGTATTTTGTGTTTATTGTTCGGGTGATCTCATAGGATTATTATTAGAAATGATCTATATAAAATAAAGCATTAATGTGCTTTACAGTTTATAATGTCTAACAGTCTGGTTGCCTTTTAAATGTATTTATACACTCTGGTACATTCTCTGCCAGTTTAAATCATACAAACATATGTCATCTATAAATGCCATCTATTAACAACATAAAACGTATTCCACATGTCAAATACAGAAATGTGAGCCGGTGTTTTCCAGGTCAGAAATTAAACTAGACCATGTCTTGAATTAATCTTTTAGCTTCCATAAAAACTGCCTCTGTCAATGGAAAAGATGCATCTCTGAAACCAGCAAATGTTGGCCGCACGAGTGGAATCTATGTAACTTTTGAAAAATTCTTGTTATTCCTGGTATTTATCGAGCTCTACTTATCTTCACATGCTGTTTTCAGTTTCATACAGCAACAAACAATGCCTTGTAAATGACTGTCCCTATTTAGCTTTATGCTCAAGGCCATGTGTTGTGTTGAATCAAACTAAAAGTGAAGTACGCCTATACTGCTAATCAGTGTGTCACCAAAGATGCGTTCACAACTATGTGGCTTTATTTAAATTCAACAGACGGCTTACATTTAAACAGTGGGGTGTGGAAAGCCATCTAACACTGAATCATGTCAAAACTGGGAAGGGTCACCCACTCTAATACAGTTTCCTGTCTACTGTAACAAACTTGATTCAAATGTAGAGTGCAGCGGTGCAACAATGGAGCTGAACCTCAGCAGAAAGCAATACGATTAATGATAGTATATCTATTAATCATACACAGAGAATGTTTCATAAAGTGAAAAGTTTTCTCCATTTCAATCTTTGACGTAGTCTTGAGAAAATAAGTTCCATGCCACATCACGAATTACAGTAACAACATATTCATATAGGCGGCCGTGGAAAGTAGCTACAGTAAGCACATTTGCTTTCATTTATAAACTTTAGTAGCTCTAGTTTGCTATTATATATTACTACATGACATAATTATTTTATTTTTAAAAAATGTGCTTCTTACTCCAGTACATGATTTACCAGCTATAATTATTAGTTACTTTTCGGGTTAACATTTGACATACAAAAATATAATTTTAAAAAATATAATGAATTCATATACTGATAAGTACACGAAGTAGTTAACTTTAGCTCCACTGTGACCAACTCTAACACCATATACTGTAGTTTGTGATGATACATCAAAACTGCAAATGCTTATTCAAAATTAACTTAAATAACATGTATTGCTATGTAAGTATATAAGTAAACGACATGAATACATCTTCCACCACAATAGCCAACAATAGCAATACACCTCTTTGATTCCATTGTTTATGTATTATTTATTACTTTTATTTTTACATGTATTATTATTATTATTACTTGTATTTTTACATGTATTATTAT
>CAFUXE010000147.1:282329-303432 GCA_903364295.1 Serranus cabrilla | reverse complement strand
TACCTCATCCCCCCTGCGGCGGCAGCAGCGGCAGCCTATATGCCCATGCTGGAGAAGTGCTGGTACCCCGGGGGCATGCCAGTTATGTACCCGGGCATGAGCGGCTCTGCAGCGAGCTTACCCTCAGAGACACTTCCCTCATCTTTGGTGATGTCCCCGAGGCCAGGGTCTCCAGTGTCCTACCAGAACCCCATGGACTCCCCTGCTCTTCACAAAGCTTTAAAGCATGTCTCCCCTTTGAACTTGGAAACCAAAGACTAAACTGTTTTCAGTTGGACTCTCGCCCTCTGAATGTTGATGGGGTTGAAGGTTTGGCCCACTTGGGTAAACAAACATACTGGTGTCCCTTCAAACCACCGCCATTGTTTGGCCTGTCAGACCCCAATGGTCGCCATTGTTTATCATGAACTCCTCACACACTGAAACAGGACTTTTTAGGGGCAACCTGGAGTTCCCAAGTGAAGGTGCATCGATCACCTGTTGCTTGGCTCTGAAACACTGTGAAGCTGATCAGTTTAAAGCATGCGCAAGAGATCCTGAGAGTTTTATTTTATAGTGAGGATCTCCGCGCTCAGTATTGAATGTTAGAGGTAAACAGAATGTAAGGCCCCCTAAAATGATTTGGACCTACTTTTTTGCACACACACCACTCTGTAATGAATGTAAAGATTAAACAAAAAAAAAAGCCCCTTTTAGATGCTGCTCGGATTATCACCTGCTGTAGATCTGTGAATCTACCTTCAGTGTTCCTGTAAATGCAACAAACCGTTGATTAGAATCGAATGTTACCAAAAAAAAAAATTGACGTCACAAAAGATGTCGCTCCTTTGACCCCTTCAATTACCTTGCAGCTAAACGAACACAGCGTTTAAAGAATTCAGGGTGTTGTCGCTGTACGAGGTGTGTCACTCGTTTAAAAGTGATGTGGCCATACGTGCTTTCACGATTTCATTTGTGACTCATTGACTGTGCATCTAGATGGAGTTCCTGTGAAGTGATGTCTTGTAATTATTTTTGTTTATACTCCTCGTACATCTCTATTTTTGATACGTGACCCACTGAGTGTATTTGCATTGCTACCAGAGGAACGTGTACAGTATAAAGCATTGTGCTCAACCTCATTTGCATCTTGCCCACAAATTCCCAGTCAAGTTAAGGCCTGATCTTAGCTCATGCTGTTGCCTTTTACTCATGTAACGCAGACACAACGATAGCAGGTGTTTCAATGTATTTTTGCTTTAAATGTTGTGTCTGTGACAGAGAGCGTGAATGTAAAGTTCAAATAAAAATAATAGTTTTGTATAGAGAAGAGGTACTTGGGATTTTTATTGTGAAATGTAACAAAATTTGTTGTACATATTTTGTATATAAAGTATTATTGATATATATTAAAATATTAATAAAGCTTTTTTTTCCTCCCGTGGAATTTGTGTTTGTCTGCCTGATGGCTTAAACGTGTTGCAGCCAGACAACCTGACAGCTCTTCATAACAACACATACTTACATAACACTTACATAACCCATAAAGCAGCACAGCCTCTGTAAATCAATAGCATGTCTTAGATTACAGGCTGTAAACATTTCAAAAGCAGTTCTTAGAAATAAACTGTAGAATGTTAATTAAATTTATATTTCTACATTTATTTATGATTGTATTTTTTTTATTTTATTTTTATTCAGCAGTGTAACTTTTACCTCATCATAATTGGGTTTCTCATGGATGTTGCTTGAAAATACTTTCAGTAATATTATAAACAAACAACTTCTATATAAAATAGAAATAATAGTTTCAAAACTAAAGACATTAAGTAAGGACAGTTCCTATTATTTAAACATGTTGACAGATTTTTGCATTTCTGGTGTCCCTCACCCATACAGTGAACACAGAGCATTTGCAAATGCTAAAGTAAGTCTTTGAGTTTTACTTTCGCAGTTTAGTAATTTATCTCCTGTTTGGTTGATATGGTTTTTGTACCGTATGGCAGCCACTGTAACACAACTGAAAGTGTGCTGTGTCTGGCAACTTGACACCACAGTGGATGGAACTTATATTTGATGTCGTAGGAGAAAGGATTTGATGTCTTTGATGCACTTTCACATTTAATCATATGAAATACCATTCTTTCCAGTGACCCCCTGCTGCTTGTTTCCTGGGTGGTGTAGTTGTAGTAATAGTGAAAATGAAAAGGGTTATCACATCACATCACCACCCACCATGCCTTCATGAGAAATGTGGAAATGGCTGCTTTTCTTTTCTTGTAATCACAACAGTATTTTGTAATTTGCTCTACAGATCAATGAAAATTTTCCAACCCGCACTCCTGTGAGATGTAATCTTCAGAGGCCTGTTGATGTGTTCAAAAATGCAGCATCAGCGCCACCTTGTGGAAAAGGCTTCATACTGCACTCTACCATTTCACACCTACAAATAAATCTTCATTAGATCACCAGTGACGTTAGTCTGGCTTTAGGAACCCCAACTGAGGATATGTCAGAAACAATATACCTGACAGTTGAGTATGCAGCTGCCATTGGACATAGTGTGTTTCAAATAATAAGAGTAATAAAGCAACCTACCACACAGTTTGAAGATTTCAAACATTACAGTATCTGACGGTTTCTTACATTCCTGTGTTTAAAATAGTCATTTGAGATAAACAGACCAACCAGCCACAACAGTAACACCCTGCAAGCTTACATAGTCTCCTCTTTAAAAACAAATTATGTCTAAAAATCAAATAAATAAATAAGCACACAGCCTCTGGCTAGGAAGATGGCAAGTCATTATTTTGGATAATGGTTAATAATTATTAATTATTCATTAATTTTACTTTATTTCAATTAAATATTGAAGTCTCTCAGTCTATGACTTCTCCCAGTGTGTTCATTTTTCATGACTGAAAATGGTGATGTCAACATTTTTATGAACTTTATTTAATCCTGACATTTTATAATCCCTGATTCATCTTATTCTTCTTTATCTGTTGTTTTTATCCACCTTGAAACCTGATAAACAAAAGGCCTATAAAATAAAGTTTAGCTGTATTGTATAATGATAAAAACATTAACCTTGTAACTTGTTCCTTTCACCTTGAAAATCAATGCATTTTAATAGCAGGTACATTTTACTCATTGGTTATTTAGCTACACAGCGACCCCTGGTGGTTATAAAGGGTTTTGGACACTTTTAACACTAGTTTTGTGTTTTGTTGCATCAGAATGATTGACATGTGAAGTGTTACTGAGGGAGAATGATCTTAGTACCAGAAGAGAGCAACACATTTTTTACCCACTATCAATAAAACTGTATTTAGATTATTGGGGAAAAACTTCTTGTGGTAGTTTTAGAATATGATCATGTAAGGAGAGATTATAAAGTGCTTAACTGTATTGACTAATAAAGCGTCTATATGCTAAGTACTTGATGTTATGTGAGAGGCTAATGGTGACAACACAGACAACCACAGAGGATGATCACCCAACTCTGCAGTTCCTCTGTGCTTGGTGAAGCGGTTCAGCTTCTTTCACCTCATTGTTTTGGTATTACTGTACACAACCTGCTCAGCAGCAAACAGCACAAAGACAACATTAGCTTCATGCATCTACATGTATTTGGAATGCATCTATTTGATTTGTTGTTTTGTGTCAGCATGTGGCCTCTGTGGAGCCTCGCTGCTTGCAGTGGTGACCCAGATGGCCGCTGCAGTAAACACTGACACCAGTGTAAAGAGGAAGCAAAAATACCATCATGAGATAAAGACTGGCTGCCAAGAAGTGCACAAATGATTGACTTTGTTATTGAGATGTTGGCTGATAAATGTCCTTAAAAAACTTTGAGATTTGGTGTCACAGAGGACATAATGTCTGGGATGACTGTGGAGCTCCATGGTTATTGTTGCCGAGGACAGAGTGGGCACTGTGAATGAGGCAGCGTGGAGAATTGGCATATCTGTGTAGCTGATTTTTCATAACGCTCAAAACACTTAATGATTGCTCATCAAAGAACAGGATGACCTTAAACAGAAAGTCGAAAAGCCTCCATTCATCCGACCACATGGTAATCTATAAACAGATATCTGCACCTTCAGGATGATGGAGTTCAAGATTGGCCACATGGAGGACAATACATCAGTGTCACAGGTGTTAACCAACTTAAATTTAAAGGCAACTATTGGGAGTCTGGAGTGCCTACCAAGCCTCAGACTGTGAAATAAGACAACTCAGTCTGTCCTTTGTAGGCTGCCTTTATCAGAAAACATGGGATTCAACATGTTATTCCCTTCCTATCTCACATGCAGGCTCATTACAATATTCTGCCCCCTAGCTGTAGGATACAGTATTCAAAATAGGACCCTGTCCATCCCTATGAAAGTTGTTCAGTTGTGCATGAAGCCAAAAAGGTTAAACTAACATGCACAAAGTTAACCAGCTCTTCTTTGGCTCTCCTGCACTGTGGCGCCTATAGAGCGAGTGCACCAGAGCCTTACAGTGGCTTAACTGACTAACTTCCTGTTTAGCGCTGTGCTAATTTGAATGGAGATAAAATAATTTAATTGTCCCTCAGCTCCTCTAGACTCTCCAAATGTTTCTGGACTGAATGGATCAAATTCTAAGGGAAACAAGTCATGATTGTGACACTCCAAAAAAGTTGGGATGCTGTGTAAATATCAGATCATATGATATGCCAAGTAAGAGTGCTTTATGACTTGTTTAGGACTTAAAACTCAAAGTGTTGGGCTTGTGAGTTGAGTGCAAAGCCCAGAGAATTACTTTGTGAATTGCAAAACAATGATCTGCTTCTACCACTGGCAGTATTTAGTATGATAGCATCATGTGGAAGAGCTTTTGACAACTGAATGCTCAGGTGCTTGCAGACAACACAACACATTTGATGACACACATTTACATTCCTGAATGACATGGTTATATAATACCACCTAATTCTGTTATGTTATTCATTAACTACACTAAGTTATATTGATAGTGAAGTGCCATAATGTTAATGTTAGTCAAATTAAAATGTATTCTAAAGGCTGACTTTGCATTTTAAAGTTAACTGAAAGTTTGAACAATAGATTATTTGGTGATCTACAAACTCACTTGGTACTGACAACAATACTGTTTGTCAGGATCAGAGTTGAGCAGAATGACCACATTCCACTGGCAAGAACAATGAGATTTCCGGTCACATTTTTTCAAAATAAAAGTGCAGCCTACTTAAGCCAAACTACAGGTCAGAGTTCCAGAGTTGTGACACTATGTGAAACAAGTGCAAGACTTACTACTTGTATCATTTTCCATGTATACATTTATTCAAGTATTGTTTAGTATAGTTTTGAGGTACTTCTACTTTACTTTGGAATAAATATGTTATTCAATATTTATCCTACTATACTTGTACTATACTGCATTTTACAGAAAATAAAACAGTTAACATAAGATTTAGTAGCCTACTGCTTACATGCAAATGCATGCATAATACATATTTAACACTGATAGGTGCTAGTCTTCATAATGATAAAAAAATGTTTATAGTTTAGCAATGCTTAATCAATGTTTATTATCATCATTGTTATCATTATAGAGCTATGAGCATAGACTATAAACCACTGTTATGGCCTGTATTTGGATTATCTTTTATTGTGAAAATCACAAATCGGAAGTCTCCTTCTTCCTCTTGCCTGTAACTTACAGTTACAGGGAAGTCAGTGCCGGTGTTAGTGTCAGCCTACGGCTTGCTCGGACCGGACCGGGCAGGATGGTGCGGGCTGCGGTGCTGCTGCTGGGTCTCGTGGTCTGGTGCCGGGCAGATTTCGCTCCACCCACCGTCAACATCAGCCTGGATGAAGATCCAGAAGTGCGATGGATGCCTCTGCTCAAGGTGTTTGACGTAGACTACCTGAGGAAAGCCGCCGCAGAGGTCATTGAGTAAGTTTTACAGAAACTCCTTTTCACGTATCATGCTGTTAAATTTGACGAATAATATCATATAATCAGAAGTTTTATCTTATAGTTTCTGTTGCTAGAAAGTACTTATTACAATGTAATACTACGCTTATCAGCTGTCGCAGAAGTTAGCCATGATGAGTGTTAACTTATTTTTTTTTACTAGTATATGAATTATTCATAAATAAGCTTTTAAAAATATTGTGAGGGTTTGAATATTTAGCTATGTTATGTAGGCTAACTAGCAGACCAGAGCTGGTAAGGTTTCACTTTCTATTACATTATCAGTAACTAGCAGCAGGGCAGGATAGTTGGAAACAGAAGCAACATAACCACCGATAGCTAAAACTCTGGTAGCACATATATCAATGTTAACTTAAAGGGACAGTTCATCCCAAAATCTCAAATACAGAGTTTTAGTCTTACATGCAGTTCTGTTTATCAGTAAATGTTGTTTTGAGTGGCTCTACTGGAGCTTAATTATGCCCCCTACTCTCTCCACTCTGCTTACATTACATTATAATGTTGTTACAGATTTTTAAATCGCTTTTCTCTGTTCCAAGAAAGTTTTACCAATTTAAAATGTTCACACGTCAAAAAATCAGAAAATAGTCGTAATTGACCATGTTTACATATTGAGAATAGCCTATCAACAGTTTTACACATGTCTGTTTTACTATTTTGGTCTAGGAAGAAACTTTTTGGGCTGCAGGGGGATTTTTTACTGCCATTCCATGAGTGACCACTGGAGAATATTGGCTGTAAGGCTGAGCAATATCCAGTTCTATAATTAATACAATACAGTTAGCGGCTGTTGTTCAGCAGAGATTAAATAGTACCTACATGAAACTGCACACAACAAGGACTGCAGATTATATTGAGGGTCATAATGTCTGGAAAGCCTCATTGCTGCTTTTTCAGATGAGTTTTTCAAATGTTTCTTTGTGTGATTTGAGCCATCTTCAAATAGCACTATAGGTAAGAGGGAAAATATGAAAAATGAGCACAGTGTTCTTTTATACAACCTCCTAGTAGTTGCTAACAGTGATTGCACAAGACATGTTTCCTTTTTTTCCTGTTGTTGAAGCGCATTTGTTTTGTAGAAGAGAAGAGAGGAGAGTAAAATCCTTTAAACGATTTAATATGACAGCAATGAAAGAGCGAGCATGTACATGGACCTTTATCTGCTCAGAAATCATAGTCTGCCAGCAGTTAGCTGCAACCACCTCACAGAAAAAGGATGCCTAACTAACTTCACCTGGGTTTATGACCTTGATGTAGCTCTCAATGTGCTTCTTGTGCTACGTCTGCCTTCAGATATGTGAATATGTGTAGGGGTGTTTATCTGTGTGTGTGCTCTGCTGTGCGCCTTCTCTCTATACACCAGGTGTGTGTGTGTGTCTCGAAACTAAGTGTGTGCTGGTACGTGTTGGTATGTGTGGCACATTTAATCTGTGTTTCAGGCTTTGCTTGGTATATACTTCAGAAGCATTTATTACTGGTGTCATAATGCAGATAATTACAATTTTTCCCCATCCCTAACACTGTTCTCAGCACTACAGTTCCAAAATGGGTGCATCATGCAGTTATACCCATTGTGACGTCTTTGGAAAAGTACGTTCCTCAGCCTTATGCGGGAGAGATCCGAGGCATGGCCTCGCAGATGGGAGGAAGCATCGCAGATGTCATCATTCTCAACTTTGCCTATGAAATATCTGCGTATGTATGATTTTTATGAAAACACACATTCATATTGGAAAGCTGTTTACAATGCAGAGTCACACAATGTCTCACAGGTATGCAGGATCAAGGTGAAAGGCCCGCTCATGCATGTAAAACTAACTTTATGCATTCCCAGATTTTGCACTAGCATCGTAGCCCAGGACTCAAAGGGGAACGTGTACCATGGCAGGAACCTTGATTATCCACATCCTTGTCTGAGGAATCTGACGATTAACGTAGTTTTCCTCAAGAATGGAAAGGTACGGTATGCATTCATAGCATTTAAAAATGCCATTACTATTAAACCTCCACAAGCTTTACCCCAAAAATGTCATTGAATCCTTTATCCACAACGGGCCTTTGCACAACAACTCCGTATTCTTCATCTCAAAATTGTTGCACGTTTAAAAATAAATATGACCTCATGTTGTATCAGTCACATTTACACTCAGAAACATGCAACATTAAAGTTTTGGGAAACAGATTTGAGCTTCTGCGTTTTTTGCATCCGTCTTTAGAAACTTGTTTGACCACTCAGAGCCATCACACATTCAACTGTCATCATCCAACATGTAAAAACATGTATTAATATAGATTTACAACTCAACTATACACCTCAGAGACTGAAACTGCTCACATAGCTGGCAGTTAAGTTGGTTCATGTCTTTAAAGGGGCTGTGTATGGAGTTCACAGCGTGACAATTGCCTGAACACAACTCTCAACCTGGCAGTGGCTGAGCTGGCAGCTATGCTAATGGCGCTAACGTATCTGAACGGTCCTAAAAACAGCAAGAGTGACAACACTGGGGGGAAACAGACTGACCATGGTCACCCAACACAACAATTTGCTGTTGTCTGTCATCAACAAAGAACAGAGAAGCTCAGATTAAACACACACAGAGGGAGCATGACTTCAGTCTCTGTCAGGACACCATGACTCCATTATCTTCACAGTAAAAAGTTGTTTACTGCTATATTAATGGTCTAAATGTCATATACAGCCACTTTCACAGCATATTTCCTCCCCCACAGACACTCAGAGGACACTTAGCTATATCTCCTTATCTCTGTAGGGAATTTTCATTGCAAATAGAATATTAACTGATTACATTATCAGACTCAATGTTTTTTTTGGTACAGACTTGGTGTGCAAAGAGGTCGTTTGTCATTCAATTTTAGCAGAATGAAATAAAAGTCTTTGCATTATGATGTCAAAGATACAATATTGTTTTTGTTTTCTGACAATTTTGTTCAGGTTGCATACCGTGGAACTTCATTTGCTGGCTACGTCGGCCTGTGGACGGGTCAGAGTCCTAAAAAGTTTACCGTGTCTGGCGACCAGCGAGGTGAGGCCGCACTTCTCAGCTGCCCACAAATTCAGCAGATTTTTATTGTTCCTTTTTTTCATGTTTGTACATTCTTATCATCATCAGGGAGTGAACGCTGGTGGAACTGGTGGAAGAATTTGGTGTCTGCGTTCCTGTTTCGGAGATCCCCAGTCAGCTGGCTGGTGAGGGAGGTGAGTATGTTACGGTAGTTAGAATAATGAGGATGTTTACTGTACGTAATGTGGAAGTGATAGCGTTGTAAACACTATTATGCAGACACTGGAGGAAGCAGAGAGCTTTCAGGATGCAGTGATGCGTCTCTCCAAAATCCCCATCATCACTGGAGTGTATTACATTGTCGGCGGGGTGAAAGCGGGCGAAGGGGTCGTCATCACCAGAGACCGAACGGGGCCTGCTGATATCTGGCCTCTGGATCCTGTGAACGGAGGGTAGGCTGAAGGATCCCAGGAGAATCTGGTATATCAGGGTGTGTGTTGTGTGTGGTTGCAGAACTGAGCCCATAAAGTTGTGTGTTTGTTTTAGATGGTACAGAGTGGAGACCAACTTTGACCACTGGCTTCCTCCCCCAGCCAGAGACCATCGAAGGTGAGTCTCCTCACATGACCAACACTGCCACATCACTGTTGCTGTTACCGTCATGACGCTGTTATTGTGTGTTCATTTTGTAGAGAAGCTGCTAACATAGCACTGAATGCAACCGGCCAAGATCACATCAACATGGAGACACTTTATCAGGCAAGCATTGGCTAATAAATCAATATCTCGGGGGATCAAAGTACACATGATACTGAGAGACTGTTCTGTGTTCTGCACATTTTAAAAGTCAGAGACAGAGTTTGGATTTCTCACACAGTCTTCCCCTGCAGGTTCTGTCCCTGTTTCCAGTGTGTAACGGGTAAGGAGACAGTTATCTGTTCATTATGCTCTCATTTTTGTTTTAATGAATCACATGACTGCTCACGTTGCTGAGAGGCGGCAGCTGTGTGCATTCCAGTTCCTGTTCCCTTTGCTGCACCTCAGCAATAAAGTCAATAGGCCTTTGTTTGACGCCATACTTCAGCACATTGGAAGTAGCATATAGAACAGCAATGGCTGAATTTCAGCCAAAACAATGAAGGTTTAATAATATAACTGCATGAGTTATTTTCAGAAGGGCTGGGCAGTATGGCTGAAAAATGTATCATGATGCAGATTTTCATATCAGTCGATATCCATAATTGTAAATATAAAGGCTTAATAATTTCTTTTGAATTAAAAGGCTGTTTTTTGTTCCTGAGTGAAATTTAAAGAAACCACTCATAGTTAATTGCTGTTTGAACTATGTTTGATTGTCAGAAACATTACAACCATATTTTACAAATCTGGATTAGGCTAATAATCAGTGGAAAATATTGTAGCTTTTGCTCCACCACATGTATTTGACACCTGTCCAGGTCACTGTTATGGCTCTGCCTGTTGTGGTTAATTGTCAGCTGTTGGTGAGGGGTCACAGCATTCCATTTTCTTCATTTCTCTTACTGGCATTTTACTTATTCCATTCTAACAACAAGCCTTTCTGCAGGCGAGGTGATATACTGTTTTTCTGTTTAATGGTGACAACATTCATTGAACATTTTTTATGTTTTATTTATATATCAAGGAAAATTATATGAAGATAATCATCATTTTATCGCCAATCCCTACTTTAAAGAAACATTACATAGCTTGCTTTAATGAAATGATGTATTGCATGACATTTGATAGTATTTTATGTTGATAATCCCCAGAATTACTGTTTACACCACAATAATGAGTGCAGCTACCCCAGAGAAGTACAACACACTTGTCAGGCCACAGGTAATTATAATTCATATATTTTTTACAACTACAGTAACCTCTGTTTCTCTTGTAACCAGCATGTTGTTATGACACAGGGGTGTGTTCTGCCTTTGGGCTTTAAGTTAGATTCAACCTTAGTTTGTATTTTAATTCAAAATGGTGATATAATTTTAACTTGTTTCATTAAACAGCCATATTAAACAATTGCCACATATATTAATATACACATTTTTTCAGACCAATATGAATCACTTTTTATATGGCTGATACATGATGTTCACTGCATGGAGAGCTACACAATCTATTGTTTTTGACATGATTTTTACTGTGTGAAAAGTGAAGTGAAAAATCAAACATAAAAATTAGGACTTTGTGATTTAATAATGAATACATGAAAAGCTAAAAAAAACTCATCTCTCTTTGAAGGGCTGCCGACCCACCTGACAGGCCTGAGCTGTCAACAACGCACAAGTTTTTTCTGCAGAGTGTCTGAGCTTCACAATATGATTCCTGATGCAGATTAATGGTCATAGAGATTAAATTATCAATGAAATAATATAAGCATTGGCATGTTTAGGATGACTGCTTTTCTGCCTCTAATATAAAAAAATATATATATTGATCATTTTTGCCTTATGTACAGTTCCTGCAAATAATATGTCAAGCTTAATAAAATGTTGGATACTTTTATGATTGTCAGCTGAAGAAGGTTTGAGTGACAGAATTTTTTAAATGACACTGAAATACACACACATTTACAAGTATATAAAGCCCTGATTTGATTAAATTCATACTGTCTATTACTCTGAACACTTTCCGTAAATTCCTTTATCTCAGACAGTGATTTAAGGTTGTATTTTACCTGACATGTTTCGACGAACACTTCCGCCTTCATCAGAGTGTCACACGAGTGTTGGTGTGTGACGCGTCTTATCAGCTGGTGTTACTAGAGCCTGAATCTGTGTTGCCCTCTGCTTATATTTCAGATGTAATGGTAGAGACAGACAGAGGATGTTGAGGTAACTCCATCAAAGCAACAAGGTCAAACACCACTGACTTCATCCAAACATGCGCCACACCTACGTTGAATACAATCCATAATTTGCAAAGATGAAAAACACAAATATGATACATACAGAAGGAAATAAATTATACATTAAAGAAATTATTCAGTGTGAACATTTGTTGCAGGGAAGTTACTTTTTGGAGCTCCAGAGAGAAAAGATGAGTCTCGTACATATTCAAGACATGAGTGTGTCCCAAGGATGCATGGAGAGACGCATGAAAGAGACCATGTCTCTTTCTCATGACTGTGCCATCTGATTACAGCTGATGCACGTGATACTCTTTACAGCATCCAAGATGGTGTGTTGGTCAGGACACAAGAAGGAGGGAAGGACTGTCTCTTCGATGCAGTGGTGCTTTATTGTGACACTCACTTGTACACATGCACAGTTCTGAAATAGTAATAAACAATAACAAACAATATTATTTCTGTCAAGATAATTTCTTACAGGTATTCACATGAACAGTAAACATACATTTATACACCATTATCTCCTGTGTATTCATCCAGATTTATCCAAAAATGCCCAGAATGCATACATGTTAACATAAAGAGGAGGCACATAGGAACACTGCCCTCTGCTGGCTAAGAGAGGGAAAAAACCACGAGCGCTCGCAAACGGCGCACATGTTGGCTCTCAACAAGCAAAAGTGTGACAAAGCTGCAGGGATTATTCCATGCTTGTCTATATGTTTTAACCATGCCTATGTTAGTCATCAGGTAACCCTACTTTAACTTTGAACACTGTGCTGGGATTGTTGCTTACTGTTTGTAAACACAACATTCAAACTTAAATCCTTCCTTTCCCCGGCTCTTTGCCCTCCCAAAAACTTCCTGAACACAGGAAACTCAAAATAAAAGAGAAAATACAGGCAGAAACTTGTTGTAGGTCATAAGTGATTATTGAGTGGTATTATTTTTTATTAGTCCATGCATGTTTTTTAAGGGAAATCCTGCATATAATTCCTTTAAAGCTACACTTACCTCATTATCATTACATCAAATGTTCAATGCTGCACTTTTCCTTGCAACAGAGTATGTTTATAGCATAGTTCAGATCTCCACTGGTGGGGCATGTGTTACTTGGACATTGACTAATTATCTGATAGATTGTCAAATGAGAATTGTATGCCCTGTATGCACGTTTTTTTGACTCAAATGAAGACACAGTAGTGTTGAAGTCTGTTTCCACAGAGGCTGCAGTGTTCTTCAATCACATTTCCCTGAAAATGTTGCTGTCTTTCACTAAGAGGCACCTTTTAATTCCACGAAAAGTCTAAAAACATAAAGTTGTTCTCACAAATGTAAGTGATCATGTGGCAGCCAGATTCTGTTATCACTGTGCGCGTTCCCGTGAGGTTCACGCACTTGCGGGCAGGCAAGCAGGAGTAGCAACACTTGTCAGAGGATCACATGATATGACAAAGCAGCTAGCTACTTCCTGTGTAGACTGCTAGCCAATTCACATCCAGACGGCCGCAGAGACTGCGACTACCGTGTCATCCAAGATGCTGGCCCTCATAAACAGGCTTTTGGACTGGTTCAGGTCCCTCTTTTGGAAGGAAGAAATGGAGCTTACGTTGGTGGGACTTCAGTACTCTGGAAAAACCACATTCGTCAATGTGATTGCAGTAAGTCGCTAGCAAACAAGCAGTGTCAGTGTGGGCCCAGGCTACTACCTGGGAGAGGTTGTGGACGTTGGTTTCGAATGTGTTGGAAATTAAATTTAAACCGCAATATGTTATTTTTTTTGTTCCAGATTTTCAAGGCTATGGCTATGTTAGTGCTTGTAAAATATCTCATATTGCTGTGTTACTAAAACTGGAAACGATTTCACTGAGTTGTTGTTTGGCTAGCTCGAGTGACGAAGTTCTTGGTATGACTGTGCGCTTCCTTATGAAACCGGTCATGTGAACAGAGTCAGTGCTTTGTAGTAACTACCGGTGTGTCAACATCAACGATATGTTACCCAAACGGGCCACAAGTAAACTTTGTAAACAGTCTGTCATGTATACGTCATCTGCCTGGGGTGAATTGAAGCGGACGAGGCCCGGGGCCATGATAACCGCTGGCTGCCAGCTGTCCATGTTATTAGAATAGATGATAAGTATAGCTACATTTGCATTGAATATGCTATTGTTTCTCAAGCCCTTATGACAGTTCATTATTGCTCTAGGCTCTTGTTTTACCTCCTCCGTTAGACATTCGCCTCTGTTTTTGTGTGGACATGTGTGTCACGTTGTCATATAGCGTGTACTGTCAATGATAAAACTTGTTATGCTGCTTTCCTTCATTGTTAGTTTTATGTCTAGCTTGTTTGGCCTGCCACCGCCTTGTGTGGGTGTATTACTATAATCTGCAGGCCAGTGTTGTTTGTGTCTGTGTTTCTAGGTGATAGATCACTCTGTAGACAGGTTGCAGGCCATAGTACTGTATGCTCCCCCTTTCCTGCATTCATCTCAGGAATCCACAGTATTTCCGGGTCTGCTGAGGTCATGTCAGGTGATCTGTAAGTAGGTTTGAACAAAGCTGCTTTCTCCTTCACTTTGCAAATATGTTTGACAGGCCTAAGCTGTATATTAACCATATATCTTAGGCTATTAAAGTTATTTAGCACAGATTTTTTTAAAAGTGGGAGGCTGTTTCAGGGGAGGTTCAGTGAATGGAAGTGAAAAAATATCACATCAGTTTATAAGATTGCGGGAAATATCTAATGTTTGTGATTTGCTTTAAGTGTTAGTTCAGAGATACAGTACAGTAGTTTGGGGGTAATTTTACTGTGTTTCCCACTTTCCCTATAGTCAGAAACTAATAAATCCCTTAAGACAGACCTTCATTATGCATGTGGTGTAGGCAAACAGTAATGTTAGGCTATCTTGGCTTAATTGTTGAGTGCCTATTGGATCAAATAACGTAATCATGATCCCATACGCATCCATGAATTGAGCAGTTAGTTAAGTAAGGGTTGGGTTAGGCGGCGCTTTTCTACAAGCTTTGTCTGAGCAGATTCCGACTTTAAAACCCCTCTGATTTAGCACATTTAGCAACATTTTTAATCAAAGCAGGTTACATCGGTTTTATGTTTAGGATGAATGTCTTGTATGGCATGATTATGTCTGTGGAATGTTTGGTTACAGCAGTGGTTGGTCACAGAAAGGGAAGTTAATAAATGCTGATGTGTTGATGCCATCATCTCAACATGATTCATGGAGTTAAAGGAGCTTCAAGTAGCTAAAAAATGACCTTTGTAATCAAATAATTTCTCAGCAGTATGATTCACATTTGCCAGGTATTTCATGTGACTTCTGAATAACATGAAACCATGCTGACTTCATTACATGAAAACAAGATTTATTAGATGATGCAGAGACAGAAGATCAAAGAAATGAATTAGAAGCATGTGAATATTCTTAACAATATGTCGGCGATTAATATTTCAGTTTGTATTTGTAGTACTCACTAACATGCTACCTTTGTCTTGCATTTGTCTTGTCCAGTCAGGCCAGTTCAGTGAAGACATGATTCCCACAGTTGGTTTCAACATGCGGAAGGTCACTAAAGGCAACGTGACAATAAAGGTAGGCTCACCCACAGACTGTCCAGCTGGATGCTTTGCTTGAATTGTATTTTTCACTGGACCAGTGCCAGCTCACAGCTGCACCCTGGAGCAGTAATGGTGCAATGATTGGTTTATCATCAAACTGCTGCAGAGGCTCTTGTCTTTTTTATGACTGTAATTTTGATCGTATGCTTTCTCATCCCAGATATGGGACATAGGGGGACAGCCTCGCTTCAGAAGCATGTGGGAGCGCTACTGTAGAGGAGTCAATGCTATTGTGTAAGTTTGTGGACACTATAAAGTACTTCAGTTTTAATGTTTTTTTGTAAACACAAATGTACAATTGTGGCTTTCAAAGGTCACTGAAGTCCTGGAAAACGGAACTGGAATTCTACAAACTGTTAAAATTGGGCCAAATTATGGTGTCACAAGGCCAATTTAAATTTTTTATTTATTTTTTGTCATGGTATTTCACTGTGACAACACCACAAACGCTTTAGTTAAATGTGCTAGTTTTTTTTATTTTTTTTTATTTTGATGATTTTAATAATAAGTGTACTACAGAGTGAATGTAGATCTAATTAGGCAAACAGATAATGTACACAATAGGTGTCAAAAATGTTTATTTAAGTTCAGCAATTTTTTGTCTTATTTGTTATTATTACTAAATTGTTTTGATATATCAGATTTAAAAAAGTCAGTACAGCAACATGGTATTAGCATTATATCTTGGCCATCGGTCACCATACTTTCTAAATATCTGCATCAGCCATTAATAAAGCCCATATTAGTTGACCATCTAATTCTGTCATTATAACATTCCTGTAGTTTAAATATTTAGTTTTCCATTTTTAGTGTAACCAAAGTCTCTAAATTGTATTTTTTCCCCCCTGTTGCAGTTACATGGTGGATGCAGCAGACCGAGAGAAGATAGAAGCTTCCAGAAATGAACTGCACAACCTTTTAGACAAACCACAGCTACAAGGAATTCCTGTAAGAGGACACTTGTGGTTTTTGTCCCCAAAGCTCATAATGCTACGGCTTCACCTTGGTTCATCAAATTGATTTCTAAGAGTCTTGTGACTCTGGACACAAGCAGGGATTAAACTCACAGTTACTAATGACTGCAACTGATAGGCTGCAGTGACTCATGCTTAATGAAACACAAAGTGGTCATTTGAGCACAAGCCAGGATTTTATAATGACTTTTGAATATCTAAGCTGACAGAACAGTTGCTGGACAGGGTCTGACATGCTGAATCAATAGATTTCCAGCTGCTGGGACTTGACACCACACACACAGTTTATTTTTTCCGAACAGTAAGGATTCTGTGATGGATGAAGCACATGTTTGAGCGAAGTCCTTTAAATTGTCTGATCACACTGTCAGATAATGCTGATGCATTGCTGTGCTGGGTATCGATCAGCTCTTTCTTTTTTTCCCCTTCAGGTTCTAGTACTGGGCAACAAACGAGACCTACCCAACGCACTTGATGAGAAGCAGCTCATTGAAAAAATGTGAGCCACTCAAAGACTACAGGTTTTTGATTATTACCTGCACAAACAAAGAGTCTCAGTGGTGGTATATCTCCACGCTGTATGACCAAAACTGTGTGAACATGTTTATCCAGATACCCGTGTTTAATTTTAATACTTAAATAATTTAAAGTATTGTGAAAAGTCTTTCCGTAAGACTGGGAACACTGCATTGTGTGGCATGTCTCTACTCGCCTGGAACCATTCTTTTTTGCTTTTCCATTGGAGAAAGGTGTTGATAGTATCTTGTACTTTTTTTTTTATATGACCTCAGGCAAATTTCCAAGCAACCCAAAAGCTGGAGTTAAAGTTGCAGAACACTGATAAGCCAAAGAGTTTTAACTTGCACAGCATGTGACATCCTCCTCAAACGCACCATTTAAAGCCTCTTCACTAGAATGTTCCAATGCTTTTAAAATACGAAAGATCTTGTGTTTTCAAAGCAGTATACGTCCATATCTTCTAAAAATAGTTGATTATTAAATACAGTACATAATGCATAACTACCATCTGCGAAGCTTTCTGGATTTTGAGGTTAAACATCTAAGCTACCGTTCGTAGTGACTGCAACTTGTTATTCACTTCACAAAAAATAGCATCCCTCAAAACCCTGATGTGGTCAGTTAATGTAATGTAATCTATTCCTCTGTTTTGTTGCCAATGAAGGAATTCGGCGAGAGAACACACTGTGTTTGTGTTGTGCTGAAGATGATGTCACAGTGTTTTATTGGGAATCACTATGACGATCAGCTATGAATCATGCCCACGTGGAGAAATTTGTTCCAAGCCGTACTGTACCGTGTAAATTCTGCTACTGACTGGATCAGAGGAACAGTTATTTTAGGGGTAATAATAATAGCAGTAATAGTAATTTGGGTACTCAAAACCAAACTGCTTCCAAATGCTATGATTATTGGTTGGTAGAGTTGTGTCTAGTCTAATGGATTGCTATGGACTTAAATGAATAATCAAATGCCAATCATATCAACTGTATTGTCAATATCACAATAGTGTCCAAAACATTAATGGAGCAGTTTGACATATTTAGCCTGTGCCAACCAGCTCTTTGACTAGTTAAAATAACAGATTATTCTGAGGGAAGTATCAGATTGTCCAAAAACCTTGATCAGAACATTATGTTTGTTGAATGTTTTTCTTGTTTTTTTTTGCTTAAATCTACTTCTCAAGACTTTTCATAATTTGTATTTAGAGTTCTCATGTGTCCTTTCCTTTTTCCAGGAATCTATCTGCCATTCAGGACCGAGAGATCTGCTGCTATTCTGTCTCCTGCAAAGAGAAAGACAATATAGGTAAAGAGCACACCAGAGATGGAATAATTCTACATCTGTGTGTGCCAGATGAGGTCATAAACATGTCTTAATCTCCTCCCTCTCCATGTAGATATCACGCTGCAGTGGCTCATCCAGCACTCAAAGTCACGGAGAAGCTGAAAATGAAGCCCCGCCCCCCTCCAGTCGCAGCTCTGGCCTCAGCCCCCTAATGGTCATGGGACCTCGACAGCCATCCTTTCCACTGCCTCTGTGAAGTAATCCAGCTATCTGCTCACTACCGTCACCACCTGCACCACCCAGTACACTACCATAGATGTGTAGCCCCTGTACAGCACTACCGCCATCCCAACTATCTGGAGTCTTGAGAAGTTGTTTCAGTACTGTGCTAGAAGGTGGATTGTCCAAACCCATCATGCCTTATCACGGTCATTACGAACATGCTCTGTGTCTTTTCTCTTTTTTTTTTTAGCTTCTGTTCCCTTTGACACAAGAATCTGATGACGTAAGTGTCCTGTTCCTCTGCTACACTATAATGGACCTCCTCTAATCCCACATTCAAACAGCTGTTCTCATTTGGTGTTTACATGACAAGATTGTGATTGTAGTTTTTAACAGTTATTTGCCAAAATGACGATGGTAGCTTGTGCTAATACCTTCAATTCCTGATCAAATCTTTCGCAATGTAGCCCGCGATTTTATTTGCTGGCGTATGGAATTTTTTTATGAAGTGACTTAAGTCAAAGTTTACACAAGATGAATAGAAGGTAAGACTGTGAGTGGTTGTTGTGTCTGAGGCAAAATCCCATGATAGATCAGCAGTTTTAAGTGCCTTCGGCTCAGTGAGTGTTTCAATCAGACGGTTATTGCCCAATGCAACTTCTAACCCACTATTATAAATAAACACTTGGTACAGACGCAGCATAAATCCCTTGATTACACTTAACGCCATCCTTCGACAATCTCATTTTCTGTTTTGTAATCTCATAAACACATTATGATGTCTGAGAAAAGACAGCGCTGTACTAACAATGATAAATGAGGAATGAAGTAATGGATGATGCGAGGTGAATGAGAAAATGTTACATTAAGTTTGATTGTAATTTGAATGCTGTTTCACTTGTAGCCTGTTTATGTAGCTTGAAATTTACATTTTTCTTGCAGTTCTCAGGTTGTTAAAGGGTTTTTAAAAACGTGTGCACACAGTATGGGTGTGCCCGAGTATCTGTTTCATAATCCCTATTTTGTTCGGGTTGGATAAAAGGAAGCCAGTGTTAGTCAGGAGCTTATGGAGAACAGAAGACGGTCCATTAGTTCAAAGCATTCGGATGCTTGATGTCATCCACGTGTTGCCACGCCCTTGTCTGAACCCTGATGTCTTTTGTAGAAGCCTTAGCAGCCAAAGGACAGCGCTGTCTACTCTTAAAGCGATGTATTGATTGATGCGTCATTTCCTTCTAGCGACAAGACAATGATTTCTCACAGGTTTGATCACTGTATATTAATCTGCTCCTTGCTTGGCCAGTGCATCAATTACTTTTTATTTCTGCGTGAGTGTTGCCAGATAAGAGCGAGTTATCCCAATAATGCTACAATGCTGTCTGCAGGCCTCCGTGGCTACTGCATTTCACTGTAATGTTTTCTACAAATCCATCACACGTTGCTCTGTGTCTGTTGGTGATCGTCGTAATCCTAAAAATGTCGATTGTTGGGACCACAGCAGCAGTGAGGGGCTGTTTAGAATAAAAAAGGGTGACTGTGTGGGTAATTTGGGGAAAGCTTTGTTACCTGTGTAATAATATAGCCTATTTGCAATTTGTATGTGCATGTGCTGAACTTATTCACATTCAATTGCAGACTTTGTAAATAAGATTAGCATTTTTATTCCAATAAATGCTCCTGTAGATGTCATGCATTCTTTCCCTGTGATTGCTAATAAATTTGTTTTTATTTTTAAGGATTTCAAGCGTGGTATCCAAATTCATCTAATATTTGTTGACGTAGTTTGTCACCACTAGGTGGAAGCAGAGGACTGTGGAAGGATTATAGTGAAGGGTCGGACCTTTGAAGTTTCTGTGGACTTAAAGGTTGATTCACCTGAAGTTTTCTTTTGGTGCATAATAAATCTGCTTTCCTCTTTTTTAAATATACTTTATTATTGTGATTATTGTAGGTCAGCGTTTCACTGCAGTACAACGTCAATCTTAACTTCAGTTGCATTGAGTGTATGAGTGGGCTGACTGCTTCCAGCTCAGGTTTTAGCTGTTGTCACTCTGGGTTTGTATGAAGTCCAAAGTTTGGAAAATGCTTACTTATAGGCATAATGTCTTCAAGACTACAAATATGCTTGAATTTGAACACAGCCTGGTGCTTCATCTACACAATTACTGATGTGAACCAAAATCTTTTTATATTTGAAATGAATCAATCCTGTTATATTTGTTTATTGTCTCCTGTTTCACACCAGATATAATTTGTCAGTACATTGGTTGCTGTAGATGTAGATGTGAGGATTAAGGTTTCAGGAGTGTGGATATTATTGACTTACATACTTTGAAAATGCTTGAAAAGTGCTTGAATTGTACTCAAAAAGCTGTAGGAACCCTGCATTCCAAATCACATACTTTTTATTTATAACCTTTAATATGTCCCTTATAAACCAAGTTCTGTTGCATGCTGTGTGCAAACAACTGGGACATATTACTTCTTCATAACATAGCACATAGAACTTACTTAAGCGGGGGGGGGGGGGGGGGGGGGGGGGGGGGGGGGGGGGGGGGGGGGGGGGGGGGGGGGGGGGGGGGGGGGGGGGGGGGGG
>CAFUXE010000147.1:249061-282302 GCA_903364295.1 Serranus cabrilla | reverse complement strand
ATGAGAATAAATGCAGACAAACCCCCCCCCCAAGGAACCAATAAAGCCTTATTGATCAATTAATATAATTATTTATGGATTGTTATGAAGCTGTCAGCCAAATATAGTGAGGTTTAAAGTACTATATTTACCTGTGACATGTAGTGGAGAAGTATAACACTGCAAAAAGAAAAAAAAACTTAAGTAAATACAAGTACCTCAAATTTGTACGTGACTAAATCTCCTTTCCACTGCTGCTGATGCAGAATATGACCGAATGCAGTAGGACATCCTGATAAATTTGGCATACTGCCTTTGATGTACTATGTATTAGGACATACTAAATCCTTTTCTGGCATACTAAATAATATGGCAATATAGATATTGGAACACACATTAGTTGTGACTTGAAATTTCACCGCACCTTCACCTACAAAGCCTTTCATAAGGAGGTGCTCATACAGTGCAGTGATAATGTCGATGTGCAGGCTTTACTCTGTGCTGCCTTTGTGGATAGATATGGTTCTGTATTTTCCATTAAGCAGCTATTGTTACTTACAGATCCCATAATAGATGATTAACACCTCCTCAGTGTTTCTTGGCAGAAAAATGTCTATTATGCATAAAAATGTAACACCGTGCTGAGGAGAATTGTTAAGACAAGCACAGGGAATGTGTCACAAACTAGGGGGCAATAAAACAAGCCGTGTTCTCACAGCTGGATCTGCACAGAGCCGTCAGAGAGAGGAGGCATGTGCTGTTAAAGCAAGAACACCTTAATTAATCTCATTGCCTAAACGCACATTTAACGAACAGCTGCCGCCATTTATTGTATACCAGGGCAGGAGTTGGAAGGTGTGGACAGATGTAGGTGTTATCCGATGAATTCCATGGGTCAGTGGAGACCGTGGCGAGTGTGTGTCTGCATGGGACCTTCATATTTGTATGCATGTGTGTGGTTTACATTTGTTACAACCGCAAGGGATTAAGTAGTGGTTACAAAGCCACCACGAGGATTTATATGAGGAGGTCACGGAGAAGACCCAAAGGCGTGACATACTATTAATGTAGTTACACTCCATTACCAGTGGGCTCATTAGGTAATACAACGTGTTTTTCAGCTACCACCTGTCACAACTGTGCTATTTGCATTTCTTAAGTGTCCAAACCCGTTGGTCTGTCCTATGAATGACCATTCATCAGCAAAATTACACGGCCTGCTATAAATTGAATTATGGAATATTCGTCCAGACATGATTCACTCCCTCATAGCTCTCAGTCTACTTAATTGCTACAACCCTAAGCTTCATAAATCCTCTCTTAATGAATGTTGTATATTATGAGGATGTAACTCAACTTTCAACAGGGCTGCTCAAAATGATATCATCAGGAACACATCTACATAGTGCTATGGGTAGTCTGTGGTCCAAATAATCTCCACGTTTGAGCTAATTCTCACTTAATATTTAAACTTGGCAACTGTTTGACATCTCAAGTATCTATTCAGCTTACTGTCTATAGACACCCTGTCTGTCTAATGCTTCTAAATAAAGGAAGTTGCTGTTGCTTACATATAGTGGTTCAATTCTTTCTTTCCAGCAAACAGCCCTGGACACTCTCACTCATCACTCACTAGCCTGTGCTTCACTTTTGCTCAATCCTCGACAGTGCTGTCATCACATCTAGTTCATGCAGCCACATAATCATTTCTTTTTTTTCAACCCTGATTCCGCAACAGCTGGGATGCTGTGTAAAGTGTAACTGAAAACAGAATGCACCAAGTACAGAGTGAGTGTATATATTTACAAAAACAGAAGTTTCCCAGTTTGATCATTCGATATATTTTCTTTGTGCTGTTTTAAAATGAATGTAGAATACAAAGGATGTGCAAGATTTAGATTTGTTGCAGTGTCCGAACATTTAGAATTTAGTTGTACAATCGTGCATCGTTTAGTTGTACAAAAGTGTGCAGGGGAGAAGTTACCTTCTAATTTTGTAAGTCACCAGAACATTTTTTACCCTTAGTGTTAGTGTCAAGAATCAAAGATTCTGTGTGTGTGCAAGTCTTTGTGTCTTATGCCACTTTCAGAGACACAACCCTGACAAAACACTAACGATTGGGGACAGTTTGTCCAACTGAGGACAAAAGGTGTGTTTTTAAAAGATAATTTTGGGTCAGTGGTTAAGGTTAGGCCAGTGCCAAGGGTTTGGCAAGTAGGGATTAGGGGTGAGGATAAGGCTCGAGGAAATGATTGGAAGTCAGTGTAATGCCTCCAACAGTTGGTGTTTTCATGTTATTCATGTTGAGTGTGGACATGTTGCTGTTTACACTATTACATTGTGGGGGCTTGCTTTCCTTATGGGCACAACATGCAAGTCCACATAGCGTAAATCATTAACTTTTGGGGTAAAGACTTGGATAATTGTCTGGGTAAGGTTCGAGTTTTGGTTAAGGTTAGGTTAAGGTCAGGTGATATGATTGATGTAAATATCCAGGAAATGTTAGTAAGTCAAGGTAATGTCGTCTAAAGTGAGGAAAAGACAACTTTTGTGTGTGTGTGTGTGCATCTAGGGTTATTTATAATGCACACTGGGCACATTGGTAGCTACTTTACTATCCCTATCAAGGCTGAAGCATCCCCATTTCCTTCCTCCTCTCTCTAAGTCCCTGTGTCATTATAAACTGTTTGATATCTTCCAGACAGCCCTGTGGTCGTATTTATTTAACTTCCAGCTTCTAGACTTTAAGATCATGATATACAGCATTTACAGTACACCCACAGAGCATCTCACTAAATCCCCCAAGTTGTGAACATGTGGTTTTCGAGGTGAAGGTCATTTCATGTCAGATTTACAGCACCTGTATCAGTATGATATAACCAGCAAGATATTAAATCTAAGATTCAGCAGAGAATTACAAAGCGGATGCAGTCTGACTTGGTGGAATCTGAAAAGAAGCATGGGTGGAGTAACTCTTTCTACTATGTTTTGATCAGTGTTTCATTTTAAATGTGCCAAATGAAAACAGTGATTCATATGTAAGAAATGGTTCCACATTGGCCCAAACAGCCAGTTGTTTATTCACTGCCATTCGTCAGTAACTCCTCTTTGTTCCTGTGACAGTGATGACATCATCGTACCGCTGTCTTTACTGAGCTAACTGTGGGGTAATTTGTCCCTGGATCTTAAAGTCTCTGCTTTATGAGACGTAAATGAGTTGTTCCAAAGTTGTTAAACTATAGTTTTGGGGATTAGAGGTTTGAAGCCCCAACATCAACAGTCATCTGCAAACACTTCATTCAGGTCCCTGTGTGGACCATGATTTGGCACTAATCACTACTTGTGGAATGTTACATGATTCTCACAGAGCTGCATGGCACATTTCACCATCCTTTACTGCTCTACACCCTGTAAAAGACAGATGGTGACATGTACACACACCCTGTAATAACCCAGCTTAATAAGACTCCACAGACAAATGCATTCCTCAACGTAGCTGCTTTTGAACAATATGATTTGATTGCTTTGTTCTGTCATCACACTGTGAGGCTCTTTCTTATAGTACATGCATGGATCTCTTTTTTAGACAAGTAATAATCTGAAATTTGCAGAGAGCAGCAGCAGATATTCAGCAGCCCTGCTAGTGGCATCCATTGGTTAGTCTACCACTTTGACTGAGGCTGTGTTCAAAGCCACTCCCACGCTCACTCATTCACTATTTTCTATATTGTACACACTAAATTTGCTAAGTAGTAAGCAATTGAGATTTCGGACGCATATGAATCATCATCATTAAGTATTTTCTTAAGGATTTGAAGAAGTTTTGACGTATCACAAATACCTTTCAAATCAAGTCCACGTTCTGCTGATTGGATGAGTCAAACACATTGACAGTTACTACTGCACTACATGGTACAAAGGGTGTCATTTTCAACGGAGCCTGAACAACTGTTGAATGGATCGTCACACAATTTTGTGCGAACAATTATAATGCACCCAGAGAAGGAATTTAAGCCGCATTGATGAGTTGTTTTATGATACATTTTCCATTAGTTCCACTATGAGTTTCGCAGTTTTGAGTGCAAAATTTTGATGCGATGGATTGCTATGAAATTCAAACCACACTTTGGTAATACCCTGACTTTTCATTTAGTGCCATCATCAAAGTACCAATACTTTGGGTTTAAGATTGGATACCTGCATGCTACTGCAAATGATAGTATGCTAATATGCTGAGCATTGCAGTTGTGAGCATATTGGCATGCTGATGTAAGCATTTAGGAAAGCAACTAGCATTGTTGTACTGTAGGCTTTTCTTAGAAAATAAAAACATGAACATACTTTTTCACAGGTAAAAAGTCCTCGTGGACAAATGTTTCATGTTTTATACTTGAAATAGTGAGGGTTAGGCATTGCAGGTGTTACTCTAGTGTGAGTGGCTGTTACCCGTAACAAAAAAATGCTGTTTGAGTGTCAAACGAGAAAGTTATTTTTCATTTGACGTAAACCATGACTTTCTCTTCTTTTTTGTGATTGTGGGAGTGCAGAAAAGCTGCTGAGACCTCCAAATGCAATAAATCCATTTCCACTCAGTGCAAGTAATCTTTCAGGTCCATTTTGTTATCCGGCGTCCTCTCAGATAGCCAGCTCTCCTGTGAACGCTTTCATACTCTCACCTCCCTGCCTCGGCTCTGACACTCTCCCCTCCTCAGATTCCATTAAAAATCATAACTTCAGCTCCTCGGGCTCTGATCAAATAGGGCGGCTAATGCATTTTTCCTGCGTTTTGATTTTTTTTTCCCAATGTACCTCATATTTACATATAGATTGAGTATTTATCATTTTGCATTTTGAGGCAGATTCACTGTAGTCCACTTTATTAAACCATGTTGGATTTATGTATATTTAATGAAAAGTTGATGTAGGGAGTGTAATTCTTTGAACAAGGGAGTATACTTGGTATGCGGGGTGAATAGTAATGCAGGGGCTGTGAACAACTGAACTCGTAAGTCTTTGGTGTGGTTTGGTCAGTTATTTATGGTTTAGTGTCCTTTGAACCTTTACTCTGGGTAGCTGCATTGTTCCACCAACATCATGTGAATAAGCATATAACATATAAATCCTCAGTTTCTTTATCCTTCAGCCACCACAAACAAGGCGTTCAAGCTGGAGCTGGTTTGCTATTATCCAGTCCAGAAAGATAGTTACTACTGTTAGCACAATTAAAGGAATAGTTGGACATTTTGCATTATAGGCTTATTTCCTTTTTAGATGAGATGATCATCACTATCAGTTAACTAGAAAAGCACTTGGAGAGCGCAGACCTCCGCCAAGGCAATAGGGTCAGTTACGAAATACCAAATTGCACACTTGCAGGATTATATTGAAAGCATGTATTTTGGGAGCAAACTGGCATTGAAATATTTCATCAACTAGATGGCGGCAGTTAGTGAAGGCAATATGGTCACTGATGCAATAATATACATTTGCAATATAAATTCCAGATGGTTATCACACATACACACATTATCCGAAAATTTCATCCAAATCCATGCAGACAGACAGACAGACAAACCCCGGCGAAAACATGACCTCCTTGGCGAAGTTAATTATGAGGCTATATCCAGGAGGCGCTTAGTTTAGCTAAGCCTAATGACTGAGCAAATGGCAAAACAGCAATCCTTGCCTGTTTTAAGATTGCCTGCCTATAAGCACAAGTCTCCACTGCTTGCCATGCCACCCCTTTGGTTGCCTAGCATAGCATAGCAACCTCATGGTGATGCCAAGACTCCAGGCAGTCAATGGACGAGAAATCGTCCAGAACACAACTATGGACTGTATAAAATACTGATGTATTTCTGTTATGTCACCCATAGGTTTCTGAAGAGCCAAAATTGCTCCTGTGGCTCTGGATGGCGCTATCTTGGCAGTGCCTTTTAACTCCTGGCCAATCAAAGAAGGGAAAAGAGGTTGTGCAGAGCTGAGCTTAGATATAATATAAATTAAATGGTTGAGTAGTATAACATGTATGTACTCCCATACAGTAATGTCAATTAGGGAGAAATTGGCTATAGACACCAAAATTATTTATTACCAGACTCTAAACATGATTATTGCTTCTGCAAAGTTGGGCATTTTAACATGGGTGTCAAAGGGGACTGAGCCCTGCTAGAACACTCCCTAACTTTGGACAGAGCCAAGCTAGCTGTTTTCCCCTTCATCTGATCTTTGTGCTAGCTAATTGGCTGCTGACAGTAGATTAATATTTAAACAGATAACTCCTAGCAAGAAAGTGAAGTATACTTCCTTAAAATGTCAAATAAACTAAGACTTTTTTCTCCACTAGATTACAGCCAACAAGCTCATATAGGGCACTTCTTACCAATTGTAAAAATGTAATTAGACTGGATTATTCATTAACATACTGGACCCTGGGAGGTCTTTAAACAACACAAGACAATTGTAAAATAAGAAAAAAAACATGTCACTAAAATGTGTCTTTTCTGATAAATGTTGGCCAAATCCTTACAAAGGATGTCCTCAGTATGTGCTCGCAGCCTAACTGGCTGGAGGCTAGAGGAATCTGCAGTTCTTTGTTCGCATGCACCATCAGGTATGAGTGTGTTAAGAAGACTTTACGTGGGGCCTTTATCCTCCAGTCACTGTGGCTTCAGGTTGACAATGGCTGAAAACCCAGTAGGTAGTGAATGGAGAGGCTACCAGGACAAATGGTGCACTGCAGGCAGGAATGTTGGGGGAAAAAAAGATTAACAATTGGGACAAAATAATGTGTGCAAACAGTTAAGCATCCTACAGCTTTTAATGTAATTTTCAGTGTGTAAGGTTTTTCTTGCCCAAACCTATATGTGTAGATTCTGCACTAAACATTCAGAGAATATTCTACTTCCATGACCACAGAAAGAGTTAAGCACCATCCCCACCATCGCTACCTCTAAATAAGACCTTAATAAGACTTTGGATACAGTTCAATGAAAGGGACAGATGTTCCCTAAGGCCAGATGAACTGGAAACCCGGTGACAGCTGGATTCAGACCAGGTAACCTGCCTTTGATATTAGCAGAACCTTTACTCTGCAGGTAGCTGGCCTTGGCAGACAACGTGAAGCCAATCAGATGGAAGAACAGCCCTTACCCTTGTCAGATCCCCAGCCAGGACACCGTCTGCACCTTCCCAGGGTCAGAGCTGATGCAGGATGATTATACATTCATCCTTGCATGTGCAGCGATGATGCAGATAGCAAAGCTCCAGATGAAAAGTGATTTGTGAATAGGCCTCCGGTATGTGATGTCATTTTGAGAGACATGCTGTGATCTGCTGTTTTTCTTCTGGCTTAATCCTCTTGCATTCATTTGATTTTTTTTTCCTCATTCATGTTTTTTTTTTATTACATGAGGGAAATATCCACAGCACTGTCCCTTGAGTAACATGATTTACTGTGGCTTGTACAGGAGAAGCTCCAGTCTTCCCTGTGGGGTTGTGCACCAAACTGAGAGAAGGCTAAAGTTTTGCTGATGAGAAACAGCTGTTGTTTAAGCTACCTCAATCACGGAAATAGGTAAAAACACTGGCAACTTTCAACCACCTGCCTGAACATACACTCTTTTCAGCTACCAGCACCCTGCAGAGAGAAACACAGAAAAGTGTGCTGTATGACAGCACTCTTGCTAATACATACTAGATACTGAGTTTCACTATGACGTCCTTTTTCCTTCCTTTAACACGTTCATGTTTTCCACACTGTGTTCGTGAGTTTAATGGATTGTCCATTTTAATTTCACTGACTTCCCTGCAATGGTTTCCAAGTGGCAGTTTTGCTTTAGCATGTTGTCGTTGAGACATTTCCAAAGCAAACTTTCCAGTCATTAATTCCGTTGCCATGTTTTGTGTGAGGGATTGCCAGTCCAACCACCTCTATGTGTTATGCTGTAATTAAAGAAGTGTTTGAACACGATCTGATGAAGAAGGAAAGGAGACGAGGCATGGCAATCCCAGCTGAAGAAAGAATTACATTCTTTGACATCTAGCATGTCCTTCACACTCACTCTGCTGCCAAGTTTAAAGCACTTCTGGGAGCATGATTAAAGGTTGCTTATAGAACAACATTTGAGCACAGCACATGCAGTACATTGAGCAGAGAGTCCTTCCGTAAAGAAGCATGACAAAGCAAGACTGGAATGTTATTGTTGTACAGGAATGCTGTATCTTTGCTGTAGGCATTCGACTCCGAAATGAGGACAAGTTGCTATTTCTGGTGGAGTATGACTCCATGTCATTGTACCAGCACAATCCCCTTTGAAGGTGACACGTCATAGAGGTTGGTGGTAACAATAACCTGGTGTCGAGGATACACAAGGCTGGGACGCAATGGAAAGTGTAGATGCCAGCTCTAATAGAGAAGTTTAGACTAGATCAAACTTCATGACTCCACAAGAGTTATCACACAGTTTTATACCCTCTGATATCATTGTTAAAGTCAGTATTTGACATTTTGGGAAAAATACTTATTTGCTTTCTTTCCAGTAATTACAAAATTTGCTTGATACTACTCTGATAACTGTCAGCTGAACCTATAACCCTTGACTTAGCTTAGCATAAAGACCCGAAACAGGTGATCAGCTAGCCTGACTCTATATAAAAATATGGCATAGTCACTGTGACGTCACCCATTAGTTTGCGGACTCTGGTTTCGATGTCCCAAGCTATGCAGTTCGACTAACGCCATCTTGGTCTTTATTAATTTACTGATGATGGTACATGTAAAAGTGTAGCACAATCTTAGTACTCATATTACGTTACTTTTTTAGCATGTTACCCCCAACAAACGTAAATAGGGGTCCTAATAGCTGCTTGCAACAACAATCTATATAACACTTTAGTTTTTGTGCAGTTGAATCAAACAAGATATGATGTGTTAATTAATGAGCAATGCTATCTTTGGACAGACCCAGGTTAAATGTTTCCTCCATGTTTCCAGTCTAAGCTAACCAGCTGCTAGCTTAGCTAGCTAACTAGGTTTGACGAACATATGAGAGTGGTATGGATCCTGTCATCTATTGACGTATTTCCCAAAATGAAGGAAGTATTCCAGTAATGTTGTAAGAATTAGGAGTTTAATATCATTTTTCAATAACAGCCTCAGTGACAGACACCAGATGCCGGTGACAGGACCATTTAAACAGCCACACTTCCAGTTCCATAACTTATTAGAAACATTTACCATCCTCTGTAAACACTAAGGAAAACAATGAGCTCCTTTAATGAAGTGCTTTTATCTTGTTTTATTATGTTTTATGCATGCAAATGTAGTTTAGAATCAAACCAGATTTAGCTCAACTGTCCTTAACCAATGCAGAGTCCATGCGCCACTCCTGTCACATGCAACTCCAAAAGGCTAATTCTGAGTAAACAGGAGAGGGAAATTATTGTTTGTTCCCGTGAAATTGGTTATATTTCCTTTGGAGCGATACACAGACAAGTTCCTGGCTTGAGACCACGATACAAAGCTGTGTGGGTTTAGACAGAGCAGAAAGCAAGCGAGGTTGTCAATACAGAGGAGGTAGTGAAGAGGCTTTTCCAGGTGAAGCTGTTTGCACTGAATAATTAAATTTACAGTGCTGTGTATTCACAAGATTCTTGGCAGTTTTGCATTTCAAAATAGTTTTTTTGTGCATTGCAATTCTGTGGATTTTTATCTGGAATCACATTTCCTTTTCTGTCTGAGAATGTGTAACATGTTGTATACACACATCCTTTTTAGAAGGGACTTGGAGATGGTATTCCTTTCTATTCCCTGTGACACTGGCTTTGTCTGCCTTTGCGCGGGCTTGACGTGTGGAATGTATTGTGTGACATTTGCAGTTTTCCATGGCTTATTGCTTTCTCATGATGGTATGACGGTTCTCTAGTGTTGGCCTGCTGTCTGCAGCCGTGGTGGTCCTCTGAGCTGCCGTGTCCCTGCCATTGTCAACCACAATCTCCACCCTTTCACACAGATACGTGGCACCTCTACCTACTCCCACTAATCTCTATGCACGATTCCTCCGGAGAGGCTTCACAGCCATCTTTGTTCCTCCCACTGCTGCCTCTCGAGAGCAAGAGGCTCCTTGCATTCCAGCAGCGGCTGGTCATTGAGTTGTTTCCATTGAGGCGGGAGAGCATGGGTCCAGCTCTGTGTCTCCGGACTGATGGATGGCCTGTCTGACTTTATCTGAGCAGGACGGACGCTGCGTTGGCTGGGGCCCAGAGATTGTCACTCCTGACTGCTTTATCAGGGCCTGACTTATAGAGCTGTCATCCTCTGAGAGCGAGGTTCCCAGGCACCTCGTCCTGCCATCCCCCCCCTCCTGCCTGTCATGCTGCCATCCAGGGACCTTGGCCTACCCGCTTGACTGGCCAGACGCCTGCCTCCCACCCACCCAGGGACAGATACATTAACAAACTTGTCTTGATTCATCAGCTCCACCCTTGGGTGTTAGGCAGTCTGTTGTAAGAACGTCTCTTTTGCCAAGTGGTATTAACTCCAGATGAAGCGTGGATGTTCTTATTTTAGATATAGATAGGCTTTGATTGTGGACGTTTCTTATGCAACGTCAAGATATCCACTATCTTCCCCTAATTGCACACACTCAGAAGATTTTCAAACACTTCATAATAGCACTGCTGATATGTTTCTTTATCTTGTTTTCACACTACAAACCCTGAATGAAAAAGAAAAAAAATGAAAAGATGGCAATTTTTCAAACATCTTCTCAAAGGCTGAGCCCATGTTTGAGCTTGCCATGAAACCACAGCGGAGTTCCTTCCTTATTCTCACTTTGATGAGCCATTGGAGAGCTTGGGGGAGAGCCAAGAGAAGTCTGGGGCCTCTTGCACATTCTGATGTTTTGTTTCAAACAGAGCAGCTTTTGTTCAACTGTCAGAAAAGGAGCGCTTCACAGTGTGTCGGAGTGTGTTTAGTAACCACAAACACACGGCATGTGTTCATTTATTTTATTTCTTTTCTTTTTTACAGAGGTTACATAGACACAGTCAGACGTGTGTTACATGCTGTTTCCATGGGTGCATGTCGCCCCTGGGTGTCAGTCTGTGTCTAATAAGTATCATTAAGTTTAAAGGGTTAACCTCAGGATGGCTTTTAGGACGCGCCAGAGGTTGAAAGATTAGATTATCATCTCCAGATCTCACCTCTGACTCCTCTTTCAGTCAACAAAATACAACACCCTGGGGGGTTACACTTTAAAGAATAACTAAGAAATAAATGGATTTACTCTCAGTATTGCGTGTCTCCTATAACTAGACTAGGCTTAGTCATGTAGTTAGGTTAAATGTAGCTATACTGCATGTGTGTTTTTTGCATTGGTCAAAGGACTGCAATGTTGCTTGATCAGTCGGTCGTCCACTTTGGTCAAGACTGAAAAATCATCAGTCATTCTCTTGGAACATGAATCTAAATGATTTTGTTGATCCCTTGAGCTCAAGGCACCACTGTGTTTAAGTGCAGGCTCATACAGCTGCTACCGTGGCTATAGCATCCTATTACTGAGTATGAAGTTAAAGGCCCTGACAATTCCGACATATAACAAATTACGAGTCATTGGCATTTACAATGCACAAATATTACATCACATTTTGAAGATGTGAAAGTTACTTTGTGATGGTTCACCTTGGGTAGGGCTGATGGGTGAAGCCATGATCAGACCTGACAATTACTGTAACACATAAAGTTGGCTTTTGTTTTTCGTGTCCGGTGGCAGATTAACTTTTTTTTTCTCGGCAGGTAGGTGCATATTAAAAAACCTTGGCTGGTGCATCACTAATAGGAATGATATGTAGCCTCAGACAAGACTGGGTGAGTAAACCAGTAATTACTATCTGAGCCCTATTTGTTCAGGGCTCTTGTATATAAACAGCAATTATATCATCGTTCATCGCAATGTTTCACTGCGGACATCCTGATATGACGTTGCCTCACCATATCTTCACCTGTCAGCTGTTGTGCAATACAATGTTGTTTGTTAAGTATCTGAAATCTCAGTTAAATTAATTAGCTCTGTCAAGGAGGTGATGCTTTTGGTTTGGTTTGTTTGTTTGATTGTTAGCAGGATTTGGGAAATGACTTCATATCCAAGGACCAAGGAAGAACAAATCAATTTTGGAGTAAACAGGGCATGGCCTTGGCAAAGGTCTGCGCTGTCCGACTGCGCTGCTGGTTCAGTATATATTTACTGCTGAGGGTCTACTCTATAAGGAGTTGTGAATGAGTAAATGTGAAAGTGATTTTGGTCTTTATTATATCTCAACATGCAGGGATGCTAAACGTACAGCTTCATCTTTCATAGCGTCCTCCTGAGAGACAGCAGCGCAGCGATCATCAGTACTTTGCATTAATGCTGATTGTGACCATCAAAACTGAGACAACAGGGACTCGTTAAGACCGCTCAGCATTTTTCATCCAGATGTCAACTCATAAGAGTGCATTCAGAATAATTTTCCCAAGAGGCTTGCATGTTGAGAGTGCAAATGACTGCAGGTTATATATGAGTGTTTGTATCTGATGAGTGTAATCACAAAAACAAAGCTGTTTTTCTGCTGATTGTATACTTGCCCTGTATGTGAACATTGTAACTCCCAATATTTGAGATGATCATTTATCAAATGCCTCCAAAGCTTATTTCTTCCCCTCAATATTCAGTGATAAACCCACCTCCAAACGCACTGGATGGTCACTGAAATCTACATGATGTTGGTTTACATGTCAACCAGCAGGGCGTCATCAGACTAATTCGCAAGAATGTGTCACGTAGTCTGGAATCTCCCTGTTCATTTTCTAAGGGGCGCTAACAATGGGTGCCTGTGGATTGACCTGCCATCAATCACAGCAATGAAATGTGTGACGTAGAGCTGATTGACACATGCAAGTTGGGGCAGTGCTTTGTCTGTTTTCGAGCATCGAAATATCATGGCCTGATCACAAACTAAATAAAACGAAAGCAAAAATGTGTTTCTGAAACATTTGAGGGGAGAAATGGACAACACAGTAACAGAATCTTGATTCATGTTTGATCTGCACTGCCTAGTTTTACAGGTTTGATTAAGTTTTGTGATTTGCTCTGGATGCTAGTCATTGTAAAAAAAAAACGCCCCATATTAGATTAGCGTTTGTCATTGGGTTAGGGTTAGGAAGGTTGACCAGACACATCCACCAGAGCTCATGAAACAAGCTTGGCAGATTTGTCTGGTTCCAATGCTAATGTCAACCAGTAACCAGGATCACTAACAGGTCTAAACTGTATGGCCCCCCAAGTATCTGACTGAAGTGTGCTAATGTAACAATATGCTGCGGCTTTATCAACCACCACAATGATGTATCACATACCTATCTTCATGGGTGGACATCTGAGAGCACAAATACAAATATATTACCATGCCCAGTCCTGTTTGACTATGTGGGTCACTGGGCCATTACATTATCATGCATTTATAGATACACTTTGACCCTTCCTGTAAATTTGATATACAACACTAGATAGGATTTTGACCATCAGCAATCAAACATACTGGCAGGACTCCAGTAATAAAGTGAGAATGGGGCACAGAATGGGGCCAGTGTGTCAGCCAGAGTCATTCCAGGCAAGCTGGAGTCTTTCCTGTAGCCCCCCACCACAGCTCTGCTTTCCATCCAACCTGGATCATATGCCTTTAATAGTGTGTAATCTCTTAAGGGGTGAGATTTATGTCCTCCCCCTCTAGAGTCGGGGCCTGGGATATTTGGGAAGAGTGAGCAAAGGCTCCTACGGGAACAACTGATCAACCTTCTGTAAATTTGCGTGAGAAACACTCCAAATAAGGCACTTAAAGTCCTGCATGACCTCTGTACAACAAAACAATGTTAAGAAAAGCTTCTTTTCTCTTTTCTGTGCAGCCCAATACGGTCGCACTGTAAATATCCCTGTGCAGGTAAAAAAAAAAGGTAACCGATGTGGACAGCTTGGCCATGAGCCTGCAGCTTATATAACCATTCTCAATAGGTGTATTGTACCAGTTTGTGGCCTGTAATTGTTGCTGTGATGGTTCTGTGAAACTTGGTATTGTGTTAGATGATGGAATTTGCTTGGAGACAATACACATTTGTTGAACTTATGAAAGAGAAATACGCACCGTTGATGTATGATATCTCCCTCCACTGGGTCGATATTGCTCATAATTTTGATGGACTGGCTGCTCTCTCAATAAGCTGCTGTGTCACTGCCGCCTCAGGGTGCACAGGACATATTAGCTCTGGGAAATCAAGAGCAAATGTAAGCCATGTGAAGAGTAAGAAATCCTTTAATATCTTAGTTATTGATATGAGACATATGGGATTCATTTGCCTTACGACAATATTCTTACATTTCAGTCATAGTCAAAGTAATTGCTGACACTTAATGATAAGCACTCTTAATAAATGGTGAATTGATAAGTGCTTAAACTTGAGTTAATTGTTATTTTACTAATTAAAACAATAAAATGATAATTAATAATATTTACAAATATTAATAATTATATGATTTATTTAATTTTAACCGTTTAGTGTTGCACACATAACATTTTATATATCATATTAGGTATTTGCTATTCATAATGAAATTTCCTGTGACAAATTGTTTGTAAAACATAAATAGTTGATTTGTAAGCATTATTGTGTTGGTCGTTAGAAGTACTAAAATTCAAGAAGTACTAAAAAACTAAATAATAATTACAAAAAAATATATATATATTTTTTTTTACATTTTATGAAGCCTGACAGATACAGCAGTGTCACTGCAGTATCTGTTTGATCATCAGAACAAATGAAGCACTTCACCTACTAATCCAAGCCAGCCTGTTGAGCCAGGGCAACAGTTATTGTAGTGTCAGCCCACATACATCACAGCAGGCAAATATGTGGAACTGCAACTTTAATGCATCAGCTTGTCCTTAATGGTGCTTCCCTGTGAAATCCTATCCTTTCTTTATTAAAGCTGATACATCAAGCACAGATTGCTTTATCTTGTGAAAGCAGCACAGTCCTGATGAGCTTAAAGGTTATAGGATTAATGGAGGGGGCAACAGTATTTATAAGGCTGCCATACCTTTGATGTCCCACCGAATGCAGGCCTCATGATGAAGGACACACATCTTTAACTCAAGCCTCTAAGTTGCTGCAGGTGTTGTGAGATTAAGGAAAGAAGCTGCGATCGTTTTGACTGATTTATCTACAGTATGATTAACGATGGAGAGCAGTCACTGTACTAGTGCGAGCTGTCCTGCCTCTTAATAGAGCAGTTACTGAATACTGAAGAGTTATCGAACAATTTAAACTGTTGTTGAGTGTCTGTGCCTGTAATAAATACACAGTAACGTGTCTTTCAGTGCAATCCTCACTAACATTCCTCTGTATGTAGGTTGTTGTGACTGTGTCGGACGTTTCTATTGGTCAAAAACACTGAGTACTTTACTGCTACATTTCTTCATCCAGCTGTGAGGGGATCAAAGTGCTCACCTCTCTGCCTGGAGCCAGTTATAGTTATGTTATGGCTAGTGCCCACACAGACACAAAATTGATCTCAGTCAGAGTCAATCAGCCGAAATGAAATCCCATATTCTGTTTGCATTCAGTAATCACTTCAGTGTGAAAAATGGAAAATCAATATGTAGAAGGTCGTTGAGTGGTTGTGTTATAGTTCCTTTAAGTGGGAAAATATGTTGTATTTGCCATTCAGTAATTACTTTTATTTCTTTGAAAACGTTATCAAACAAACATTAATTATTAATGTGTTTATGAACATGAATGATCGAACACATGGCGGTCTTAATTTTGTATGTATTTGATTGACAGGCGTCTCAACCCATTACATTCACACTCCTGACTGGAGAATATGATTTTACAAAGCTGTTGATGCGGCGGATTTTTAATTTTAATTTTAATTTTATCTTTTAGATTTTTTATTTTTACTTTTATTGCACCTCAGTGGTCGGTACTCTACCAACCTTAGCACATTTAATATTTTTGAAAAGCATTTCACCAAGCTCCATTCATACTAAATATGTTCTCCATATTGTATCAAACAAAGATCCAACCTTCCCCCATTTTTATGTGTAATAATTAATAAAATCATCATTTTGACACTAAGATATCTGTATAATGATAACACAGGGCTTTGTGTAAAGCGTAACTTGACTCACCACCTGTTTGTGCACAGCATCTTTAGGCTGCGTGTCTGTCCACACGTTTGACCCGTGTGCCCTGGCGGAGCTCCCAGGCAGACAGTGCCACCTTCTGCCAAGGTGACCTGTCACCACAGGCTTTTACACGAGCCTGCCATGGGTCTTACGTTGCCCAGGGGAGCTGTAAAAGTGTTAACACCATGCTCTCTCTGCTCACTGGTATTAGAGAAAGGCCTGGTTACAGGAATAGCCACCTGTTCCCCTCTGGTCTGGGATGACTGCCCCAACTGTCCCCAAGGACCCCCATTCCTCCAACCGCAACCACCGCAGTCACACACAGAGGAATGGCTAAGCACAACAAACACACCACTGTGCTGCACAGTACACCTCAATTTGTAGATTGTCACTCAAAGTGCAGCCAGTCAGGCCTCCAGCAGAAAACTATTTGCATAATGTACACAAAAAAACCCTGTTTTAATAAAAACCTATTATTTAAGGAACAGTATGCAGGAATTCCTAAAAACACTACATGGAATCATATGAAAATAATCCCTTTCAATCATCATGTATTACTGGTGTGTGGTGGGGTCTGTATCTGCAGAGACACTGCCTGCTGTCTGTATTTTCTGTTTCTTTTCATTTTCAGGACGTTTCTGGGCATCAGAGCGAAGGAAATAGCAGACACAGCCCTGAAAAAACACAAATATAGCAAGATGAAATGCCAAGCAGACGAGGCTCATTACAAAGCCAAAGAGAAAGTGGGGTACGGCCAAGTTGGGACTTTTTCTAAAAAGTAAATAAAACAGAATGCGGTAAAATTAGCTTATTCTTTGTGACATATTCATATTAAAACTCTACAAAAACAATATATTTAAGACCACCTGTGGGTATTGTTAGGTGCATAGGTCTGGTTAGACCAGGGTTTGACCTTCTGTTGTGTTTAAGCCACTTAACCACTTAACAATCACAGCTGCTGTCTAATCCTAACCCTTCCCCTGCCCCTAAACCTACCTTGGATAGGTGGGTTTGTTCAGGCTCTAGCAGGTTTTCAGAGCCTTATAATATTGTCATAGTATTTTATGATTCCTTGGATTTGTATTTGCTGTTGTAAATTTGTATTTTACTATGTTCTTTTGTGACAGTGAAGTAACCGGATCTAGAATGTAAAACCGGATGTCACAACTTCGTTCGTTGTTTCTACTCTACTGCTCATGAAGAAAACCTGTGATGCTGTTTGTGTTGGTTAATGCTGGGCACAGTCTGTAAGTTGACTTTAGAACCAGATAAGTTGTGTACATATGCCTTACGAAGTTTAATTATTGTATGTTGTCAATAACAATGATTATGTGTTAGCATTAGCGCGACGGCATTAGCGCGTTAGCACGCTATTCTTTTAGCATGTTAATTGTTAGTTGCTAACTCTAGCCTGTTAGTTTCGTTTGTTGTTTGATTCAATACGTTTGTATATTGATACGTATTTGTTCTTGTGTTGCAGTTTTCACTCTCTTTGTTGATGGCATATGAAAGTAAAGGTCATAAAGGCATCTGCTTTTATGTGTCGTCAATGGAGGAGTTAACTATCTGCATAGCTGCACCGGGGAAGCAGTGAGGGCAGAATAGGGTTAATGACCCGTAAGGTTAATGTTCAAACTGATACACATATGTGTTGTAAATACATACTGTCAATTCCAACTTTTTGGATTCCAGGTTATACAAGCAGTAGGAAAATGTGTGTTTTTTTGTTGTTGCAATTTTAGGCTTTATTTGACAGTGGCAGAGATACAGGGCGCAGTGCTTCACGCTCTACCGGTGAACCACTGGGACGTCCCAACATAATATGACTTTTAATTTAAATATAATGCCTATAAAGTGTTATGTTTTTTTGCCAAGTCTGGATGGGTTTTGTGAACGGTTAATTGTGGCAAGTTAATTTAAGTAATTTAAAATGTTTTCAAAGTCAGACATAGCTATGCTGTCTGTGGCTGGAAAGTACCTGTATGGCTGGTGTCACCACCCTCCCCCCGCTCCGCCACACTCACATAAACACACAAACGCGCTCATCATGTTTCACGTGGACAGCTGCGACAACATACAGATGTTGGCTGAACCTCTGGCCATTGAAGCTCAGAGTTAATTGTTTCCATTTACTTTTCAAAATAAAGCTCATGAACTGTGTTTATTTTATGCATGATGGCTGATTATAAGGTTGCCAGTGAGTAATGTATATTTAGATGACTGACTAGAGACTAAAGCAGGATTTCCTGAGCGTCTTGTTATTTATTATCTCAGTCTCTTAAGTGTGTCATTACGCTGTTTGTCAAATTCAATTATGACTGTTTTATTGGCTAATTATTCCGGCTGTTTTTCTAGTTCAGAGTCATTTATAAGTCTAATAAATAATTAATCTGAATTTCATTGTTCTGTCATCACTGCTGTTTTTGTACGGGCCTTTCTGGAAAGTATTATGAAGAAGGAAATGAAAACAAATGATGTGAGCCACCACACCTTATGGTTTTATTTTTTATTTTTGTATTTGAGCAGGTACTACACCCACTAGACTAGATCTAACTACACCTAAATGACAAATTATAATTTATCCTGTGTGTCAGAATCTGCCAAAGTCAATCCACCCTTTAAACTCCCAGCACTGACAGTGTTCTGGCTCCAGAGTGGCACCTCTTCATTCTCTTCCTGTTCTGTGGTTTCTGTGTAAATAAAATGGATTTCAGGGCCAAGGTGTGAGGGAAAGGGTGCAGTCCATTTTAGATCCCAGGGTCTTGGGCCAATGTCATCCTCACTGCAGCTGTTGGTGGAGGCCTTCCTTTATAGCCTATTACCTCACCATAACCAGGGTTATGAAAATATCATCACTCTTTATGCGTGTGCGTAAGGACAGAGGGTGGCGCTTGACTCGCTGCTAAATTGAGAGTAGTGATGGATCCTCGTGGTCACCGCCGGCTCACTGTGTCACTTCTAAGAGTTAGAAAGCTTACAAAGAAACACTGACACCATGGCAACTACAACTTGTGTAGTACAACCCCTATACAAAAAAAGTTGTTACTTTGTGACATATATCCAATTAAAAACTGTAATTTCTTGGAGGTTGGACTTGTGTTCAGTTTTCATTCACAAATTAGGACAAGAGGTGGAATTTCTTGATGTTTATTAACATTAAATATGTGTTTAACTTTAATAAACAGCTTTGTTGCTGGCTTTTAAAGGTATAATGTGAGAGAGATGTGCACAAGCTGAAATCATGAGAGAGACAGAGTGGGAAAAAGAATGAGTGAGTCAAGAGAAATTAAAACTATATGCTTTCAGCTTCATGGAAGTTAAACACTCAAAAACCTCTTTGATGTTGAATGTACTGAAGATATGCTGAATCATGGTAAATGAACATCAGCATGTGTGTGTTGTTCCCTCATGTGAAAATGCATTTCAAATGCCATATGTCCTTGTTCTAATGAACCTCATCTTAATGGTTCTTCAGATGCAGCATAAAAGGAAAAGTAAACTATAGGAGTTATAACGTTTTATCACAAAATTATACCACACAATCTTTTTTACTGCTCTTCAAGACATTTAAATGAAAAGCAATCTATTTTTCCAATAAAAAAATATGTAGTTAGAATTTAAAAATAAAGACATATCTAAAAGTGAATGATATGTTGATATTTTGACTTTACCTTAATAATATTGAATTCAATTAATTAATAAAAAAAAGGTCATTGTATCATAACATCTAGTTGTAACAAGTTATTTGATCCGGTGATTAGGTGAACTTTTATTGGTAATCTGTTCAATACTAGTTACTAAGAAAATATGACCATATTCCCAAAAAGTTAAGACTTTGTTTAAAACAGACTTTACGACTCTTTATGACATTTTTCCTGCTGAAAACTGTACAAAACAAATATATGTTATGCTCAAACTGGGGTTATACTGTAACATGTTACTAGCCCAACACTTTTTTCCTTTTTCAGATTTAACAGCCAAACAATCCAGACAGTGTTTCACTTTCATTCTTTATCACATTTTTTATGCATGATGCATGAAAAAATTGAATCCCAGGGTAATTATCATTTCACAGAAAATATATTTCTCTTCCGTTGCGTTTCTATTCTTCACTTTGACATCACTTGTTGAAAAGTTGATGTCACTCCCATTTTCTTTTCACACTCTCATTTTCCTTTGTCAGTGTTGTAAGTCAGCGCCAAAACCCTTCACACAGCACTCACAGAAACAGCTTGTTTACTTGTACAGAAAGTGTAGAAAGTGAGTCTCAAAGGAGGTCCAAGTTGCTTTCTGTACAGAGGTAATTATGTCAAAACAGAGGAGTTTTTCCCCCAAAATTATCTTCCAAGTTTTGCAGCAGCTGTCGAGGCCAATTATGGCTCTTGAAAAAGACTGAAAAGGAGAGAAAGCAAAAGGCCCAGGAGTCAGATTTAAAACAGAGATGCGTATGACAGCTACAATATGCACCCCATGAAAACCTTGCATCCATTAGTTATAGTGCACTGTTCTCCCCACCACTCCCTGGAACGAGCCTTTGAAATCCTTTTAAATGCTCCACAGCCTCACCTCCCCTACTAATAAATGTCAGTAACGTCGCCTCAGTTTGTCTCTGTGTGCAGCACACAACTGTCCTCAACCTCAAAATTACAGACTTCACTTTCAAAACACTTTTCTTTCTTAAGATAATTTGTTTTGCACCATGCTGGACCTCAGAGTTCAGTAAGACTATAAGACTTAAGTGTCAAACCTCTAATGCCCTGTCGGCAGCTTCCACATAAACAACACGAACAGGCACGTGGCCTCGCAGCACAGACGGGCATAAATTAGACGGAGGTTGTGATCTGGGGCCCTGACGCCTGTCGGCTGTGGGGCTGAATGTGTGCTGGTGGAGAGGTGAGTTATAGTCAGTCCAGAGGTGGAGAAGGAGAGCGGGCAGAAGATGCTGTGGCTGGTGTGTGTGTGTGTGTGTGTGAGTGGTTACCAATCAGTCAGCTTGGTCATGAGAGGTCAGTGTTTTCTCCCTTCAGAGGCACAGAGGTTCGTAACTCCAGTATTTCCCTGTTTATTTATGTCTAGCATACAATACATGACTCTTTAAATAAGGGTTGATCATGTCCACAGTGAAACCCCACGATGGCACAAGTCATCCAACCCACTCAAATCATATGGGGGAAAACATTTAAAAAACGACAACATCATAAAAAAAACCCATGTCTGCTATCTCTTTAATTGCTCCAGCAGAGATGAGCGCATGACACAGACTGTAAGAATAAATGCATTCTTAAAAGCTCAAATAAGTTTGAACAAATTCTCTTCTACTTTAGATTTGTTGATGTAGCAGTCCTAGTTTTCCTGTTTGATAATTCTCAAAGGATGAACATTTATTTAAAAAGAAAATATTACAACATTTTCTATTATAAATGACAAAGTATTTCCATAACAAAGAATCTAAGTTCAGCTGGAAAAGAAACACGAGAGGCCAGACATTACTTGTGTTTCCATCAACAAATTTCAGAAAGATTTGCATGAGAAAAGCTTGATGGAAACAGCAACATTGGATAAAACTTTCGAAAATATGCATGAAAGTCTGTATGTTTGCTTGAGGTGGTTTTTGTTTTGTTTTGTTTTTTAAAGTTGCGTTCACTCACATGACTGATCAGCTGTTTTGACATTATAAATGATATAATTACAAGTTGTCCAATTGAATCCAATTGGCCAAAATTGTCGGATTAGTAACCTCTTTTTTGTTTTTCTTGACTTCTTCTACTGTTTACTGACAGATCAGCCTACAGCTACACTTTACACGGCCATCTAATGACCAACATGTATGCAGCTTTGTTTATTCACTCAAAGCCAGTTGATGTGGCTATTTAATATAATATCAACATTTTGCTTCAAATTTGCTTCGACTTTAACGGAAACACGGCTAGTGAGGAGGTAAATAAGCCAGCAGTTCAGGTAGCATTAAGTACCTTTACGAATCATGCTTCTTGCGATGAAATATGAGCTGATAGTTATAAGAGATTCCAGCCCTTCCAGCTGAAAGAAAGTGGGCTGTCTGACCTGCATGTGAATGCTTACTGTACATTCATCAGCTGACATGGGATCAGTGTGGTTACCTTAGAGTTGCGTTACATGCTGGAGGTGTCTTGTTCTTTGTGACCGCATGGCTTCATGTGGGGCCTTTTGTGCCACTGGCTCTTCCTAACTACCACGTACATGCAGTGACTGTAGCATTCCTGCTACCTGGGGCCTGACGCAGACAAAAGGACACTCTTCAACATGACATTATGAGGACATGTCTCAAAGACCACACACTCAAGACTCCATAAATCTCAGATATCCCAGTGGGATTACAGTGATTACAGTGTCCCTGCACAATGTGACATAGTAGGCACGTTATGTCACCGACCACATGGAAGCCAACCATGACAGTGTACTGTAATGTCATCATGGTGGCATCTTCTAACTGCATTATGTGAACACAAGTATAGTCACTTCAACCCTTTAGTGTAATATGTGCATGGTTTTGAGCTGCTCATGTGCCTCATGAAGTTCGCCATTGTGGGAAACAAACTGAGTAAATTGGATCCAGCATCTCCCTGAGCCATCCATCCGTCTGATGCATTCTCTCAAAATGTTTGTTTTCATCACGATAAGACAAAACAAAAGATATCTATCTTTCTTCTCATGATCTCATCATAGTCCAAAGTGATTAAACCTCTCTGCTTTGTTCAGTTTCTCCCTGGAGACAAAAAGGTTACATATTTGAAATCTTAGCGTGCATCTTGATTGCAGAAAGGGAGAATCCAGCCTTTCATCTTTTTTGAATGACATGCAGCAGACACCGATGTCTGTAAAATCAGCAGCGTCTGACAGTTTTACCCTGTCTGATTGAGTGTGTTTGTGTTTGTCTTTATCTAAACCTTATCTTCCTGTCTCCTGGTATCATTTCAGTGAACTGTGTTACATGGCAGTGTCTCGTCCTCTGGATCTGAGAGCCTCACAACAGCTGGATGTGTCACCACTTTAGAGCAGATGCAGATAAAAAGTCACAATAAGTAAATAAAAAGAACATGAAATGTCTGAAAGATGACGCATGGATAGATGTTTTACAGACAGAGAGAAGATTCAGTTCAAGCAACCATTCTGTCCTAACATGGTGAAGCTAGTGGGTCTAATAGTAGTCTCCAATTATGATTAATCTGACATTATGAAATAATAAAACAATTGAAAAACGACAAAATAAAATATTAATTACCAACATTAAGAAATTCTAGCTGCTCTGTGAGAGGTACCTTGAGCTGAATGCTAACATAGCATGCTAAGATGCTCACAAGTTGAGAACATGCTAACATTTATCAGTATAAAGAAGGCTGCTGGGTCATAAATCAAAGTATTGTACGACAAGTTTTGTAAAGATTTCACCTCAAATATGACACCAGAGTTAAAGTTAAAGGTGCAGTCAGTGATTCTAATTCAACCACATATTCTCCTGAAGGGGTTCGTATGATTTCCTACATAATTTCTGCCCGATTCTCACATAATGTGACCTGTGTGTTGTTTTCAACACATTGCACTGCTGTTGTACCCAACGCCATAATTGCAGTTTTTAACATCACAGTCGAGTTGAGCAATTGAGTATGGTGTTCATGCTACAAAATGGTTAGTTAAAGGGAACATAGCCACTTTCATGAGGTTTTGGAAAAACGACAGGGTTAGGTATGAAAAACACTAATTCCTGACATAACTTCCAGAACATGAACACTGGTCTCCTGGTTAAAACAGCAGGGTTTAATCCATCCACAAGCATGCCCACCCCACCATATGGGTTGGGATACCTATGAACATTGCATTACCTTACATAAGAAATCATGCAAACCGTTCATGAGAACAATATGAATCAAATACACTTTTTGTCAAATTCACAGTCTGCTAAATGTCCATGCTGTGTGTGTGCTGAAAAAAATAATCTATATTCATACTCGGCCCTGGTGCTGTCAGTTGGAAACAAACTATGTTGCTCGGACAGGGCAACACAACACTATTTAAGCCAAACAGGTCATGCACAGGACAGGGGAAATTCAATGGATGTCTAAAGAGAAAAGCAGCAGGAACAAGAAAAAAAAAACAGGGCGTGTACTTGTTTGGGTGTGGAGGTCAAATATCAACCATTTTTCTCCAGAATTACAGACTCCACCTTCAAATGATTCCCATTGTGTTAATGAGGGAAACATAAATGTCTGTACCTAATTTCATGGCAATCAATCCAATAATTGATTCACACGTGACTAAAAATAATTAAAATCGTCTGGGAACCATAAATGTAAAAAATGCAACCAATCAAACATATTGAGATATTTTGAGCAGAGCAAAAGTGTTGGACCATCTGACTGATATTCAAATCCATAAAGCGAAAACAATAATAATCATACAATTAAAATGCCTCTTTAAATACATTATTTTCCATTTTGCTTCATTTCCATGAGTAATTATGGTTATAAACTTGTGTCTAAAGAAGACATGTTTCTCTCCGCACACCTTGAAGTGGCTCTGAGTGAGAAGTGCCACACAGCAAGGATAAGAAATCTTTGAGTTGGACCTAGTGGTGTATGAAATGTCATTTTGTTTGTCCCCTGTAACCTGTGATTACACACTCCAGAGCTCGGCACTGAACAGGACCTGTTTTCATCAAGACTTTTCCTACAGGGGCTCTGCAATTTTCCTTTATTAAGCTTTAAAGTTAGAGAGGAAGAAGGATTATATTTCGCTCATATAGGGGGACCAGTGCCAGGCATGACTAACTCTGGGTCATTTAGAGAGTTTGTACAATGTGTGCGTGTGTGTGTGTGTGTGTATGCACAGTATGCACACATACAGTATATACATGCAGAAACCTGCTGTAACATATTATGTTCATTGAAACATGGTTGCATGCAGAAACACAATTATTTCCTTTCTCACACTTTGCAAAGCACTTTTGTTCGCTTTGATAACCTAATTAGAGTTGTCTAAAAACTGCAGTCACTCTTAAGTTGAAAAAAAAAGTTTAATATCCACGATACAAAACAAAAGTCACTTTGACCTTTTCAAACTGACAAGCTGTTCCAGCCACACCCTGTACTTGACAGGATGCCAGCATTTTCCTGCCTTTCAGGAACAAATCTGACATGCTCTGATTTCCGTGGTGTTATAGCTGATATAACAGGACACCGAGAGCTCCTGCTTTGAGAAAGGAGGGATTTAACACCACATTTAACCCTTAACCCCTGATTTCATCTTTTAATAGATTTTTTCCATCTCTAAGTTGCTGAAGGAATGTTTTGGAGGAAAGGAATTTCAATTTCCAGAAATTCAAACCAACACAAGACATGATACGCTTCCCACCCTCCAAGCCCCCCTGCTGGCTGCCTAATAGGCTCGGAGTGATTGACAGGATGGACGAGTTCTCCTTGTTAGGATACACGGGCTCTGCACATTTCAGTTTGAAATCAGGGCACTGGAGTCTTACAGGGATTTTGATGTATATATTTTTTTAACCTTTTGACTACCTTAACCTCATTGGTGAATTTTGGCCAAAAAATATTGATCTCTAAATTATATATACTGCAAAGAATGCAGGTTTTTCTTAGTGGTCCCCACGTGTCCTGGACAGCCTGGAAATTGGAAGACCAGATTCCAGTCTGGAAATTATCTATACAATTTCAGCTCTATTTTCACTTGCCTACATATGCCAAGGTGTGTATTTTGTTTCGAACTCAACTGCTGGAAGGATTAGATGCACGCTATGACACCTTCAGGCAGATGTACCAGATGCAAAGTGGAAGGGAAATATGCTCCCTTTTCATTTCTGCTCCCAGACTTTTCAAGTCACATTCGGCCAGCTAGCTGACATTGTGCTGACTGCTTTTCATCTGGTTTTGTAAGAGCAAAAAGTTTTACAAAAATTGGGTTGATGGGCCGACTGAGCAACCCTATGCATTCTCATCCCAACTCATCAGAAATATATATCTATATGATATATGTTATTAAAACGTCCATGTTCTCAGGAAATGGTTAACTTTAGGTAATTAAACCTAAGGTTAGGGTTAAGGAACAGGGCTGGCCTTAAAACGTAACTACTGAATGCAGTTACACAGATTAACTAATGAAAACATTGATCACTGGCTTCACACAGGTCACAAACACCAATATTCCTGGTCATAGTCTGTTTTTTTTTACCAGTTCACCTCCACTCCTATCCATCCTGAGCTATCCTATTTGTAAACATGATAAATTGTAAATGGACTGCATCTAAATAGCAATTTTCCACTCAAATCGCTTTAACACTACAGCGTTCAATCATCCATTCACACAGACATTCATACACCGGTGGCAGAGGCTGCCCTCATGTTGCCACCTGCTATCAGTTAAACATTCATACAACTGCTTGGGAATAAATTGGGGTTCAGTACTTTGCCCAAGGATACTTTTTATGTAGTCTGCCATGGTCAGGGATCCAACCACCAACCACCATCAGTGGAAAGCCTGGTGCTTGTCATCTCACATAGTAATATAATAAATAAGATAGGCTACATTAAAATATTCCAAGGCACATACATGAGGCTTATGTTTTGTCAGGGGTCCTTGGCTGAAAACAGATTGAGAGTCTGAATTAGAGAGAGTAGTCTGGCTGCAGACCTGCACTCTCAGGCCCCTAAGACTGCAGCTGCACCGTGAGACCCCCTGCACTGTGAAGACCGGAAGTGACGTTTTTTCCATGCGTCGCCAGTGACGTAGTATGTTGTGTGAAGGAGAAGACGAGTCCGTGAGGAGTAGAAGTAAGTTTACGTGACAACTTTTCGCCATACAAAACAACAGAAATAGTCTTTATTCACAAGTATGTTGCATGTCCACTGGATATTGCCCCGTATATTAAGGTGGAAAAAACGACTGTTGGACCTTTGGGTAACTTAAGTTTCAGCGTTGTTGGCGTAGTTAGGCTAATGGTGGCTAGCGTTTTTATGTATGGAAAAAAACCCAAATGATCACTGTAAGCGGGCTACTTGATAACTATGAATACATTATTTAAACAACATCATAGAAATGATTCTGTCCAGGTCTTTTGATCCATATAAATGGTTGATCACTAACGTTACATCTGTCACTATAAGCGGTTTCAACTGTACAAATGGATCTATGCACAGCTCCTGGAATTAAGGCTGCTTATTTATTAGCTGATTAATCGAGGTGTGACAGATTGTTGTTTCTGTGACTGCTGCAGTAAAACACACCTGGATTAATTAGCTAATAAAAGAGCAGCCTTCATTTCAGGAAGTAGTGGAGCTGTGCATAGAGCCCATAATCTGTGGTTGAAACTTTTTGTTCTAAACGTGCTATTTTCCTGCTCAAACGGCACAAAAAATGAGATATAACATTTAATTTTGTTTTAGTTAGTACAGGAGCAATCAAAAAAACAGAGGCTAGCACACTGGACTGACAAAAGGCTTGAGAGACTTGTTGAATGCAAAAATAATGAATTCATTTAAATAGTGTAATCTCTTTTTTTGCATTCTCACTTTGGCACACTTGATTATTTTTTACTATGTATATTGAGTTCTACACTGTCGGTTAATTCTTTATTTTGGCATTCAACAAGTCTCTCAACCCTTTTCAGTATGTTGGCCTATCTTCTGTGATTTCTCCTGCTGTTTTGTGGATTTTCACACCTGCATGAATCCTTGGATAAGGTATAAGAATGCTCAACATCTTTTGATTAATCATTTTACTTTCTGTATGATGTGCAATTGTTTTTTATGTCTTACAGATGCACATTTACATGTGGACATGCTGTGAGGAGATAGTAGAGAATCACCACTACATGGCGTACTGTGAGTGCAGAGTTCAGGAAAATAGATAAAAATGAAATCATTCCTGGGGGGTGGGGGGAGAAGTTCATGGGGCTTTTTGTTTTGTCTGTTTGTTTTTTTGCTTTTGTTTGTTCTGTTTATTCTTTCTTTCTGATCTTATTCAGCTACTTATTTTCATTATTTAATTCTCAGTGTTTGGTGTGTCCTTCCTTCTGCTGTAATGACTGTTTTTACAGTAACTTCTGATGATAAAAACAAATCTTTTAAAAAAAACAAAATAATAAAATAATTCCTCAATTGAGAGTTTCTTGTGTGTGTTCACTCTGTTCGTTTTTTTCTATACCATTCATCATTGACAATGTAGCCACCTGCACTTTTGGAATTATTTACATATTGATTTACTTTAATTTTTTATATAGGCATACTGTGGTGTTTCAATCCTTACACCTCACCATAATCCATTTTAACAATTGCTTAATATTGAGTGCTATTGTGTGTGACAGTTGATTATTTTAAATGAACATAGCTTTGTGTATTCAAACTGAATTAGAACTGGAAATGTGGGCCCATACTTCAAAGTGTCGTCACATAACACTATACGTATACGTTACTTGAATGTAGCAATAGAATAAATTAGTGGCGCCACCAGCGATGATATCATTGGTGTCTCCTCGCCAGCTAAATCTGACTAGACCTAGCTACTGCTGGTCCCCCTTTCCAAGCTAACTTGGCTAACGTTAGCCCGTTTGCCTTGTATTGTTCCTTTACGTTGAGTAATGATCCTTAAAAACCGTGAACTGAAAGCTTTCTAATCAACTTCGGTATAATGCCAGAGAACTTTCAATATGGGGCGGGCTCTGATCTCTGGCTCTGATAATGCTGGGGTCTCACAGTGCAGCTGCAGCCAGACACTCGTGGAATTAGATGAACAAGTGCTGTCCTGTATTGTCATGGAAAACTCCTGGAAAGGTCCTGAATAATGATTTATTAAAAACACTGAGAACCCTGGAACATGAAAAGATCAAATGTACAGATACTACAAAGCGCTAAACACCAGCTGTCCTCATAGCCTTTTGCCCCTGTCTGACTCCTCAACTCTTCCTGTTTAGCACTTCAGTCGTTTGTCACTATTCTTTTGCCATCCCTTCTGTTTCACTGCCTGCTGTTGTCCTGCTGCAGATGTCAGTCCCAGGAGCTTCAGGGGCTCCACACTCTGTTACCTGCTGACACTAATCGACACTGAAAGTCTCCAGCTGCTACAAGACCCAACAGCTAGCTGCAAAAAGCTTTTCAGGTCCCTCTGTACGTCCATTTCTTTCCAGCTGAGTGGACGTACACAGGACTGTTATATTCTCCTGTAATGTAGCCTGCATGTCGGTGAACTCTTGGAAATTCTCACTATCTGCATGAGTGCATTGGCAACTGATGATTTTCCTACAGTTCCTGGATCTGAGAGCACCAGTAACTCATTAAAGTCGTTTTAGAAAGTGCATGTGAATTCAAATTAGGATTTATATATTTACCAATAAAATAAGCAGTAAAATGGGAATTTATTAGCTGCTGTTAAATGAGAAATACTGTTTGAAATGAGACGGATAAATAACATAAATGGATGCTGCTTTCTATTATCTGATTACAGTTCATTTCAGCTTCCCACATAACACAAATTTAAACATTGTTGCATAACTGCTGAGCAAAGTTCCACCAGGGTCAAAGAGCAAAAGCATGATTTGTGGGACTCCCACTTGTCCCCAAAAAAACTCTTTAGTCTTCAACTTCCAAAAACACTTCAAAAAACTTCCACAACAGTTGTAAATATGTCGGCACAGACAAGTGGCGCTCACCAGCACCAGGGGAAGAGTCGGCAGCGATCAAAGAGCGCTGAACATTGTTGTGAAACAGGAGAGCTTGGACATCAAACTCATGTTATGTCATCGCTGTTTGGAACCATTTTTCAGTCTCTGTTTACAAACACTGTCACACAACCCGGGTCTATTAATCCGTATTCATAACATCTGGCTTGTAAAAAGTCATTTTTGTCATCACTGAGATCAACATCAAGTCAACATGGGAACAAAAATGACGACATTCTGAATTAATCAGTGATGAGTCGCAGCATGACCCGAAGTTCACGTTTTATTTGTTGCTAGGCTTGTGGAAATATAAGTGATGTGATGACAGTGAGAAGCTTTGCCAGAAGATCATAACTCTTCATTGAATATCATCAGCCGATTAAAAATCCATGATTTCCCATTGGTTTTATCTTTCTTTTTTTTCTGGCTTTATTTGATTTTTTATTATGAGATTAAATAGATTTCTTTTTATTACAAGCAAAATAATTGTGTGATTAACAATGTTTTATTGCAGATCAAAAATATTTGCAAATCCAAAACTTTTGCTTATCTGGGGGAGCTTTATGGAATTATTGAAACAAAATGTTCTTAATACTCAATAAAACCAAGGCCTGTGGTTTGGGCGGGGGAAATGAAATACGATTATAAAGTGTAGAGATGTTCTTCAACATCTCTGCACACTGTAATTATTGTAACATATGTATAATCCAGGGTGGGTTCTCTCTGGGTACTCCGGCTTCCTACCACTGTCCAAAAACATGCAGCTCATTTGATGCTCTCATATTAATTTAACTGAATGCTGTACAAACTGACTGTCCTCTTTTTATAATGTCTGTTAGAATTGTAAAATATATGGCTACATTTGTGTCTGTTGTGCAATTAAACATAGGTTTGACAGCAAACCATATATACTATCTATCTATACTGCGATTATTTTTTATTACAGGTAAAAAAAAGATGTGTTATTGCAGATAACACATTGCAAACTTTTGTTGTTACAAACAAAAGATTGATGTCCAATCAATTAATTTATGTACTCTACTTTTGTAAAGGCCTGCCTCTACCCGTATCAAGAAGAACATTATCCATTAATAACAATTTAGCTGTAAATAAAATATCTGTCAGACGATGACATCATATGATGTTATGCCATCCTTTCAGCCTGCTGCACTCACTTAGCTGCAACATTTATATGGTAAGTTAAATTTGTGTAATAATTAACAAGCTATATTAACAGTTTTAGCATTACACGGCTCAAATCATGCACGATGCAACATAATATTAATAATGCTGCCGCTTGTTTAGAAGTTGTATGATGACTTATTAGCTGTATAAGATCATAATTGGATATATATGCATTGATCTTTTTTGATGTGGATGCGATCTGCATTTACTTTTTGTGTTCTTTTTAGTATTCACTAACCGACTGATGTAGCTTTGTAGTGCTGTGTATATGTTGTACACTAAGTATAAGTCATGTGCCTATGATATGTGCCTTGAATGAGACGCCATGTTGAGGGTTTGAACCACTGGATCCTAATTTGTCCTTGTAGAGCTCAGATAAGTTGTGTTAGGGGCAGAGCCATGTACAGTATGTACCCCCTGCTACTAACTAAATGTTCTGTTCAGTCACAGTGTGGGGAAGGAGCTCACATCAATAAGCAGTCCTGGTAATTAAAAATGATTGACAAGCAGTTGGGATAATTCAGCAATCCCAGTCTTGCATAAAATGTCCCCCTGAGCTGTTTCTGGGCTTTGGCTCCAGTCCACCCAGGTCCTGAGCACATGTGGCCTCCAGATGTTGCTCCTGGGATGGATGCGGTCAGGCACGTGGATGACTCTGTGAGGAGAAGCACTCAGCACAGATACAGTGGTTTAAACAATGACACAGTCACATCCCTCATGTGTGTCCCTTAGGGGACCGTCGTCTTGGCGAGACCCTGTAGTTTTCTAAGAGAAAGTAAATGTGAGAGAAATGAATGTTGGCCTACACATCAACCCTGCAGACAGCTGCAGACTGAGGAACTGTTCTTTACAAATCCACTGTCACGTAATCATGCATATGACATACTCTGCCCTGGCTGGAACAACACAAGTCATCACCAGTGATTTGTGCTGTATGTGCTTCTGCACACGCTCTGATGAATTAGATAAATATGGCCAATATGTTTAATCCTCTGACCATAAGCTCATTAATGGTGTAATGACATCAAAGGCATTAAGCAAGTCTGGGGTCATAGCTCTCTACTACAGATTACTAAAAAGAAAAAGAGGTTCTGTACTCAAACATTCAGCAAACAATGATCCAGTGTTGCTTTGTCCAAAAGAGGTCATGTTGCTGATGTTGGGGAAAGGTTGGACTCAAGATGCTGACTAACTGTTTATCTTTTTAAGTGGTGGGAGAAAATGCAAAAGAGTTGTTGTGTGGCTTTCTGCATGTCATATAAGCTTTAAAAGCATTTTATATATTAGAAAACCAAGAGGCAGAACACGATGCAAGCTGGATGAGGTTGCACTGTGTGTAAATCCCTCTATGATAGCACATCATGAAAATAAAGGCTAATGTGGTGTAGTAATGTTTAACATGTGAGCCGACGTTCTTATGTTGCTACTGTTTGCAAACGGCATGAAATAATTGCAGCCTGTATGGTGCTGATATTATTATATGTTTATTATTGATACTGTATAGTTATAGTTGTTAGCATGGTGGCTAAGTGGCTTTCATTTGTTGGCTGGGGGAAAGGACTGTTTCCCCTCACTGACCACACACTCCCAATTCTCAGGAAGCGTCTTTAGACCCAGGAGATGGTAGTTTTGTGACCAGCTCCTTTAGCAGCCGCCTTTAAAGTAACTTTGATGTTATTATACATATTCAAGAACTCTTTCTACTTCTAGTTATTACTATGTTTAGGCCCTACTTGCTTACCCAAAACATTGTTTGACAGAATTGGGTAAAAGCAGGGGTGGAAGTAACGAATTACAAATACTCACGTTACTGTAATTAAGTAGATTTTTGGGGTACTTGTACTTTTATGAGTATTTTTTCCAAGTGTGTAATTTTACTCATACTTGAGTACAATTTACACCATGTAATCTACTTCGCTACTTTTAAAATCAAAAGTCGCTACTGAGTACGCCCACAATTTGAATTAGTATTCAAATCTTTTCTGAAATGTACATTTGTTTTGCACCTCCCGGCCACCACACTTTCAGGCCGTCTGATTGCGCCTGCGCCCGCGTCCGCGTCCGCGCCCGCGCCAATTAATCTATGACGTAACGAGAAGACAACTCTAGCAGCAGGTACAGGTTTCGAGAGACAAATAAGCCAAAATGAATACA
>CAFUXE010000147.1:237013-248748 GCA_903364295.1 Serranus cabrilla | reverse complement strand
TGAGCCCAAACCACTGAGTTGGTAAAGTAATGGCTGCCATAAAGATATTTACCTGTGGTCTGCCACAAGGAATGCTCTGCCACCATGAGAGTTTGTGGATTGAGGGTGACAGGATACACTTATGGTTCAATCTTACCAGACAGAGTGGACTAAAAAGAAACACGGGAGTGCAAAGAGGAGAGGAAAGGAGACATAAAGACAAAGATTTAGGAAGGGAAAGAAACGTTTTTGAGAAGCTACTCAAAAGAATGATGTCTTGCTGAGCAGCCGTTAAAACATTCTTCACTGTTTTATACATTTTGGACCAAGATGAAGGAGCTTCAGCAAGGAAAACTTAGCTGTCATTCATCCCTGAGATGAGAGCATAACATGCCAAGACTCCTTCCTCTTATTTAGACTTTTGAGTTTGGACAACTGGACAGCACTCTCAAGTCAGAGTTTGCAGCACTGTTTGATCATTTCTTACAGTTTTTGCGAACCCTGGAAAGACTCCGAGACATCCTCTCCACGTGGATACATCCGTGTTTGAGAGAAAAGAGCGCACATATCTCTGATGTCGACAGCAGTCCCTGGAGAACAGGTTTTCATCTCTATTCCTGATAAATCTCTGAACAAAAACAAGAGATTCTGATATTCTTCAAAGGAGGCTGAGAAAAATCTATAACCCTACTGGGTGGAGCCTTTCATCAATATCACATGAGGATCTCGCAGTGTTCTCATGTGAAGCTGGCAACAGGGTTTTGTTTTTCTACTGCAGCTCTGACCGCAGAAGGCTGCGTTTTTGTGCGGAGCTGTGGGAATGTGGCAGTAGAAGACATAGTGTGGACACTGAAAACAAAGAAAGTCTTGACAGGTTGAAGGTCCGGCACAATGAAGGGATTGTAGGGGTTGGACCACAGTTGTGGCTGTTTTAATTGGCTGAAGCTGGATGGCAGCAGTAGTAGCAGTAACTTCTCTTTCAAAGATCAAAGGTTCTAACATTACCTGCTTGATGGAGTCTAAATATTGGATGTAGAAATAAAAAAAAATGTATGAGTTTCCTCCTCTGGATCCATCAGGGTAATTTTATGCTCTACTGGCTGAAACAGATTTGGCTATTTTATTTGAATAAATGTTCAGTGTTTGACAAAAAGTTCTTTCCCGTAGTGCATTTTGCAAATTTGCATCACAATATGGTTGGTGTCTTAACGTTTGACATTGGGCAAACGTTGTCCATCAATCTGACTCCAATGCAAAGTCTGCTTCCCATTGTCCCAGAGTTTTGCATCTTGTCAGCAGGTAATGCAACAATCTATGAATCTGTGAAAATCCTGATGGAGCCAGGTCCCTGCAAGATGTGACCACAACAGTCTCAAATCTACCGCTGCTCGGCCAGCTCATATCCATTCATCAATATATTCCACAAACCTTGTTGGAAGCAGTTTTGTGTAGAAAGTTTTGTTTCTAGTCAAATTCTTAAATACAACTGCACACCTAGAAATGATACATTCCTATATGAGTATTTTTTCCTTTATGAGAAAATACCTGTATATTATCTTAAGGAGCTGGGTCATGATTTCTGGAAAGAGACTGCTGTGGAGTTGGTGGCTCTGTGTGACACCATAATGGCAGTGCCTGAATCCTCCTGGCTCTCTGCGTGAGCTAGCTGAATGTAGCAGCGAGTCACCTGTGAGGATAGCCGCCTGTCATTTGAAGCAGCCACACCCTTATTTATGCCTAACTTTAAACTTTTATATGATCTAAACGGCTGAGTTATATAAAATTCAACCTCACAGTTGTCATGAATGTGGAAATTTGCTATAGAGACCAAAACAGTTTACTGTACCAGGCTGTAAACATGTTTTTTTCACTGTAAAGCTTTTGGAGTCAGCCTAAAGAGGTCATTCAAGGAACTGCAGCTTTTGGCACTTTCACCTGGATAATTATTACATTTCATGCATGTGTTCATATATATATATAACACATCCATACCATTTTTTCTTATTTTTGTAAACTATCTTTATTATCCTCCTTATCAAACTGTACAGAGGCCATGCTGCTTATGTCAGATGTCTGCCTCTGATCTCCTCCTCCCTGTCAGCATGCCAGAGGTCAAGTTTTATCTCTCTGTTCAAACTTGGCAGCACTGCTCATCAAGTGCAGCCACACCTGTGTGTCTGTCAGAGTGGTGACCTCTCTGCAGCCCCTCAGGTATACACAAAGACATGCACTGTGTGACCCAGCACACACCGAACAAACAACTTTATTCATCTCCGCTCGCTCTCTACCTTTTTGTTCTCCTTCTGCTCCTTCGCCCACCTCACAGGAGTCGGACACCAAAAGAAGGTCATTATCTGGTGGAGTGCTTAATGAGCCATTGCTGACAATGATGAAAATCACAACAAATCTCTCATTACAGGAAGCAACAGTCCAGTGGAAAAGTTTGGGTCCCACAGGCAGGACATTCTGGTTGTTTGACCTGGAACTGATACTGTTCAGGGGACAGCGAGGATGGAAATCCTTGAGTCTTACAGGAACAAAGTGAGGGAGAGCAGCGTAAAGACCTCTTGTGTCAGATTTGTGCTGTGACGGTGAACATTTATATTCCTTAAGGCTTCTTGCTTCAGAACACTTCCTGGCATAATCTTTATGCTCTGGTACGCACATTGTCATCTTGCAGATTAAGCATGGAAAGAATAACAGCACCTGACCACACATTACATACTGTATCACTTTCTTGGTGCAGTCTATTGCTTCCTCACTGCTGTGTCCTGTGAGAGGGGACTGAGTGCATCGGTCCTGTTATGGACGAACAGTGCTTGGTATGTGCAGAATTTGGACAGAGGTCTCTATGTCTGAGCTGTGGCTTTAAACCCCCTCTGGGTCTCATCAGGCGTCTCTTGGCCTGAGACGAGGAGGCAGGAGGGGACCGGTGCTTCACCCTGGAGGAAATGAAAGACGCAAAGGTACGAAGTCCCCGCTGACCTCCATCCCTTTGCATTGTCACTCAGAGTGACCTCAGAGAACCTGCCTACAACTTGTACGTCTGTCAAAGGGGCCCTCTCTGCATGTTTTAAATACTTAACAGTTGCTCATTTAAAAGGGCATGCAGCACACTGTGGTGCTTTCAGATGGACTGGATAGGAGCAACGAGTCTGCTGTCTATCAAAATGAACATTTCCTCTCTCAGTTTGACACATGACAAAGTAACACCTGTGTGATGCAAAACAGACACCACAGCCTTTTCAGACCATCAGCTATTGAAGCTGTTTGGATTTTAACAGTCATATACAAACACACCTTCACTGGTGTGTGTTCACATTAAGCATACAGGAACAGAGCTGGGCTGAGAATACAGACTTTAGAAAAGAAGTTGACGAGGCTACCGCATTGTCCCATTTTGGCTGTCGCCAACCATAAGTGACCATATTACCAAGTTATCAGCTAATGCTGGGTCATCCAAGGTGCATCCATAATTCATGGTAACTTTAATATCAACTGGGTCTTGGCGGAAAAAACAGGCTTAAAACTAAATATTACAATTTACTGTCATGAAGTGAAAACATATTGTGGATGGGTCCAAGTTGTCTATTTTACGCTAACAGGGGCCACAGATTACAAAATGAGCATCATGCTGTATCAAAGAAACTTGAAACTAGCTGGCGAGACCATAACATCATTAAGAAAAATATTTCTGAGGTAGCCAATCAAGTGAGAAGAGTAATTTTCTCTTTGACTTTAAACAATCTGACGTCTATTTGCAACGAGTGGGGACGCCCCCTGCTGGTGATTTGAAAGAATACAGGTTGAAGACACTTCTACACTGGCTTCACTTTTCAGACAAGAAGACTATTTGTTCTCTTGTTTAGTCTATGGCTGCAAATCGATTTTGGCGAGCAGCTTAACAAGGTATCTGAACATCTGCGTTCATCATGTGACACACACTGGCCCAAATTTTTTTCTCCGACACAAAAGGCTCAGTTATTGTATTAAGAAGCACAACCCTGAGCAATGACCTTAAACAGTTATCTGTGGTCTTTGCGATGATGATGAAGCATCAGTTACATTCTGCGTGAGTAACATAATGAGTCAGGTTAAGTAAACATACTGTATATAGTTCCCGTACGCTGCCATGGGTTTAGGGTGGTGCAAAAAGGGTATGAATTGAGCCAATAGTCTTGCTGTGTGTGTCCCTGAGTAATGTGGAGTCATTAGCCACTTCCTCCTATGCCTCCTCTGCACAGCCATGGCCACTTGACCCTCATAAAAGTGATGAACAGTGTGTCCAGAGATGCTTACTTGTGTTAACACTCGTTAGGTTAGACTTTCACCTTATGGAGCACCTTTGAGTGTAGGCTTGCCTCAGATTGACAAAGACATACAATAACTTCTCAAACTCACATGACCTGTCTCTCAGTGCCTCCTCAAATCAGTATTTAAAAGCTCTCCTGCTGTCTTAGACTCATGAATGGGTTTTAAGACATCTCAGGGCAGGACAGCCCAACGCTCAGTAAACATATGACATTGGTTAATGCACAGCCAGGATAGTTTCATGGGGTTCACTGTAATGCTACACCACAAGTTGGAGGGCATTAACTTTGCTTGTGTGACTTTACTGGAGAGGAGGGAGAGTGGAGCCTCCACCTCCGAGCCCTCAGTGCTCCAGTGTGTTGGCTAACAAGTCTGTTCAAACATTTTCCTTCCTCCCTCACAAAAGACATACATTTCCCCTCGGTGTCTGTTAACAATGACTTTTATAGATTATAGTTGTCAGGCCGTTCAGTGGTTTATATATTGTGTAGACTCAGTTTTTTTGCCGCCTGTCATCTTGTATGGACTGATGTGGTTAATGACACCATAAGCATTGATGGACACAGTGTATGACCAGACTGTATGTTGTGGCTTTAAAGACTATGCAATCAAGCCCCCCATTTACATAAAGCATGTTGTTTATGATAATGATGGCAGGTTTACAACTTAAAACTCTATTATTTCTATAACCATGGCCTTTATCTACCTCCATCTGAAGTGTCTCATTTCTAGTTGGTAAACGTCAAATTTGTAAGCTGAGAATTGTCTCTGATAGATTTGATCAGTTTCTAGATAGCTAGCTAACATTAGCTCCAAGAGTTTAAAACTTCATCTTGAGAACTGACTCATATACAAAAAGGAGAATGAGTCTGCAAAAGAAGCTTAAATATGCACTTGATGCCTATCGAGATTATGTGAAATGACTGGTGCTAAAGCTACATGTCTTTTAGCCGATGCTGGGCTGAAACAGAAAACCCTAATGTTGTTTAGCATTATTATCAGATACCAAAATGTTAATGCAATTTGTCTAGATTTTATAATAAAAAAAATCTGGACGTAACTTTGATTTCCAATGAAAAATCTGCATACAATTGCATAATGAAAGCATATTTGTTCACTTCCATGTTGATAAAAATATTAAAAATCTTCCTTTAAGGTACGTTTTGACTGGATAAAAGTGTGATTAATTTGTGATTAATTTAGGACAATCATGGGATTAACTGCAATAAAATGTCCCTAGTTCCAACATAAGTCAACATCCTCATCAGTTAATAATTGATTCAGGGTTTGGAAATAAAGGAGCATTATTGTTACAGGCTAGAAAACAAGCAAACAATCCATGTCACTTTTCATCCCAGTTTTCAGTTTTGCCTCTTCACTGATCTATTGATTTACTAAGTATCACTGGAGCAAAAACATGAACTCAACATTAAGCAAAGCCATTATTTTGCAGTGGCACTCGCCTGGGGGCCGCTGCACGAGCAGCACACAAGGACCTGATTTTCTGCAGGGAAAGTTCAACTCAATTGAACTCTGACCTCCACGACGTGTGTCCAAACGGAAATCCAAAGTTATGATGGTGCCGAATTTCACACATAGCAGAGAACATGAAGTTATTAATTGATATTGTCATGTCTGCTTCGCATGATGAGTATTGCTTTAACTTTGTATTTCATCATGCAGTCTACTTCTACTTTACCTCTAAATATGCATGCTTGCACTTTTGGTGAAAAATAACCACTAACACTTGCAATTCCGCCACCATTCTGCCTCGTACATAGGAGTCATTTTCACTTCCTCATTTGAATTTAACTTTAGTCAGCAGCAGGCCAGCATGGTGGCAGACAGACTGCACCATCTACACCTTAATTGCCATCTATCACTTTAATGATGGAGTAACTTAACACTAAACAGCATACCCCATAAAAACAAAGTATCCCCACCCTTACCTGATCAGTGGTAGGAGGGCTCATTACAGCTCACATGGGGCACAGTGTCATACTACGACTCATAAAAAATCATGGTCGCAGCAGCTGTGGGGGCGACGCAGCTCACTTACACAAGCATTATTTATGCTGAGGGTGTGTATGGGGGGTGGTAGGAGCAGTGTGGTGCCCTGTCAGTCACGCTGCTGGAGGGGTTCAACCTGGGCTCCTTTTTTATAAGCCTTCGGTGCCAGGGGCCCCAGCTCACACTGGCGTGGGAACCGAGGCCAACCATCAGGTTATGTGGAAGTTTTTATGGTGTATTGTCCAAAGTGAGAGTGGAGGTTGGAGCCCCAGATGACCTTTGTAACCTCCATATAAAATGGCCACATCCACATATTGCTCACAACCAAAAGCTCAACTCCAACTCCTCTGTTGTTAAGTGTAAAATAAGCAAAGAGTGTAATTTATGTTCAACCATTTGATCGTAAGCTCTTGTTGCTCATCTCTCACCAGTATCGGATGTATTCATCCAGGATGTAAGTGTGTGTTTGCGGTGTGAGCAACGCATCAGGGGCCTGACGAATCCACATCTTACAGCCTTGGTTTATTTACTCCAGTGCACCGCTGAATCATCCCTCTCTTAGAGAATGATTCAGCACTGACCAAAAGAGAGGCATGTCAACCTCATATCCGCATTTTTACCAAGAGGAGTCATTTAGTGTCGTAAGTAGCTGGTTCTGGTTTATTTTTTACCTTTTTGTAGGAAGTTACAAAGCTGTCCTCATGTAAAAAAAATTACCCCATAGGTCTTCTTTGCAAGCAAGAATATACAACCCATATTAATGTTTATTGTGAAGTGAGGAAAGAAAAAAGTCATGCATAGGGAGGTCAGGGTTCCTCCAAAATAATTTTTTTAATAAAGTCAATATTATCAGTATTAATTCATATTTTGAAACTTTATTCTCCTGGCATGCTTGCCTGTAGACAAACTGAATAAATTAATCAAAAGTGTATCAATTGAACAGTATTACCAATTGCCCTTATTACCTATAATTATTGCTAAATCAAATGGTTCTTTTCAGAAAGCTTCATTGGAAGTTGTTAGGAACTTACAAAGATTTGTAACATATTTATCAATAACATGTTTGTTGATATTTCTGAGCTGCATTCTTCCCACATCCACCCCTCAATCGCCTTCTATCTAATAAATAAAACTCTCCTTCCTTCTTGCTTTTCACACAGTCTCAGCATTGATTCAAAGTGACTGTCATGATTCATGGAATATGTTCACTAAGTGCAATTTCAGTATTTAATTTTAAAATGCAAAATCAGTTACAGTACTTCCTGCAGAAAATATTAACTCAGATTTACCCTCTAAATGAACAGGAAGCTAAAGCGGGGAATCGGAACAGAGAATAATTCATGTTGACATATTCATTGGATATCTTTTAAAATCCGATTTTGAATCTAAGAAAAAAAAATTTTGCACCTCCAAGCTTAACTGGGATATATAATGTCATTAATTTATCATGTGTGTAAAGAAGCACAACCTTCAATCTTTACCCATAAATGTACAAAACTCCTAAAAATGTTGCACTCCATTTATGGAGTGATTCATATGACAAGAGACATTTTAATGGTGTGGCAACAAAAGGACACAGAGAACTTGTATCCTAGCAGGTGTCTCTTCTTCCAGAAGTCCCATATGTCCCATATGTTCACCCCATCAAAGCTTCACATTTGACTGGGCTTGCCTGTGCTCGTGGAAGTGCACAGATACAGTTCGGTTCCCAGGGTGGAGCATGAAAAAGCCTTTAGCGGGGTGTGTTCATGCACCTGTCGGGGGTACACTGGAGCATTTGTGTGCTGAATGCGCAGGTTCAAGACAGGTTGAAGACTGATGTTGTGACACATTTGCTGCAGGATTTAGATGTTTTAGCACCTGCTTTTAGCACCACTGGTACTACTACAACTGTCTTTTTTTATAGTAGAAAACACACAGGGACATAGAGATGAAAATAGATAAATACATAGATTGAGAGACATTTTACATTTTTATCCAATCCAACCTCATGCCTTATATATGTTTAAGGATTAGAATATTTATTTTCAATTTTCATTCTTAAAAAAGAGCATTACTATGTTGCATGTTTTATTCATTTAGCCAGTGTTATGATTTAGAAAAATGTTCTCAATTTGGATATTGCACAAGTCCATATAGCAGTTTTGACAAAATGCCAATTACTTGTTCAGCCCTACTTTGTTACGCTCAATTTTTTAAAGTTGCCCCACACACGCTTCATTGTAGCAGTGTAGGACAATGCCTTTGTTTCCCCAGATGTTTTACATGAAGCCCATTGCTCATCTTTATTGCACTACAATAATCATGCCAACTGCCACTTATCTGTTCTTTACACTAAACAATCAAAGATATCCCCTGAGCTTTTAATTCATCTGCGTTGCATCATGGCATACATCTGGGACCAGTTGTTTGTGGCATTTGAAGCCTCCCGATGAGCGGATGGAACCTGAGACCATGTACGTTCCCATGAGTTCATGATGTGCTTCATCTCCCCTGCCCCACCATGCTGCTCAGCCCAAACCGCAGCAGATGTTATTGAGTGCACTTTTGTAAATATTTACCCTGGTGAGGAGCCTATGAAACGGAGGGAGGTGCACAGTCGATGGCGACGCTGATGGAGCGGCAGATATTGGCCCCCGAATTAGGGAGTGTTTTCAATCTCAGAGGTCGTGTTGAAAATGTGTTACAGCGATTACAATTTCACAGAGAAATCTTGGAGGAAGTTTAAACCCAGACTATAGGAGGTGGTCATTAGGTTTGGTTGGCAGCAATGTTCTCTGAAGTGAAGCCCATAGCTGGAGGGCTAAAGTGGAGTAATAAGCTTCAGATAAGTACTTTCAAAGTGCCATGCAGTGATCTCACATTACACTTCCCTGCTCAGCTTTAAGTGGTTGAGATATACTGATATAAACTTTATCATATTAACCTTACAGCTGATTAGGCTGATTTGTACAGCTAATGTTGGTTTACGACCTCTTTTTATTTAAGGAATGGAAGAAAAACCCGGGAGAACCTTTATTTAACCTCTCCCTGGAGAGCATGTAAGAAGCATGTGCTTTAAGAACAAGGAAAGGAAGGAAAAAAAGGAATTACTTTTAGTCTGATATGAAGCCTGACCTGCTGCCAAGTGATGTATCCCAGGAGAGAGGGGTCATAATGGGCCTCGCTGCTTACAGCCCCCCTTCTTTCTAATGAAGATAAAACAGGCACGCTGCACAGCATTTTGCCTGGATGCAAGCCATTACCACAGCTAATTGGTAGTTACTAGATTAATCAGCAAAGGAGTTACCTCTCAAGGAGTGACTTAAAGGCAGGTTTTTTGATTCCTGGAAGTTTAGTATTAAATGCTTGCTGTCTGGAACATCATGCTTATTTGATTAAAAGGTAGGGTTTTTTTTTGTTGTTGTTGTAATTATTGTGTAGCTTCTCAGCATAGTGTGCCTTTGTATTCCAGTCCATCCAGCTAAATGTATTTTAGCCACCTTGAACATAAGGACCACCTTAAGAAATTGATATCACTTTAAGAGAATACTATTTCTTATACTGTAGACACTTCTCCAATGAAGAACTGAAGCTGTTATATACTCTCTTCAAAGCCACCAGACTCCTTTGACAAAAACATTAATTTTACCTTGCAGAACATGGTGGTGTTGGTCTATGACTGCCTTGTTCTGTTGTTTCTGTTATTGTGTTATTATCAGACCAGAGGCAACCACAACACTACACTGCTAAGCTTGTGTGCTGTTATTTCCAAAGTAAGCATAGCTAACGTTGACTCAGCTAGTTCCAGCGTTCACACTTCCCTGCTTTTTGCTTCTGTAAGGCTGAGTGGCTGTTTCCATTTGAAAAACCTGGAAAAAAACAAAAAATGGAGTCAGCCTTTTAAAGTATATTAACTGCTCAATATCTGGACAAAGTGAATGGGAAAGCAAACCAAACATTCTGTTTTATTACATGTAAAATATGTCTTGTAAGTATTTTTGTACGTATAGACTTACATGAGTGTTTCTGAGAAGAGCATTCTACATGCTTCAGGAATGTGCAGAGCATTTCTGAAGTGCCTACATGGTGTCAGACATGATCTTGCATGTTGTGTCCATGTAGCTGGCAGAATTCCTTTGCTTGCCAACATGAAGCTCCAGAAGGGAATAAAAGCATCAATTATGCATTATTTGAATGATTATACAAGCATACGAGATTAGGAAGTGCAGTGATCTTCCATGTTGCAATAACAGCCTGTCTATGTTGGTACAGCACGCCTCATTAGCACCATTCCCACAGCTGGATGTGGGCTAACAAGATAGCCGACATTCACTCTCTAATTAGCTCCTCTGGTACCTCGCATTCCCCTCTCGGAGCTCAGCACCGGGCTTCGCTATCGGGGCCTTGCTTTGCTTTTGCCATGCAGGGGGTGAGAGATATTGATTGTGCTTCTTTAATGATAAATTCCCTTTGTGCTACGGAAGCCAGCTAGTGAGGTCTGTAGCACTGGGCAGAGCTTTTCTCTGTGAAATGGTTTTGGCAAAAGAAAAATATCAGGGCATATCCTTGGAGTTCTGAATCAGGGGAGTCTGAGGCACCTCTGTGTGGGATGTCTGGAATTGGCCTTGGGTCTTGAATCAAAGCAGAACTACTGGGAGAAGGGTCAATAGTTTGCTTGAGCACAGCAGGCAGAAAATTTGCAGTAAATTCTCTAAAATATATTAGATTTTAATGCCTGATCCAGTGTATAAAATAATGGACACAGACACTGTGATGTAAGCCTTTGGTTTGTGGACTCTGAAGCTTCAAGATTGGCATTTTGGATGCAGCAATTTTTTTTTTTGGTTGTCACCATCTTAGTTTTTTGCAATCAATGAATGTGCAGAGGGGAATCAAGATCCAGATGTTCACTACATTATCAGCTAACACTAGTGCTAGATAGGTAGGTTGGTATAGGGCATTTATTATTAAAACTAAACAGCCGTCTCCTTAGTGTGTTTCAGTTCTTTAATGAACTAAAAACACTGTAAAAGGAAAAAGTGCTCTGGGATAGGTAGGTATCCCATGAAATTGTGACTGGTGACAAGACAACATAATGTTAAAAGCCACATAGGTTGCTATTCCAGTGGGTGAGAGGCTGGTGTTCAAGTCCCGTTATGTCTGATATTTTTAAAGCCTGACCCTGTTCTTTTTATCCAAAACCACAGAATATTGATTTTGGTGGTTAAGACTTGTGTTTTTACAGCACTAATGTGTTTAAAACATCATTCATGATGTTTCAAACGGTGACTGTATTGTACTGGACAACATCAATTGTAACATGTCAACAAAGCGCTGCAGTAATGTGTTTCACATTTTATAGGACGTCATACGAAGTGTGATGCAAACATTTTTTAAAGAAATCATACAAAACCCCTTCATAAAGATAAGTTGCAAAGTTCTTAAATGGAAAG
>CAFUXE010000147.1:200460-229421 GCA_903364295.1 Serranus cabrilla | reverse complement strand
TCACGGCGCATTCAACCGCCACAAGCTTACCTTCAAATCAGCCGAGCTCTGCTCCACATCGACTGAGTTTAACACTGCAAACTGCAACCAAAGGTCAAAGTCTACAAGGCAGATATCCGCTACACTGTAATATGATGAACCAGAAAGAATGTGGCCACCTTTTCTGTAAATGTAAAACACAGAAAGCTGCTCTGGCTCGTCTTTCCAGTCACACTGTGTGGAATTCATGCTTATTCCCTAACGAAAGTAGGATGTGGAGGCTAACTCATCTAAATGCTAGGTCAGGCCTTCACCCTCGGCGCTGTTTTTCCACCCCTCCCCTCATCGTGACCTGGCACTTTGTCAGAGTTCACTTCTTTAAAGAGCTCCATTGAGCCTCTTCTGTCGTGAAGCGATTGGACCTCTGGTCTAGATCACACAATGTTGCCTGTCCTGAAAAAGTGTCCATTTATAGGTTTTGGGGCCCCGTGTGTTGTCACTCATCCTATTTTCCTAATCATGCTGTGTTGTTTTGCCAGCGGTAGTGTTTCCCTACATCTGTTTCTGATTCCTGTGGAGGAAGCGGGAGAATAAATGCATCTCTATCAGTAAAGATTTAGAGGGAAAGGGTAATTGAAATATGGGGATTTTGGGATCAGATTACTCCTGTAAAAGCCTTTATTTCAAGAAAGAGTAATGACTTGCTTCAACTCATTTTCTCTTATTTTTGATCTATGTATAGTGTTTTTAAATGATTTTGTTTCACTTGCATTCGCCATACTTTATGTATTCTAGAATAATTTATAGGCTTTTATTCCTCTCTAATTAGAACTTTGCTGATGTTTTGTCCGACTGGTAATTTTAACCAATATGATAATGTCTCAAGAAATTAATAATACATAGCAAAGCCAATATCATGATGAGTAAATAAGTATTCATAGATAATAATCCAGGGATTTTTTCAGTGATGTACAGAAGCAATATTTTATATTTTCTTTTTTGTTATATTTTATTAAAATAGCTTTCCTGACGGTAGCTCTTACCCCAAGCAGGTCACATTAAAAAATAAAATGATCAAAAATACATGTAATTAGATTTCATTAAATGGCTAAATCATTTCTCAAAACAGCTGCACATTTATGCATAATGACTTATGCAAGGCAGGGACAGCCAATAAGGTAACCATAGGCTAACATCAGATAAGCTAAGGTGAGATAGCCAGGTGTAACTTGATTATGCATGGATCTGGCATTTGATGATGAAAATACATGAACACAATATCAACATGATTCGGTTTAATCACATTCTGTCTCGTGTTATACTCAGCTGAGTGTGAGCACGAGTATGAGCAGCAGGAACTATTGTCAGTCAGTTTTATTGTGCGACAGTAGGGGGACAATATATGCAGGACTGAGGCAAAATAGTGTGTGCTCAGTGTAATGAAGGAACATGGTTTCAATAGTTTTTGGACAACAATGGAGCTTGATGGCACAGAGTATAAATATGTAAGACTTTGGCTACACAGACAATAGGCCCTCTTTGTAAGTAGGATCAATTAATTGTTGTTTTGGGCTTTTTGTGGGATTTGTTGGAAGTAACAAATAATTGCTAAAACATGCTTATACAGATGATTACCGTGACTTATTACATGCCATGTGGTAACCACAGGTTCAAACTTTTGAATCAGTGGCCTAGTCCTTGACTTTATGTAAAGTTTTCTGCTCTTGCTGTTATGAAAATGATACATTGTATACAGTGCTGCTACCAGATGGAGACCCTTGTCTCTGGTGAGTGACTATGTAAGTGCCTGATTGCTTTTGTAAGTCAAATACAAAAGTGCTTATCTTTTCCTTTAACTTCTCTTTTTAAATAACTCTACATTGAGTGGGTAGGAATGGTGGTGGTCAAGGGTGCTGCCACAGTCAGCATGAGGGGAACTGGGAATAAAATTAGCTTTTTCTGTTGTGCATCAGCCAAAGTGACGGTGAAATGTTGTCACATACAGTACTGAAAACAGGGCACATCCATTCACTCCAGTTGGAGTTAACTCCTCTCCACTTGCTGACCTTTGAACCTGACACCTTATTTTTATTGATTTCTTTATTTTTGGGTTGATGTGTCTGATAAATTCTCAGTGTATACTGGAGAATCCATCGTGTGTATAATAAAGAAACAATATCAGGCTTTTCTGTTGCATCCCGTTGTTATTCCTGTGTTCATGCCCCACCAACATATCACATCTGTATTTGATGATGCTTTAAAGCTGAGTTCAAGGTAAGGTAACTACAAATTACCAGAGAGGTCATTCCATTTTATTACAGAATGAAAACAGGTATTTTAACTGATGACAGTGAGTTACAGCCATAGAGGAGACCGGCATTCCTGTACTGAGATATTATCTTTTATGGCCATTAGATATTTTACGCTTAGACCAAACACTAATTTCACCAACCACAGCTCTGGCCACATTATTTCCGCAGCAGAAGTATTGCCGTACGTAGGGACTGGAGCCAGTCACCACAGCATCCTGTGTTACTTCCCTTGTGGAACAAGTGTTGCTTCTAATTGCACCCAGGAATATGGGTGAACAAGGGTCTTCAATACAGCAGTGTTAGTCGGTGCTGTATGCCAAACAAGGGAGTTTCGATGACATCAGCTTGTTCATTTTAATTACCCTCTAATCCTTTCTGCTTTGAACAAGGCTCATGCTAAGCCTGGTGGTAATGGGCTGTCGTAAGCGAGAGTAGACAAGGTTTAGGCCTTTTCGGATAATCAACCAGCTGAGGAGGAATGGAAAATCCAGGAGGAAGAAGCAGGCAGATTTCTTTTTTTCAACTCCCATGAGGCCTGTAGATTCAGTAATTCTGTGTTTGTTTTCTTCGTGAGTGAGGGTAACAAAGGCATTGAATCTGTCCAGTAGCAGAGCGAGGGACATCCCTCTGCTAGCATTATGAGCAGCTGGATCATGGAAACAAAATAGTTTTGATGAGAGGAAGTGGATGATTTTTCTTCAGTGATGATTTCAAAGTAACAATCCTCAATATTTCTGTTCTGGTTGATGTGGTGACACCTGTGGTTAATTATGAGCTATGATGAATAAATCCCAGTTCCATTTGGAGTGACACATTTATTGGTGAATCCTTGTCATGTGCACACCATCTGAATTTGGCGTCGGAATGAAGGACTTCCCCACTGACAATGCAGCCATAACCAGCACAAAAAATTGATTTGACATAATTATATGTGTATGTATATACCTGTGTCTGAAAAGTGAAGCCAATGTGGAATTGCCTTAAACCTGCATTATTTCTAGTGACCAGCAGGCAGAGACTTCTAGAAGTCCAATTGTATAGAAGTCTATGAGAAGTCTTCTTCAATACAGCATGATGTTCATTTTGTAAATGATGCTCCTATTCTGAGTCAAATAGACAATAAAGTAGAGTATTCTTTAGGGCATGGGTTCCTTGTGATTGGCAAAGTAGTTGCTACCATGTAATAATAAGGATAGACCTATAACGATGTGTATCAATGGTACTGATTACTTGTTTTTGGTCTATCTCAGATTGTGGAAGCTAGCTTTTTCTTAGCAGTGACTTTGCACAGCGCAGCCAGGACTCAGTGCAGTCAGGCTGCATAGGCAGGCATGGAAAGTCTGACTCATCCTCTTGTTCATATATGGTCACGTCTGGGTAAAAAAACAAACAAAGTGGTGATTAGCAAAATTCGACTTCAAAACAGTGATCCACTAACCAATGGGTGATGTCACGCTGAGTTCTTTCACATCTTAAATACAGTCTATGATGGTACACGACTTTGTATTGCCAATGAGCTAATAATTGTAAAGTACAATTTAAAGAATGTACTTTAAATTGTGTTTTTGTCAGCCTTACACACTGCTGAGTGCCTGCTGCTGCACACTGCTTACAGTGGGGTACCTTTCATAGGTTATGGAGGCTTTAACTTTAATACAGCACTTTGTAAATGGATAACATGCTGCTTCTGTGACCGGTGTAGTAGTAGAGTTAGATTTTACCAAAGCATGGTATGCACTGCACAGTGGCTGCTGCAGTTTAAAATGTAAAAGCTCACATGAGCTTGAATTTTTGTTGATGGTGGAATTAAGATGTGTTTGGTAAATCTCTTTTTGTGTTACCAGGCTCATTATTCAGATTTGGAAAAGGTTTGGATCTGACTTCACATTCAGGGATGAAAAATGACAAACACTTTGTTTTGGGTGAAGGAGCAGAAATAACACAGAGTCCAGTGGAAAGTAGGAATTTGACCTCTTGGATGTGTTCACCTCAGATGATATAAAAACAGCTGTACTCATCTTCAGAGACAATGTGTGAGGGATGCTCTCTTTAGAAGTGTGAAGGGGAGGGCCAGTCGGTCTCTGTAGGTCAAAATAATTACAGAGCAGCTTAAAGGGAGAGGCCAGAAAGGTCAGAGAGAAGTAGCTGTTCTCGCCTCAGATCACGACCTAAAAACCTGACTTTAACATGATATGTCTTACTTTGACATAATAAAGAAGGAAATATTTTAGGTTTAGGCATCAAGGGCTTTTTAGAGTCAAATATGTTGGAACTACAAGTGTGTTACAACAGTGCACACTGTAACCTGCAGAGAAAGCAGCCTCACACATGTGGAGTAGATTCTCTAAAGACGTGACCTGCTTACCTTATGTAGCTGATTAAAATTAGAGTTGTTCCACACCAGCGCAATCTGTCCCAGAGTGCATCTGGAGCATTTTATCAGCTGATTGGCCTGGACATAGCCCTAATACTCACTAATGTTAGAACAGTTTTATTTATTTACACATTTTTCTTTTGCACTTGATGGTTTGGTACCTCTGGGTGCCATTCGATGCGAGGTCTCACAGCAGAATCAAGGAACAGAAATACACATGAGATGGGTTCTCCAAATGCAGGGCTCACAGTCTGGGATCAACCCCGTCTTTGTTGTTAGATGCTGTAATTCTGTCACGCTGTCAGGGCTATCCTGGAGCCCCCACTGTCATTAACTGCACTACCTGAAGAATAATTATCCAACATTTGGACAAAGGTGATTTTAGGGACAGCAGGCAGGAGTGTCTTATATTAATTTAGAGGTTTTGACGGAAAACATAGAAGCTAAAGCCAAAAGATCACAGTGCAAATGTGAACCACCACATCACCTGGCAATTGAGATAAAAAATGACTGCTGCCGAGCTCGGAGCTCCCTCCAGCAACAGTCTGCCGTTTGCCGGGGGAGCTCTGGTAGCTCCAGGCACCACCCATCTAAAATCAGCTACATTTACAACAAGGAGCAACACTGTTACTGTAATCAGTTTAGGTCTTTATTTAGTTATAGTATCACTGCTACACGTGCACCATGCACAGCATAGTTCAAATCCAAAATACCAGCCTCATAATGAAGAAACAAGAGTCTATGGAGCTCAGCTGTATAGTTATCTTGCCCTGGTCAGAGCTGACCAGTCTGCGTTCAAGGGGCAGGACTTAGCAAAGGGTCATGTAGTAATTTCTGTATTCATGCATAACCCTGATTCCAAAGAAGCTGTACTAATGGAAAATAAAGAGAGAATCTATTAAATCCAGACTTCAGAGTGTATGTTTTTTAAAAATGGGGGAAAAAACAATTTAAACATTAAATATGTGTTTTTAAAAGTTAATTAATTGATGACTGTTAACTAATTCATAAAAAAAAGAATTGGAAAATTTAAATGTGAAAAATGAGTATTTGCTGACATAACCTCCATTTAAAGTCATTATAAATGTAGAAATGTACTGTGCAAATTTAAAAAATATAAAAAGAAAGAAGGAAAAGAAAAATGTCCAGTAACTTGTGATGGCCCCTTGTCATTGTTAGCTATAATTAATTAAATTATTCCATAAGTAAAAATATCAAGTGATTCATTATGATCCAATAGTGGCAGTTGTATGGTTAAATTATTGCAAAATAAACAATCATAAAAAAATAATGTGTAAAACAGTGGTGTGATTGGTTCTGTAGAGGAATAAAAGCTGAAGCCTGTAATTTATGTCTAGTTTATATTTTGTGTGGAGGTTCTTGTCAGTCGTCCATGTTAGCGTCCTGCTGTGTGACAGAACTGCTGCTGGCCCACAGCTGTCTCCGGCTTAAAGACACTAAGATAAAACACAGTAACATGTGTGCCAACCATGAGGTCAGTGTGTGGGAAAAGCATGTCATGTCTGAGTGTGTGAATGTGTGTGATAGGTCACAACCCTGGACTGCCCCAGATACCATGAATAGTCCTATGACAAGCAGCATTTTAGCACATTCATAAATCATTGTTAGATCAATACAATACGGTCTGTCCTGGTTTCAACATCACTGGACAATATGTCTAAAGTATGTAGTAGTATAGAGTATCTGTCTCAGCCATGTGTAAATATAAAAACACCTTGCCCACACTTCATGTGCTTAACCAAACAACGGATGTATAAAAAGCCACTTCTTGATGGTGATCTCAGCGTCGGGTCGCCTGCTGACGTGTGTCACCATTGCAGCTGAGATATTATACAGTCCTCATCTATTTTTCTGCAGCTCTCATTTTGTTGGCCTGAGACCCATAAAAGAAAGAGCAGGTCTGGGCCTGAGATGAAAGGGGATGTCAGTCAGCATCCGCAACAGGGCTGCCCACCTGCTCCAAATACCACACAACCATACAGCTAATGAGATACCTGAGTGGATTAGCAGAGAGGGATGCTGGAGTACAGTATTTCATTAAGGCTCGCTGCTGGTGTGCTCATTCCAGTCCGGCTCTGGTATTGCACGGTTGCAGGACATGGATGCAGGACAATGAGGTGATTATCTGTCACTCGATAACACGGCCAAATACCACCAATGCCACGTTGATTGAGCTGCTATCAAATGCCAGGATCTGAGGCTCTGGGGAACAGGTGGTAAATGCTTATCAGAGCCTCAAAAGACCCCTCCCAGGGTCTGCTGATGTGTATCTCATATAATATGTAACTACTTTTATTGTTTTGTGGACTTTTGCTTCATTGGCTGTGTTTGGATGCAGCTAGGAAACTCAGCTTTACAGGGTCTTTTTAGTCTGGGTAAATATGATGTTTTATACATTATCTGATCCCATCCCATTTGCCATGAACACTTTTTTTTTGTCCATGTGAAAACCATGTGCTTCAATTGAAACATCAGGTAGATGCTTAAGGTTTAATTCCTAATGACTTGTTTTCTCTATTAACAAACTTTAAGTGGCTAACGATAGAAGACACATGTAGATTTTTGTCTGAAAATATTACATACATAAGTAAAGAAAAAAACCTGTGAGTATAAGAGAGAGAAGTGATTCATGTCATGCAGACATGAACAGGTGCTGCAGCGTACATCCAGTTAAATCCTGTGCTTTGGACCTCTGCTCTGTTCCCTCAAACCCTCAGGAAGTCATTACTTACAGCTTTTTTATGTGTTGAGGAGCAGTTGTGCAGGAAACATAACAGTTAAAGTACATTTGGACGGAATCCACAACAATAAGCAACTGTAACCAAAACAGATTATGTTTTATTATTTGAGTCTTTTGGATACACTGATAAGCTCGATGAACTAATGCTACCCCGGAGCAAAGCATGAATATATCTGCATACATTTGTAATTCTCTACTGCTGTCTGCCTGAGTGAAGAGGTGCTGCAACGTGTGTGATGGCATGTCTAACTCATAGGGAAAACACATTAAGACTTCAATAGTCAAATCAATAGTGCAATCTTATTCTATTGACTATTATGTATCCATTGTATCTTTGCACCCTGTATTCAGTAACTTGGCAAACTGAACATATATCATATTTAAGTACCTTGCATATCTTGCATTTTGGCCACAAATCAATTGATGTCTCCCTCACTTAAACACACACATTTAGACATCCCAATGATGCACGTCATGTGGCTCTTGAACATGTCTGCTCATGGTCAGGCTGAATGTTTGGCAGGTTGCTGAGATGACAGGGTGGTGAATAATAGCAATTTATAAAAGAAGAAGATCGGCTCTAAAATACACTGGCTGAAAATTACTATCATTATTATTATGACTGTAACGTGTTCATGTCAGGACAGACTCAGGATTTATACTGAACTGATTTGGTCCAAAGTATGATTTACAGAGCAGGTCTGGTAGTGTGTGTCCAATCCGGCATGTGCAAGAGGACATTTATAAATACCCATAAACCCTCTCTGATAGCCTCTTGTGTTTAGAGAGACAGCAGCTATTTATGGGAGCTGTTTCTTCTGGCTAGTGAAACTTTGATTTGTCTTTTAAAAATGTTTTCATTGGATTAACACATATTTTTCAACGCGTCATTCATCATTCAAGTTTAATTTAGTGTAACATTTGTAGCAGCAGCAGCAGCATTTGCATTAGATGTTTTAAAATTGTTATAGACTTTCATGTACAACAGAGCAACGATACTGCTTAAACATAAATACATTATTTAAAGGGGTAATGTGTAATTTTAAGCCACACTCAAGCATGATTTCCCTCTTTTTTCCTTTTTTTTTTTTGGAGCGATGTAACTATTACGATTGTGTAACATTATAGTTAGATATCCAGTAAACCATGCAACAGCCTCAAAAATGTAAAGCAAACTTAAACTAAAATGAACACCCAGATATTTTGATTGATATTATTTTGTCTAATAATAGACACTTTTTTTTTTCCAATATTCATGACACAAGTGCTCACTTGGAAAAGTGTTGTATATATAAATTCTATTTTTTTACAAATAAAAAAAAAAACTTTTAGCAGAGAAATAGTTTTTCTTGTTATAACTGCACAGAGGGTTAAACTAAAATTAAAGCCATGCCTCACACATTGCACCTTTAAAAAGCACACACTAATGCCTGTCAGACACAAGCGTTAGTTCCGGTTCATGTAAGCAACTTACCAGTGAGACTTTTATTAGTTGTCAAATGGCAGAAAACCTGTTTAAATTATTCATTTCTAAAATTGGTTTCTTAAAATCACAATTAAAGGCAGCAGGCTTTGTGACCTGCTGTTTTGGCATTGCTCTTCCAAACAAATAGCCAACAGTGTTATTCACAATCACCGGTTGCTATGGACACTTGACAATTAAAGCGAGGCTGAGCTGAGTGCTGCTAATACTGTTCAAAGTAACATTAGCATGGCTCTGATCTAGCACATGAAAGCAAGACGCACCAGACTTGCTTCACCCAATTGGAGACACTCACATGGTCTAGACACACAATGCTGGCAGAGAATCCCTCCCTTTAACTATGGGGTGGTCACCATGGATACCACATACTCATCACCAATTTCTATTACTCTCCACATGGCACTGTGCGAAGGCCACACTACCTCAGAAATCCAACTCAAAGCATCAGAAATGAAAGCTTTGACTTTTGAAGCCGTGTGAGCGATCACAGGATGGAGGTCAGGATCAAACCTCCTCTTATTAACTTCATCTTGTCATGCATGAGCCACGAGCGTGGCTTTGAATATGGTGAAAAATTGGAGGTATAACTGGATTATGAGGGATTTGAATTTGACTAGATCAGACACATTGTTAACTCCACGGCACACCTCCGGTATCAGGGCCCACGTGTTACTACGATTCTGCATATACGCTTTCATTCATGAGGTCTACCACATGAAACCATGCATAAACAAAATCCTATGCACATACTACAACCTCCAAATGCCTCAATAATTCAGAGCCCAAAGTTTCGTTGCCCGTGTCTCCTCTCTGTTTTTATCAGATATTCCTTTTGCTTGGTTGCTCTCCTGGGAGCAACAGTGCAAGGCTGGAGAATTTCAATCTGGTTTATTCATTTTTCCCCCCTTCCATCTCTATGTAAGTCTGAATCAAACTGTGGCATTTCATCAGCTGCAACTCACCTAACCATGGCTTTTTAAAGAGCTGGCTTGGTTGTTTTAGAAAGCATCATTAGTGTGGCCGAGTCCAGTTGTCTACCTTCCAAACGTGTGGACTGTGCAACATGGGATTTTAGGGGTAGAAAAACTTTTGATATTTGGAGATTTCTGTAAGAATTGCATTCTTCACTGATTCGATCCACAAGAGCCGCAGCTTTCCAGTCATACAAACTTTATTCAATTCCAAGAAATGGACCCCAGTACACAAAAATATTATACTACCATTTTTAAATAGGAAAATATCCAAATATACTTAACGCAAAAAAAGTTTTCATTTCTGCCCAAAACATCGTGGAATTAGCATAAAGTGGAAATGTCTGTAAAGGGGACACTGGTGGGTATTTGGTCAGAAACCAAAATACTGAACAATGCAAACTGTTTTTCTAAGAATGGCGCCCAAGGGAAAATCCTGGGATCATCCTCTTTGATCCATGAATACCTGTACAAAAAAGCTTGGCAATCAATCCAATTGTCAAGTTTTATGAGTCTGGACCAAACATGCAGCTTGAGTGGCAAAAAATAAAATTTTGATATCTAAAATATTTTTCATTTATATAATTATTTGTGCTAAAAATCTAAACTGTGCCCCAACTTACTGCATTTTGTGTGTGGTGATGTGGTTGTCTGCAGTAAGTGAGGCTTCTTGTAGACTTAATGAATTGTGGATTTGAACGTCTTCCATAGAGATGTCAACAATGCCTGCACATCTCAAAAGTGCTGAGAGGTACGAACATTTGTAATCACCCTATGTTACATGGCCACTCAGACTGACCACGACATGTTGTCTTTAAGCCAAAGGTCAGAAATGATTGCCAATAACAAGAACATCCTATTAAGTACAACTTCACTTCTCTTTACAGCAACAAAAGTGCACATGTAGTCGGTGATCCTGTAGAAGTTAAATGTGTTTAACTGACCTGTGTGTTTCTTTGAATTATACACAGTTTCCTTGTGACAGGCACATTTCCCCATCAATGGACCACCAGTGTCCTGCAGCTGCTTGTGATGTAAATGCCCACAGCATGAAAGCCTTTGGCTTAGGTACAGGTAGAGGTTGAATAAGTGTGTTTGCATGTTTGTGTGTGTGTGTGTATGCAATTTCAGAGGGTCTGTGTGGGGCTGTAAGTGTGTGTGTTTGCATGAATGTGCATTAGAAAGAGGGAGAAAGAAACAAAGAAGGAGGTGAGATATGGGGTTAAAGAGACAGAGCAGAACTTCTGTCAAGCATGAGCTGTATGTGACATCAGGCCAGGTCAGAGTTCACTGAGCAGTGTGTTCAACACAACCTCTGATGAGGTTTGAAAGTGTTTGTTTGCACAGGCTGATACATGATGGATGGGTTTGTATCGTAAACTGAGGGGAATTCTTCTGACTGACAGGGGCAAATGGTTTATGTAACAGCCCTAGAGTCATCGATTGGGATGTTTAAAATAGTTTGGCATTCAATTTGATCAGCAGGTCAGTTTATACAATTTAAATTCCTATATCTAATATTATCTGCAGCCCAGATTTTGAATTTGAGTTTGTTAACACCTTTGGTCCGGACAGAAATAAATTATTTATTTAACTGGTTGCCATGTCATTTTCTAACCTAACCTAATTTTTGATGAGCCCCTGTCTTTTCCTGTAGTCCCCCTATGAGGTGGACATTTTTGGATTTATGTGAAAAGTCTCGACAATCATTGGACAGCCCTTACTGACAGAAGTTTCTGAATTTCATTGTCTTTTCAGTTAGACATTTTCACTGTAAATGGCCCTTCTTCCCCCATGGATGTTTGTATTCTTCTGATTTCAGTGCAGTGTTTGAGACATCATCAACACAACAAGTTGCTATCAGAGCATTATCTGGACAGTGACCTGCTCTAATCACACAGGGGCTCAGTCAGACATTACACTGACTTTAAAGTTGTAAGCTGGCAGAGTAAAGCTTGTTTAGTGTCCAATCCAGCTGATTCAAACATTTGCATTCTCAAAAACAGCATCTCTGTGTGATTTGTAGATAAATACAACTTTGCAGTGCATGTGTGAAAGGGGCTCAAGTCAATCAACACAAAGCTGCTAGCATGGCTGTAGAATTTTGTATAATGTCTTCTTATTATTCAAGGTAACAAATGATTAAACCTGCTTTTTTTGCTCCTCTCGGTTGTTCAGTATACCAAGTAATATTGTGATAATTGTATTGTTTTCGCTGAGCTCTGTGTCACTATCCAGACCTCCATCAGAGAGGTGCTTGCTAATACCTGAGTGTGCTGCTGGGCTGCATGCTGGGATAGGGGGATTATCTGATCACCTGTTCCACGCTGCATTCCCTCACTCTCTATCTGGGAGAGCTGCAGGTTTTAGTTGCAGGTGGTGTTTTCCTCCCTGTTATCCTCCCTCTGCTATATATTCCCTCATTACCTTTCCTCACCTGCTAAGTAGGGATAGTCCTCCAATTACTCACCATTGAGGGTTACTGTTGAAACCATAAACTTGCATGCATCCCTGCAGGTATTTCTCACGAGAAAACCTAAGCAAAGGTAAGAAGTCCTTCCCTGGTCAGAATTTGTGAGCTCAACAAAAGATCCTTTCATCCTTTCTTATTCGTGAGGGAAATAGTCTGTGTGCCTTGGAGGCATTTGCTAACACGTTCCTGTAGTGGGTCATTTCCTACTCCAGTACTTCCAATAAAGACAAGCCAGTATTAACATTTAAGCCAGATGGCAAACTATTACACTAAAGCAATATCAATAGCAATGAGTCCCCACACCCCAATACATGCAGAGAGTGATCCCCCCTTCAAGAGGCATTTTTGGAGCCGACATTTTTCAGGACTCCCTGAGAGGAACTGGTGACTGGAGGCCCCCCCGAGAACTGCACACCTTCACTGTTTTTTTTCTGGACTGCCAAAAGGAACCCTGATGTGACGTAAGCCAGTTGGTGGTCAATGAGCCAAAATCACCTTGTATTTCTCCTGTTGCATATGTGCTTAGTGAACCCTGGTCTTTACTGTGGGTCCATTTATCATTACAAGATGGTGTTTTTACTTTTTGTGGTGTGTGTTGTTGACAGGTCTACATTTTTTTTAACTAGTAGTTGTTGGTGCTGCATCAGCTGTTTTGGATGAATCAACATACACTTCAACATCACTCACAGTTCCTATTGTACAGAGGGAGTACCTACTCTGAAATCTGAGCTAAAAAGGTCCTAAAAATGGTGTTTTAAGAACTACAAACTTCCCTGGTTCTTACAATGTGGACACAATTAAAAGTTAGTTACTTTGAACCACACTAGTAGCAGTACTAGGCCCAACCGATTAAAATTTAAATTGGTAGCAGAGGGGTTGAAACCTAGTTTAAACCTTTTCAAAAGTTGTACCATGTAACAATTAAGGTTATTACTTTGGTATTTTCAATTAATTACCTAGACTGTGGCGGCCCACCATAGTCTAGGTAATTAATAATTTAAACATGAAAAAATTGATTAATATTCACAGAAGACATTATCGGTTTATTAAGTCCCTAAGAAGACACTGTTGCTCCATACTGGATTATAATGCTTCTGATATGATCGCACAAAAGCACTCTTTGGAAAGCCACAATGGTGAAAAAAGGGAGAAAACTGTGAATGAATCTCATATGGAACATCTTAGATATTCCACAAGAAGTAATAATAACACAAAAAGAGCAATTAGTGCACTAAACAGATAGATATTCATCTTCGAGGTGTTGATCGAACGTGATGTATTTATCATTCTGCACGCCCTACAGTTCCTATTAAATGCTTGGGGTCATGTAAACAACAAATTGTATTAGATCATATCCCATATAAACAGCTGACCCAAAATCCTAAATCCCCAAGAAAAAAATCTTTAATGACAACCAGGCCGACATGCTTAGCCATTGGCTCCTGTGTGTGCTGTTGTGATCTGCTCATCAATCACGTAACAACATAAATGTGGGATAAGGATGACCTCTCTGCACAGCAGATTAACTTTTTCCTTTTTTGTTTTACTTTTTATGAAGCGTGCATGAAGAGTGCTTTGCCTGTCATCAATATCGCCTGCAGAGAATGAACAGCAACAGATCCACCCTTAGAAATAAGGAATGTTCTTGTTTTAATGACCTGGCACTAGTCCGATCGGGTGACATGCTTACATTGTCCTCAAACTCCCCTCACACTGTACCATAATTAGACATAAACTCCTAAGGCAGTTGCACAAATATGTTTTTCCTTATGTAAAACCAAAGAGGTCACTTTGAAGTGAAGCATTTTCTAACTGTGGGTGAAAGGGTGTTTTTCGTGTGTGAGTCATGCTAAAAGTCTTTTGTGCATCAGGCTAATGTTTGATGCCAGGGAGCAGATCCGTGCTGGAAACCCTCTTGAGGTGACACTGCCAATAGGTCGTATAAGGAAAGCACAAAGGGTCTCAGGGAAGGACAGAAATGCAGCCAAGCCAAGAAACTAAAACAGTTTGGTGTTCAAAAGGTTCATGCAGAGTGCTGTTTGATGAAGTCTCCTGCTCTTGTTTTGAAAGAAATGAAAGCCAGTGTCATTCCAACCAGCGTGCTACTGACAGGATTGCTGTGTTTTTGCTAAATTGAAAACTATTAAAGGACATGACAGATGGTGTTTAGGAGAGTATGGGGGGCCTTTTTAGCGCAGGCCTTCACGTAACTTGCTCATATATCATCCTAGTAGGGGATGATTCACTGTGGCACTCATCACTGTCAATAATTAGAAGTGCATAAAACCTAATGACTTTGTCACCTGGAGCACTGGGTTAAACATCTGTAGCATATGAGCATGGGACGACATCTGATCATGATGTCTTCTCCAGCTGTCTGAGTCGACCACTCACATCTGAACTAACCTTCAGTGACTTTTGTTGTTGTTGTTAATGGAAAATAATAAACATGTATGCTAATTAGAAACAAATATAAAATGACAATATTTTCCAAATGTATTGGTATCTTTTCATGCAACTGGTTATATTTGAGCAGAATATTAACACAATAGAGGTAAACTGAATTTTGTCTGTGGGGTAGACCTTGATATATGACATTTAAAAAATTCAACACAAACATGTCTTTCTCAAAACAACATCCACAGAACATACTGCCAGCAGTTGAGGAATGTAGGAAACACAGACTGTATAATAATAATAATGGACATGACACCATGACATCACACAGTAGTTTGTAGAATTCTATTATTTTGGCATTTTGACCATCGCCATCTTGGATTTCTGGAGCCAGAAGTAATGAGAAGTTACAAAAGAGTGGAGCTAACCCCAACACCAGCTGCTAGCTTGATTAACACAGTGCATTTACAGTCAATTGTTAAGTGTAAATATGCTAATACTAATTTTTGCTAATGAAAAACAAGCTTAAAACCATTAAAACAACAAAATAGAGGATTGTTTGGTGTAACCAAATGTCTTTATTATGTGACCACATTTTTAAACCTTGAGTGCGTTATATAAAACTTTCCCCATGTACAGTTGTCATGAACAGGAAAATTGGCAATAGAAACCAAAACCATTTTTTGTACCTGGCTGCAAATGTGTTTATTTCTGCTGTAAAGCTGGGCATTGCAAGATGGGGGTCTATGGTAATTGACTCACTTTTGGAGCCAGCCTCAAGTGGTCATTAGAGGAACTGCAGTTTCTGGCACTTCACATTGGCTTCCGAGGTTGCCGCTTGTGTGAATGAAGCCTGATGTAGTGCTGGCACAAAGGATCTGTGTGCGCACTCACACATCCAAATAGCATTAATTTACCATGTCTGTCTCCAATACTCATATTACTACACATACTAATATTTCAGTGTCTTGTCACTCCCTAAAGCAACTAACCCACGCCAACATAGCCCCTTACGTTATTCAATGCCGTGCTGTTTTTGGTCTGAACTCCTGATCACTTTTTGGCACCTGTCACAGTGCTATGTGTTTATAGAAAAGTGAAGAAGGGTTATTGAAGACATCCAGGGGCACACAGTGTTCAGCTTAGCAGCCTCTCCCATGACATCATTCAACCCCAGTGGGTTTAGTTCACACCCAAACACAATAAAGGATTAATGCATTAAAAAGGATTGATCATGTTTGTGTAAAGTCCGCAGAAATATATTGTAGTGATTTAGGATAAATCCAAACTTGAAACTGTTAAAGTATGTGTATCATTTAGTGATGTTGACAGTGTTACTCAGTTCCCAAAGAAACTAATTCAATCCAGGCTTTGGCCTTTAGTGCTGCTGGCGCTGTGTAGTCTGCAAACTGAGAAGTAGAGCGGCCCAGACATGCAGGGCCCACAGCCCCTCCAGCACTATAGCAGACAACACAAGTACCTCACATAGAGAGTTTTCACCCTACTTAAAACACAATGTTACTAAGTCTCCTGTCACCCTCTGAACTCCCATGCAGGCATGTACTATGGTGTCCTATACACTTTAGGCAATGTGGGGTTATTGTACCCAAGATGAAGGACATCCAAGCTCCATGCAAATGCGACAGTCTGAGATTTTAAGATAGCTTTGATGATGACTATACAAATCCTTCCAGCTGCCAGTCTTTATTAGAATCTTACTGAGAGATTTATGGGTGATACTGAAAGTATGGGTTTTTTTTTTCATTATTTCCTCAGGCTCACACCTACTGTACCTCAGTCACAGTAGCACAGCAACAGAGAGATAACATGAGTCAGCCTACTTGGATTTGGCACAGAGAGAATAGTTGGTTTCAGGATGCCATGTTGTAACAGCTTCTACTCTTAGTAATAAGAAGTAAGTTTCCATCACTTTTGGGTGGTGTGCATGTAAGTCACCCACTAATTTGTTGAAGGCACACCCTTGAATATTAGAACTATAGCTGGCACTGGCATCCTGTGAGCTGGTGGAGAGGAAAGAGGCCAACGTCAGCAGGGAGGGAAACCAGGAGGTTCTAAAGCATCCTTCCTTTACGGGTTCACTGAGTGATATAGTAACTATTAGTTCATAGGACACATTTCTTTTCAGTATCTTTCTGGAAGACTTGCCATGTGTGTAATAGTCTGTATTCAAGCAGAAGCAGCCCATCCATAATGTGATTTGCCAACAGTAGTACTAGAGTATCCAGTACTGTAGTCAGAACTCTTCAGGGGGCGTGAGCTTTCATTTCCAACTGACAATACAGCTATTCATAATTTAATTTGTGAAATGTCTATGAATGTCTACTTATAATTAAAAGTATGACTTCTGTTCAAACTCTGCACATGGATAAAATGCACAATAGCTGCTGTTGCTAAACTAAGAGTAAATTCATTTTCCATAAGACTTTTATACTGGAAGGAACCACCATGACAAGTTTTTGGTGCCCACGCTTCACCTTTTAGCTGTTTATTTCTTTTTTGGTGAGACATTTCCTCAAACCTTTCTCCAACTCCTTGACGACATACCTGACCTTTTTTCCAGCTGGAATGCTGGCCCTTCATAAGCAAGATATTTACCAGGTGAGAAAATCACACCCTTTATTTTAGGCATTCTGAAACGTTAATAATAAAAATAATAATAATATATGTTTAAGGTTGCATTTACATGAGTTTGGCTGATCTACTGGATTCAGATCAAGTTAATTTAATTAGGCTGAGATTCTGGGGGTGTTTGTGACTTCATGGTGGGATGGGTGAGGGTGTGGGAGAGGAAGGGAGTATCCTGTCTCCGCAGAAACAATAGTTGTACGGGCCGGTATTGAGAGCTTGCAGGATTAGTTCCCATAGAGAGTTAAAGATAACCTTTCAGCTCAGGCTGTGGCAACTCCCAACAATTCAACCAAGCTTTACGTGGTTGGCATGGTAATAGAGACACAGAAAACAAAAGTGGCACCACATTTGTGGATTTATTGGGTGGGATCGTTCAGTTTTACCTTTGTTTCAGTTCCTTAAGGAGAATGTCAGTGGGCATATATTAAATTTAAGCACAGAAACTTTAGTCACACAATGATTTTCAATGTTATACTCTTCATATAAGAATGCTATTTTTATACGCATGCTTTTGAGGGCAATTAATGTCAGGAGTTTACTGAACACAGAGCCACATCATGGAGATATCAAATCTTACAACAGCTAGTTCCAACCAAGTAAGCTGATTGGACAAGAGACATTCTGTAAGTGCTGATATCAAGTACAACAACACTGGTACTTTAAACTACATGTATCACAGCTTCACAGCTGTTTATGATAACATTAATAATATAGGTCCAAGAATAGGTTCAAGAATCCAGCTTGGTGTCTGTCTGTCACTTTTTGTTTTGTTAAGCCAGTCAGAGAATTAGTCTTATCTGACAGCCTCTTGCTCGGTCACTCTTTTATTGTCTCTTCTCTTATTTCTCCATAAACATCGTCTTCTGGCTTGTTACCTCTACCATGATGTCTGTAGAGATTGCAGTTCATTTGCCTGCTCCGACTCAGGCATAACACAAGCGCTGCTCCCACCAGAAAGGCCAGAAAACCTCCTCCTCCTCTCAGAAAGCCAAAGCTCATGTGCTATTGGTGTAGTGGTGTAAACACAAACACTCCCTTGTTGCTCTGAGCAGTCCTGCCAACAGAACTAACTGAGATTATGGCAGCTGATGTAACAGTTAGCAGCAATTAATAGTTAATTTTACATTAGCAACAAGTATAACACACTGTCCATCAGTAAATCAGTAAATCACTGAGAGTCGAGGCAGAGCAGCCAGAGTCTTAATCAAGCTTTTTGACATCAAACATTCAAGCGATCAACTGTCACACTGTGTTTGAATACTTGTATGATATTAACAAACAAGTTGACATTTGCTTGAACTCGCTCAACGTCTTTGCTAATGATTTCTATAATGAAATCATGACATGCTCCAATGTTCAACCGGCCAAGCAGGTTTAAACAGTTATCACAGCATTTATCTCCGGTGTAAACATGACAGGAGCTCAGTCGGACTAGTAGAACCTGAATATGGGTTTGCTTGATAAGGTCATGACCTCAGTGTGCTAGCGAAAGGCAGGAAGTGAATGGGAGCCTAGAGGAAGTATTGCACTGTTACCCACTAGGAGTCCCATGACATCCTCAGGAAGCATCCATGGAGCGGAGCAGCGCCAAGTCAACAGCACAATAGATAACAAGCCAATGGGAGAGAGTGCACAGATTGTTCTTCATTTTCCTGATCTCCCCTCTGTGAGGCTGCATTCACACTCCATTTTTTTCAAACTCACTGGAAAGCCACTGTTTTTGTCAACTTTTAGGCAGTGCACAGAGAAGTTGGAGAGTTTACAGGAGAGTTCATCACATGGACTTTCTGTGAGCCAGACTGTCAAACTGAAGAGGACGCACTACATGTGCTGCTGACAGAGGCAGAAAGACTGATAGTAGTTATTAGTGTGCTGGTTGTGTAATGGGTTTCTGGTAAGTGTTTGAGAATTGTAGTAGCAGCTACTGCAGCTGTGGGAACAAAGTGGGTATCATGTGGCCAGCTTTTTAATATGAACACAAGATGAGTGAGAGCTCCATCTCCAAAACATAGAGTGAACTGACCGTATCCTGAATTAGACATTGAAGCTAGAATAGAAAATTAAAGATGCACATTAAAAGTATACACTGCCAATATACAACATATTCTATGCATTTACAAGGCTTGCAGCCAGTTATCTTAGGTTTGCATGAAGACTGGAAGCTAAGGGAAACAGCTAGCCTGGTCCACCAGCACCTCTTAAGCTCACTAGTAAAGAAAACATGACTTTTTACACTTTGGTTCTTGTATGAATTGAACAGACAAGCTGTATTGGTTATTATAATTGGTGAGCTTTATTGTGTGTTCGCACCAATCTTGAATCTCACCTGATGTCTCTTGTGTAAGTTTAGCTGCAGTAGTTATGCTATGCAGTTGTAAACAAAGTTGCCATATCTTTCCATCAACTAATTATTGCTCCTGCTGCTTTGTACCTGTTGTGGAAGTTCCAGATACATTGGAAATCCAACCACCACAGTGTCTAAGTTCATAACAGCATCCAGAGGTGCACACAGCTCTGTGAATTTCACTGCTTAGCCAAGGAACTGGGTTTGAATGACTGCTGCTTCTACAGCCGTATAAACCCAAAATCAACAGAATTTGCTGTAACTGAATTGAAATCTGCCTGCAAGATGAAAAGCCAACAACAGTTAAAATGCTTGTTTTCTGACTGGACTTTGGAACAATGCCGTGCAGGATAATCTTATTGCTGACAGGCTTTCACAACACAGTTACAGTTGAAAAAATTTCATCGTATCATCCCATGTTCATCTTCTTATCTAATGCTTGACAGGAAATTACTAGTTTGGTGCAAACTAGTAATTTGATCGTTTAATAATTGATTTATTGAATAAATAAATAATAATGATAGCCAGAAGTCAATAAGATATTGCACCACATTTAAAAGTCAGGCTTCTACGTAAAGAATAGGAGACACAGTGGACAGAAACAGTCCTGTTGCTGAAACACTCCAGTCAAAGTATGGAGGCTTGCAGCATCAGCTAATCTGTTTGGGGGAAAAGCCCTTCCTATTTTTCTGTACGTTTTCTGTTTTATTATCCTGGAATGGTAGCATGACCTCCCAGATAACTACTTTTACAGATTCTGATACATAATCATTGTATGTGTGAAAATGATTTCTTCTACATGCGTATCTAAACACTTCAGTGGCTCAGTGATGTAATCCAGTTTTTACTTCTCCCAAGAGTTCTAGCAGCACAACATAAACTCTGTCCTAGTTCAGTACCTCCCAGAAGGTTGGTGTGAAGAGGAAGTATGACGCATACTAAGTATGAATCATATATGGCCCACCTAGAGGACTTGGTTGTGTTTCTTTTTTCTTTTTTTATAATCAGACCCAGTCCTCTACTGAATGAAATCACCATTCAAAGTCGAGTAGATGGATTATTTGTTCAAATTTTGCCACTCAACTTTACAGTGACAGCCAGAAAAAGACCCCAGACAGCCAGAAGGAGAACAGAGGTGTATTGAGAATCTCAAAGTGGGTTGGCTTTCCCTCCCCAGGCCGATGTCTCGGTTTGTGATTTTATTCAATTACACTGTATTTACCTTTCACATAATGTCAACACTGATGTAAAGCAGCGGTGGGTAGAAATTAACTCACCTGTACCTCAACACACATTATATTGTGCCGAACGCACACAATTTACACAGAAATACATATGCGCTCACACACACACAAACACACTGTGGCATGAGTTTGTTTATGCAGCTCGGTCAGGACCAGCGTACGGCCCTTGTCCCCTTCCCCATTTGATGTGTGAAAAGTGGAAGGAAATCAAAGCCATTTCCTTCATTCTGGCCGCTGTGGGTTGTGGTTCCCTGGGGCAGGAGGGGCGAGACTGGCAGTAAAGTATCGTTGAGCCTGCAGAGTCTGGGAAGTGTATGGAGCACCACGTGCTGCCAAAAACAACAGAGGAAACTGTTGCTCAAAAGCACCAACCACAGGTAGGGGAAAAGGAAGGTGGTTCAAGCACTGAATTGTAATCTTAGCTCCGAAGACTTGCATGCTTTCATTGAGTGTGATCAGAAAGTCTGAAATCCCCTTCTTCCCTCCACTCCCACCTAATTTGCTTGTTTAACTGAGTCACTATCTCACTCGAATTCAGTCGCTCACCTCAGGAGATGAGAAAAGTTTGTTCTAAACACTCTTAAAATGTTGAACAAGTTTTATATTGTTGAGAGTTTCGCTGTGATATCTAGATATGATGCTTTTCTTTTCTCATTTAAATGCTAATAACTTTGAGGACATCATCACAGAAAGTGCTGGGAGCAAAGCTTTTCTCCTATCTGGTGGCAGCACAAGGTGAGCACCTGCCTGCTGAATTTGAAATATTCTACGAAGTCTTGTTGGCACAACGAGGGAGTTTAAGCTCTGTTTGAAGGCTTTGTGCATGTCTATATATGTGCACACAAATGTGTGTGGGTTTGTGCGTGAGAGCGTGTGTTAGCCGCAGACATAATACTTTCAGGAATCAGAATTATGTTCAGATGCCTGGCAATGAGGCAGTAGCTGCCAATGTAAAACAAAGAGCACATTGTGATTCGAATTCACCTTTTTTGAAAGAGGGTCAAGGTCCATAATACCACCTCAGGTTGTGATCAGGAAAGCATTACTGATTGCCTCTTTTCAACAACAAGTAGGGATTACAATTCTAACTTTAGTAATTTCACTACAGTTGCTTATCCCAGTAGGCATTACCGCCACAATTCAGGGCTTGAATTGTTTGTCTTTCCAGGAGTTTATTGGATGGTTGATACAAACTCTTTTATGTGTGTTTATTGGACAGATGGGGTCATTCCTATGTTCACACAATTCAGTGTTCCCCAAATTTATACAGCACATGATCTGTTCCCCAGCTCTCTCTCTCTTTTCCAGGGTCTTATGTTTCCGAGGTCTTATGTTCTCTGAATCTCATGTTTCCAAGGTCCTATGTTCCCAAGGTTCTATATCTCCAGGCTCCTATATTTCCTGCAACCTATATTATCAGTGTCCTATGTTCCCATGGTTCTATATTCCCAGGGTGCTATATTTCCTGTGCCCTATGTTGCATTGGCCCTAGGTTCCAACAGTCCTATATTCCCAAAGTTCCAAGGTCCCTATGTTCCTCAGATTTATATGTGTGCTTTCCTATAGGGTCCTATAGTACCAAGGTTTGAATTGAAACCTGAAAAAGTTGTTAATCTGCTTTATATTCACTCAATATGACATGGCCTAGGGTTATTTTAAAGGACTATAATCATAATGTAACTGAATAGTTTTTTTTGCATATAGCCAGTTATATGGCAATATTGCACAATGTGCACAATGTAATAATTCCCATAGCCTAAAAAGCACCATGTTTGGATGTGTCAGTGTCAGTGTCGTATTTATTTGTTTATTTTTCTATGGCTCTGGAGCACTTTGTCTCTGTGTCACAAGAAGGCATGTCTATCAAAAAGAAGTTTGGATTATATGATTTAATTTGGTCTACAGCAATTGTGGGCTTCTGGTAGTTTTGCAACCACAAAGGCTAAAATAAAATAAGAATAATATTTTCCTCCAGCGCAACAGCTCAGCCAAACAGAGCAAAGGCTGTTGCTCAGGCAACTTTGGCCCACCCTTGTTAACAGCCCTGCTTTTCAATGAGTTACATGTGATGAGTAATTGAATTAATTTCTCATGTTGCTTAACACTGGGTATGACATATTGTTCAGACTCAGAAGTAAGAAGAACGGCTGATCAGAGAGTTGTGAAAAAGACGAAACAGAGCAACAGAAAAATCTTGTCACCACATTTTCACCTCACCAGCCCAAGATAGAAGCTGAGACCTGACACGGTTCAACACAATACAAAAACAGAAAGCAGCCTCTACAGAGCATGCACTCTACAGAGTGCCACATCTCTCCACACACATTGAAACTGGGATTGCGATACAGATGATCTTTTGAACCGTGTAAGAATCACAAACGCTGATATAACACCTGGCATCTGCTCCTGCCCTGCAGGCAGAGCCCCACAGAAAGCACCGTTCACACCTTAGCTGGAATGCAGAACATTAAAACAACTTCATACACCACTTAGATAGATGTCATCAGCAGCTTGGAATCACGTACTGGCAAGCTTCTTATCACAAATATTACAGTTAAAGGCCCATTTAAGAGCGATAAGTCCTTCTGGGTAATGTACACAACTCACCTTGGATTGCCATCAAGCAGAAAAGATCAACTATAGGCAATCAGGGCTGACAGCTGAATTTCTTTCAGAAAACTGCACCGGATGAAGAATGCGGAGAAGCTGAAATCTGCCGTGTCCTCCCTGAATAGATAACTTGTCCTGAAGAGGAAGAAGTCTACTTGGACTCCTCAAACTGATCCTTTTCTATTTGACCTATGCCAAGTCATTTTGAAAAAGAACCTTTATGTTGAGCCAGACTGCGCAGTGAAAGCTACAGTGCCAACGCATAGCTTCAAGAAGAAAAGTTAAGCAGGACAGCTTCTTTTGACCCCATTGAGCCGAACACCTTACAAACTTTCTCTCTGACTCCCCGATGGGCTTTATGGAGAGTCGAGTACATGCAATTTAAAGCTCCAGATTGAATGAGGGCCAGATAATGCAGGTGTGAAAGGACACTGAATGGAATATGATTAAAAATGGGAAAATGTTTAATTTTCTCAATGAGCTTTAGAAAATCTTACAGGCGGTAACTCGGTGGCTTTGAAGCGTCCAATCAGTGTTTGAATAGAGGAGCAAATTAAGCATTTTAATCGACTTTTCCGTGTACCATCAAATGAATTACATTGCTCACCCTTTTTTCAAATCAATGGGTACATAACCAAGATAAGACTTTTAATTTCTGATAAGTTGGGCCCAGCAATCATTACATTGTCTGTGCTCTAAGTGGCTGAAATGGACTTGGGAGGTCAAATATTCAATGGAATAAAATGAATGTAACGCTGTAATAAACTTGTACAATGAAACTTTTACCCAGGGAATGTTAAAGTCAGTATAAGTTAGAAAAGTCAACACTTAAAGAGTATAACTCAGGTAGCGAAAGGTGAACTTGTGAGCATGTGGGAAGCCACTCACTTGTTGATTGAGAGAAAAAGAACACATGTAGACATCCTTTAAGCCAAATCCTGTTGAACATTTTCCTCCACACCTTGTGTGGGTGGCAGATGGTGGCTTGCTGGTTGTCACAGCGATAGAAGATGGAAACACAGGCGACTGATTCAAAGAAAGCAAACACCCCCCTTGTGAAAGAAACACCATACTACAGCAGCTGTAAGGGACAGAGACCTACCTGTACATCCACACACAAGCTGATTGTTTTTCTCTCTCACTTTGAATCAAAGCATAAGTTCTTCATGTCCTGATAATTCATATACACATAAATAACAAGAAGGTGGCATAAAAACTGTTACTTCATGCTACTCATTAATAGCCTTTAATACAGGCTTTCGTCAGTTACAGCATTGTGTTGACTGTTGCCATCTAAACCTACTGATTTTTTTTTAGCAGAAGCCATAAAATCATACTTAAATCCAAATCCATATTTTGTTTCAAATTTTTGATTACCCAATAAGCAGGATTCTTTAAACCCCTTCTTCCCCAAGTTAGGGTTTATTTTGCTGTAATTTAAATAATTTTGTCATCATCTTTCTCCCTTTGACATGGTTTGTGATAATATATTCATGTTCTTACAAGTTTAATTTTCATTGTGTATTTTACCTTTAAAAGCATTTGCATAATTAGCAAACATAACAGTCGCTGTTTTAAACACATTGTTAACATTGTTAACAAAGTTAACGGATGGTTAGGTTTTGGGGACAAAACTACTTGGTTAGGTTCAGGACAAAAATGACATGCTTTTCTTTTTTTACAGGCACAGTAAATCACCATCTCTTTTCAGGGGACCTTGGGAGCTGAATGGTTACACCTGTGGACCTTTGACTCCTCCATTACAGCTTCTACCTCTAGAAAATTACACAAAAATTCCAAAAAATAGGGGAAAAAAAATCCCCTCTGTCACTATCAAATAATACAAAAACAAGTCCAGAAAAAAAGTTACATCTCATAAACCCTTTGGGTGTGTGGGGGTACTATATTTTGCAACTTTTCATAATAATAAAGATGATTTAGTAAATAGTGATAGTAATAAAACTTTAGTGTTTAATGTGAATGAGTTGTGTCTATTCTTTCTCTCTCTGACAGCACACTGGTATAACACGGCAGTAAATCACGTCTCCCCCCTGGCTGGATGGCTGGCTGGCAGGCAGGCTGATGGGCGGCTCGGCTCAGCGCTGCCCGCCCTGTGGGTGTGTTTAAGGCAAATGGGCCTCTGCATCCACCTGCTAGCGCCCTGCCTCCCTCCAGTCAGGAGCGCCCAACTTTCCTGAGGAGCACACGCTGCGTGCCTGGACCTCTCTACACCACGGGGACTTTGTTTCCAACTGCTTTTTTTCTCCCCTACGAGATGTTGATTGTGGTCGCGCGACGACTCTGTCTCCTCGCCTCGCGTGCTCGCACAAGACTGAACTAGAGAAACATTGTGTGCGTGTGTGTTTAACTGTCATTTTCTTATTGTGCGCTGACAACTCCGGGGCCAATAACCACGCAGTGTGCACAGGTACACAGACTGCCCTCCTGAGCAGCACCGGGATTTTCTATTGCTATTATTGATCTCAACTTGGAGACGAAAGTGAGCGATCTGTTGGAATTGGTTTGTTCAATGACTTGCAAGGTTGGATCTGAACTTCTATTCGGAAAGCTGCAACAGTAAGGTAAGCCTCATTGTGCTTATTATTCTTCCTATTCTCTATTTAACCTGCTTTATTAAAATTACACGGGAATAAACAGCTTACCTGTCTGCAGCTGCGCGCTTTTTTCTTTTTTTTTCTTTTTAATTCTACTATTTGCAACATGTCCTAATTACAGTTTTATTTCCTCTCATGGACAGAAATGATCATTTTTATTCCCATTAGATCCCAGCCTTAATTCTTACATGAATCATTATTACTATTTACTGAATTGCTTTTCAGTTTACCGTGCGCTCTAATACCACACCAGACTGTTTACAGTTCTGTCGTCCATGTGTAGCCAAGGCTGCCAGTCTGTTACACACATTTCACTCTATATCATTCAGCAACACTCAACCTTTTTTTTGTTGCATGTATTTTGTTTCCTTCAGGGCTGAAGAAGATAGTGATGAAAATATAGGCTATTAATGTAGTTTAATATTGTTTGATATTATATTAAGCATCCATACCTTTTTATTTGTTTTTATTTATATATATATATATATTCAGGATGAGGGTTTGCAGCCACTTAGCTTATGTCCCTGACTATATGTGGAAGTTTATTGGTTGCATTACATTTGTCCAGCATGTGGCTGTTAATAACTTGCACACACAAACAATAAAGAGTATCAGCAGGTGTGAAATCTTCTGTAAGTACGAAGCACTTTGGTTTTAAATGTTTCTAAACAATCTTTTATTTTGACACAAAATGACGAGCAGAGAATAGATATATATGAGTAGATATATTTCTCTTCAAGCACAGTGTGAGTGTGTCTTTCAGTCTCCTCAGTGTCATTTGTGAGCAGCCTTGTTTGATTTCATCAGCTTGTGTGAAGCACTTGGCCTCTGTCTCAGAATAAACATCTGGATGGCTAACAAATTGTCAGTAAATAGCCGAGGTTTAAACAGCTGGGTTATGCTCATAAATCCACTTTAGCCAACCAGCAGACTGAGGACTCTCTGGCTCTGCTGAAGGTGTGTTTGAGATGGAGACCTGCTCCAAATGAACATGGCCAGAGGAGTTTTGTGTCCAATCTGCTGTTCTTGGAAAAGTGGTGGTGAGAGAAGTTTCATTGGTCCATATGGATGAGTGGCAGCGTGGTACAGATGATGAAATGGATGGAGAATGGCCAAGGGCAAGAGGTGTCCCATTTGGCAAGTCTTTCTGATGATTTGTGACAGATGTGTGGATCATTGTGGTTGCTCCCTGGTGGCTATCATTCATTAACTTCAGTCTTTATTGATGACCATCGCTGCATTGTTTGAAAGACTCGTTTGAGCCCGTCATCATTTGTAAACCCTTTAGCAAGAAGTTAATATTTTATTTTAGTTCACAACTTTTTTCTTTAAGCAAGACTTGGTGCAACCCAGTATTAGGTGAAGCTATAATTACAGAGCAGCACACACACACATACACACACACACACACGTATAGTGTCATGACGTAGGAATGTGTTTTGGGTGCGTGGAGTGGAGAAGAAGAAAAGCTTCTCTCACTAGAGTCAGCGTGATCTTTCCATCACTTTGTCACACAGGCACACACTCCGAAAAAACAAACATAATTCTTCCCAAATGGAAGAGTGTGTGCACATGTCTAAAAGCTTTGGCTCCTCTCCATCAGGACTAATCAGGGTTGTGAAGCTCCCAGAGATCTGGGTGGAATCTCCACACCTCAGCGCTGCATCACCAAAACTGGCAGCGATGGGGCCCCTGGGAGCCGTTGATTTGACATGTCACATAAATTCATAAATGAAAACAGACTTATTGTGGCAGTTTTTTTTTGCATCATAGAGTTGAGAAAGCATCTTTTCTCAATGCATGATATATATTGATACGATAACATATTATGGATTATCATAATAGCTCATAAATTATCGGCTGATAATGCAACGCTAAACTGTTTTTCGTTGACTCATCAAACGAGCATCTACACTGAATGGTACAGCATGTGGTGGTGGCTAGTCAGCAGGATTCAGTGTTGAGTATTTACAGATTATGTCAAATAGTTTTTTTTTATGTATTTTACTAGAAAAAGTAAAATGCAAAGGCTGTGCCATATGGTGAATATCAAATATCATGATATTTTTTCGCAAAGGCTTGATTTAATATTGCTACGATATTGTTTGGTTGTATCAAATATTTAAGCAATGGGATTTTTGATAAACAATCATCAGTAGTGTGATCAAGTGGGTAAATGCAAAGAAGAAAACAGTCTGGTATGCTCCAAAAATTATTTTGGAGGGTCCCGCTGGCACACCCAGTAGAGTGCATACAGCAGAGGCTCAGTCCTCGTAAGCTGGTGGCCCGAGTTTGAATCCGACTCGGAGCCCTTTTCTGCTCTTTCTCACTGACACAGACGTGGCCACCTGTAGAGTTTGGCTGCTCTTTCAGTCAATAGCTAACTAGCTAGCTAGCCTCTTATTAGTACAGTTAATAGAATTATACATTCACCTGAGAGATTCACAGATCAGTATTTGAGTAATGGGGCTTGAATTTATCAAGCTTTTCTCTGGATTTGTCTTCCGGCATCAGTACAGGACGTGGCAAAGTTAAGCTCATTTCTTGCTTGATTTGATTGGCTGCCTGGACCAAGTGTGAAATAGACGAGCATTGCATTGCATTGGCCAGACACGGCGCACCATAGGAAAACAATATTTTTATGTGTTTCAAACGACACCTCTTGGTGTGTTAACCCTTGTATGCCATATTAGCATTTCAGTTTTTTAAGATGATATTGAGTCTCCTAATCCCATATTTATGGATATGT
>CAFUXE010000147.1:176547-196295 GCA_903364295.1 Serranus cabrilla | reverse complement strand
TGTCCTACGGCTGGGCAATAAGTCAATATGAGCATTTACTGTCTTTCAGTGGAATCATATATTGAGATATTTAGTCATTAAAGCTGTCAATCTTTCTCTGTAATCCCATTTGAAATGTATTCTTTATTATTTGACATAGTTCTGACACTAATCATTAAAATGACTTTTTTTTAGACAACTCTATCAAGATAGAACAAAACACGGCCTTGTTTTTTCAAAAATCTGAAGCGTTCATTAAGCTAGCTTGCTATGGCACGCTTCATATATTGATAGCACTGGAGAAAAAGTATGCTGTACCATAGCTGCTAGCTAGCTGGTTAGCTGGTTTCAGTGTACTGTTAGCCGAATTGCTGAACCCAGGCGCTATTTCAGAAAGAGGAGCTGGTTGCATGCAGAGAACTATAAAAAAAAACAGCAGCTGAGTTGGGCCACAAAACTATATGTCTAGATATGAATTGAAATTTTGGGCCATATTACCTGACACTGTTCAAGATTAAGATTCAGTTTTTCTGGCACACACACACACTAAAATAGCAAGCAGTGAATGTGTCCTCTGCATTTAACCCATCCTTTAACACACCAGTGAACACACCATGCTCAGGAGCAGTGGGCAGCACATTTTGTGCGCCTGTGGAGCGTGTGGGGCTCTTAATGCAGCAACAGATGATGATTAAATGTGAAACTGTGAGCAGTTTAGGAGTGGATCCATACAGTGAGGTAGTTGTTTTGATTAGTCAACAGTTTGCTATCAGTTCATCTGTGGGCTTGCCCCATTACTGCCGCCCTGTCACTTATACTCGTAAATGTTTAAACCGTTATTACTGTTGCTCACATAAAGCATTCCAGTGGCCACTTTCTTCTTTGCGCTCCAGAGGTGCACATTAGTGGTCAGAATTATCTTACACTGTTATCAGCTCTGACCTGATTGGCTATGACAGCATATATTTTGAGGCTGGAGTGTTTACTCAATAATGACTGAACAACTATAATGTGGTGGCAAATTTGCATCCAAGCCCCTTTTACTACTCTGTGAAGTAAATGCAACGTGACTTGTATATTTGATAACTTCCTCTTTAGTCGTCTAATTTGCAGGATGCCTCAGGCTAATTGGCCCACCTTTGCCCAAACTGTAAAATGGCAGTGTTGTTGAACCACATGCAGAAGCCGCGAAACCACTGCCCCAGTAGTCTGGCACTGCTGCTCATGCTGGGCTGTGATCTCTAATTACTGTTTGTGAGGGCCGAGTCCACATATCCACACAGCAGCACAGTAATGACTGACAAAGCATTGAAAACCACTATTACTTTGGCCATGTCCCAGGCCTCAGCTTCTCTCCACAGCAGCTCAGCCAGGTTATATTTAGTGTAAAACTCTCTTCTCCCTCAGCAGGAACACAGCAGTCATTTGTAGCACCGTGGTTAACCATTGAACACAGTCGGCGGGGTGGTGACGGTGGTTTAAGTGCAAACGCAGCTTGGTCCAGCACAACTTGCACTTTGCTGTGATCCAGCTGTCAAGAGTGTCACTTTATTGTTAGGTCCTGGTTGGCTAGAAGCCATCCTTAACTGTGTAGAGCATTTGAAATGTGAGTGAGTGGGTGTTGAAGCAAAAGGAGGCTGTGGTGTGAGGCCTGGTCTGGGCCCAGTGTGCCAGAAACAGTGGTAATCCTTCACTGTGGTGCACATGACTGAAGAATTGCAATCCCTTCTACCTAATGTGTGCGTGTTTGTATTGGGGAGGTAACCCAACAGTAGCTGGAAAATGGTTATGGAATACAATTTGTTTTGCACTCAAATCGCTGAACCCCACAATCTGCTCATGGATCTGAAAAGCATTACATTATTTATATTATCCAGAAACTGTAAAAGCATAAATAATCATTGGATGTTGGGGAAAAAGCATACCTAAGCTAAAAATAGTGATATTTCATCAAACTCATCTTATTTTATGTGTCAAATTGCCAAAAATAGACAATTTGCGCTAATCAGACGCTGTAAAAATAATACATTAAATTCTGCATGACATGTATGAGACCATTCACAACAGTCACAGTCATATAGATTCCATTTTTTTGTCAAATAAATCGGCAAACAAATTCAAAAAGTTGAATTCATATCAGAAATGAATGTATGTAGCCCGGTTTGAAATGCATTTATCTCCTTGACAAAGCTGAATTCTGAGCATATCAAACTGTCAGTGTACACTTCATTGCATTTCAATTAAAATCATGCTAAAATGACATGTAATTTTGTTGACTGGTCGCTTTTTCCTGGAGGATTATCTAGTCAAAGGTAGTCGTTAAACGACTGTTTGTCCAATAGTCTCAGGTTGACAGCTCATGAATCAGGCATTGATTATCTATCTGCCTGCGAGCCTCTGTCACATAAACTATGCCCCCTATTTGGTGGATGACTGATAGAACTGTGATTGGATTTTATTTCCGGACCAATTGGTACATTGTTTTCATCGGAATGCAATGAAGATAAAAGTGACAGCTGGAGAAAAACAGTGAACTTTGCTGTTTGGGGTTTGGTCACATTTAAAGCACAGCACTAGGGGGATGGTGATGGTAACTCTGTGAGTTTCATACAGTTCAAATACAAATCCTGCATTATGTTGGTTTAAAATGAACTTTGTGGTTGTTGGTATGGAGATTAATCAACATAAAAGAATCAGAGTTTTGCATTCCATTACATCTGTCAGGATGGTCAAAGCTCAACTTGGTAGAAGGATGTGTTATGCCAACGAAATCCAGTATGTTTTCTCAGATTCTGTGTTTTCCGTATGAATTTTGTGTTTTAACATGTAAGTACATTTTTTCCACAAGAAATCATGCGGTGGATTAAATGTTGCTTTTCTCTTTTTGTAGCGTCATATTGCTGAAATGACTTGACTTAAATGATGATGTATTGACATTTGATTGGTGCAGGAGATCTGCAACACTGCTGTTGTTTTTTTCATAGAGGCATAGTTAACTTCCCCATTTGGCAAATTCAATGATATTCAATGTTTTACATTGGATTTGATATCAAATGCTGCAATTCCATCCATGTTTTCCTCTTTGTGGAAATCAAGACACAAATACATTTTAGAGCAGATTGGGATTGCAGGATAGATTCACTTTTGTCTGCGCTCTCTGACTGTCCATGTAGTTTTTGCATGTTTTACACAATCCAATAATTTAAAGAATGCTATGTGTGCAATGCATGATTGCTCTGAATGTGGCACAAATCTGTCTCTGTAAAGCTTTGCAATCAACTGATAAATCTGTATTATGGAAGACAGTGCTGCTCCTATTCTCACCCCTCTCCTTGTCAGGTATGTGTGGGACAGACGTGTGATATTCCTCAAAAAAGATGAGTATCTTGGCACCTTTCAGCACATTGCCCCTGAATCCAGCAGCAATCCCGTGTCCGTCACCAATGGTGCCAGCTTCCCTCTGCAAAAAAAAATCGCGGTCACAGTGTCATCTCATAGCTGTCAGCCAACCATTAGCTCTGTCTGTGCCTCCCACCCGGCGCTCATGGAATATCTGTTTTATTCTCTCCTTCCCATGGTTGTTAAACGCATACAACCCTTTCTTTATGATGGCTGATGAATCGAGTCATTGTGCTTGAGTGTTATAGAATATAGCCACTTGGCACCTTGCTCTACTTGAGTCTCATGCCATATGGCTGCAAGGTTGTAAAGTGTATCGCAGGCAGTTTGGGTGGTCCTAATGTTTGATAAAAGAGGAAACAGAATCAGTGCTTAATTCTCCAACATGTGGCCAATAGATGCTGGCTATATCGTGTGCAGGTGCAGAAGTGTGAGCAGGTAACAAGGCTCCTATACCTCTCCAGGGGATTGTTGTGGGCAGGGGAAACTGAAGGTGACAGAGTGTGGTCTAAATATAGTCTAACTCATCTTTGAATGCTCAGTTTCCTGCTGCAGTCTTCCCTCTCCTACTCATTTCTCTTCCCCTGGCATGGGAACGGCAGTAAATGCACAGGCGTCGGGGTGTTTGGGATTCCTGGCATGGAAGCCCTGCTCTCTTTTAGCATCTGCGGAAAGAGGGATATGTTGTGTTGAGAGTGTGGTGTTCCCTCTTTGGTCAGCATTTCACCTGTGGAACAGCCTCCTGAGTCGGGTTACGGGCTCTGTCAGTGCCTCGCCTCCAGTGAAACCAAGATCGTCTCCAGCTAAGACTGAGGACCCAGTGTTGTCTGTGCGTCTTGTCTTTCACAGACATGTTTTTGCATCTGTTACCTCCCCCCACCCCCCAGAAACCTCTCCACACCATCCTGAAAAATACCAGCCAAATTGTCCAGATACTGTGAATCACTTTCTCCCCACTGGTGCAGCATCTCCTTCCATGGGTTTTTATTTTTGGACCTACAACAGACCCTTTTCTGTTAGTAAACACTATGATGTTTCATGTGGGTGGAGCTTAGCTTTTGTTGCCTTGTTTTTTAACTATGGTTGAGGAAAATAAAAGTTTCTCTGAATATGTAGAATCACTCGCTCTGCAGGGCTTCTCACTTGATTAATACATGCTAGCTCGTAGCTAACGCTAGTGTTAGCATCATTCTGGCTCTCGGACTGTTCAGCGCATGCACTGGTTGCAGGAAACCAATATGGCAATGGAGCAACAGCCAAAATACTAAACTCAAGGCTTTAAAACTGTCAAAAAGTCCAAAAACCAATGGTTGACGTCATGGTGGCTACTTCCACTACTATTATACAGTCTATGGTGTAATCAAAGATTTTTCGTAGCAATGGCAGCATGTGATAAAATGTCAAGTTGGAGCCATTACTTCTTCATTTCTGGCAGCCATCAACACAGTAAGATGACATTTCCAGTTTTCCCTTTGTTTTGTCTCCAGCTAACACCGTGACATCATCAGGATGTCGACACTAAAAGGGTCTATTGTACTTTTTTTTCCAGCTTTACATGAAATGGTCAGAATTAGAGCAACAATTACAAACAGAGCAGAGCTGATGCAATTTTGTCCTTTATGGCTTTGCAGAATATAGGCAAACTTGTTGGAGCTGTAAATGATTCCACATGGCCAAACCAAGGAATACGTGGTTATTTCCTGTAATCACAAAAAAACTGGCAGGGCAAGGTTTTACTCTCACTGTGGTAGCTGGAGACCATCAGTCACATCATGGGAGCCCTGTCAGGTGCGATTAAACTTTTCAGTGATGTGGAGTAAACTGTCACTCACCATCTTTTGTTATTATACTCCCTCTTTGTTCAGGAAACTGTTAACAGATAATGATGTAGCGTTCTCAGGTTTGACATCTTGCTCGATCTGAGCCTGAGACTTGGTATGTAGCACACCTGCCAAGCTTCAAGGTTGGTCCTTTTTTTCTAGGTGGCATAATTAAGACTTCCTGTGGGATTTGGTGTCTTTTCTCACCTGTGAAAACAGGGCATTAGTGGGGACTGGATAAACAGGTTGAGGACTCAGACTGGCTTTGTCTCTGTACTGTCACTGGGGCTGAACACTGTATATTCTTAGCGCTAGTGTTTCTCTTGTGGCAGATTAAGGTGTCAGGTAGAATAATGGTCCAGGTGGATTAAACACATTCGTGGCTCCAGCTCAAACCTGCACCCAAGTTTCATAAAGGGTTTAGAATGTGATCTGCTGTGATAAAAGTGCTACGTACATTTCATGAAGAAATCATGTCATCCTTCAGTGTTTCTGCACATACATTTGGGTTTCTAGAATGCCTACCAACACACAAACTGTTTATGAAGACAGCGCAGTTAAGAACAAGTGGCAGCTCAGCTTGCAGCCCCTCTGAGACGTTCTGTGCCCATCAGCATTGGAGATTAACAGATTTGTATTGTGAAACTGCTCTATTCAGTTACTGGTTTTAATCACCTGGTCAATTTTCATTCTTGGATAATAGCTCTCTGTAAAAACCTCTGTTGCCTGTTGTATTCAAGTCATCTTCTGTCTGAGTTTCAGCAGTTTCCTTGCAGCCAACCTGTTCAAGCACTCCCTTCAGCTCCTGTACAACTCATCCAGAACAGGGCGAACTGCCTTGTCTTCCACCTCTGCAAATTTCCCCTCCATTGCTCCACTGGCTGTCCATAGCTTGCTCGTATCATATTCAAAGCCCAGTGCTGGCATACCAGCCTCTGAAAGGATCTGCTCTGCACCCCTGTACCTCCAGGCCTGTGGCTCCAGCCCGACACGCAGCACGCCGCCCCCTCCCTGCTCAGGTACAAGAAGACGCTTGGCTCGCTCTTTGCCGCAAAAAGCCAAGTCATCACTTGTTCACTCTTGTTTCTTCCTTCCGGCTCCCAAATAGTTACAGAACTCTGTTCTGAACAGCAGAGTCACTCCCTTTCTGCGGTTGTTGGCTTTGAAGTCATCTCCTCAAGAAGTGCCTTAATCCCCCTCCTATTTCTGAATCATCTTGGCACTTTTGCTCACATTAGTTGCTCTGAAGAGACTTTCTTACTCTTTAGAAGTGCAAGCGAACATTTGCTTAAAGCATGTTTAGATCCCTGAAGACGTTAAGTATATGGGAGTTTTTCAGAAAGGTCAAGTGGCGGGGCATGACCCTGACTGAACAGGTCAAGGCCACTGCCCCCGTCCCCTCTGATCTACAACCTCGACATAATTTCTCACCCTCTGTCAGTGGGGGATTGAGTTTCAGATGCGTCTCGCTGCCTCTGCGACTCGGGCCCTCTAATGTGACCTCTCCTCTTTGAGGTCTACAGTAAATATACCATGACTGAGACGGTGTACTGTAGCGTAACCTCAGAATGAGGCGGAAAATAATTGTGTGTCATTCACAGATTGCACACAAAGAATAGGCAATGTATTTAGAAGAACAGCTAAATGTTGTGCGGGGCAGTCAGTTTGTTCTGCACTTGAGGCAGAAATATTACCCATTTTCATGGACTGTTTATCAGGGCCTGAACAAATAGAGTAGAAAAATATGTTTGTTTAAAGTTTCCAACATTTGAACCTTTTCATCTTGGTGGAATGGTATCTTTTGGCTTAAACAGAACTTGTAACTTGAACAATGTGATATTGTGTATCAGAAGTAGTTGGAGGGTTTGAACAGAAAGAAGCATATCAGCTGCAATGTTACAAGATTATTAGTGAACCAAAGGAATAATACTGCACTTAATCTTCATTTCACTGTGAATCACTTTGCAAACATACTGATTACAAAAGTTACACTCACATCATGTCAGGAAGTGATTGTAAAGTATGCAAGAATGCATCTGCAACATGTTCTGCATGCATGATGTGTCTGCTTAATCAGTAGTTACTCTGTGCAGTGTGCTGCATTGATTAGGTCGGGTTATGCAAAAGATCTAAAGGTGAAACACAGACTGATCGGAGCCAGACCTGCTGTGGTTTGGCTTTATATTACAAGTTCCGAAAATTTGAACCTACATGATAGAATACAGACCCAGTGCAGCATTTTGACCTTTTGTACTTTTGTATTCAAACCAACATGTCCTCAATATCAAGCCAAAGTCATGTTTTTTTTCTTTTTCTAGAAAGTCAGGGCTGTAACATCTCAGGTAGCCACAAGCAATATACACAGTTTTGTACACTGAATCAGAGTTTACAAGTGCAAGTTCAGTCTGGAAACTTTTAGCTGTTCGGCATTAGCAGCAGGTGCTGAGGTAAGCACAAATTGATGATTGGCATGCAGTAAAACTACAACTAAACACTACTCTTAAAGTTTTATTTTTTATTACTGTATGTTTTGTGGTATTATGTTAATTTTTATAGCATAGGAGATGCTGTTCAGTTTTATAGCCTTTGAAGTTTTATCCTGTTGCCCTCTAGGAAAGTGTTTTTTCAGTCTTTGTACTGTGAAATACAGAAAAAGAAGTTAAAAGTTTTTTTACGAAAATATTAAAGTTGCCGCTGTGCAAAACGTTACCTCAGTCCCCAGCAGGAGGACTTTGTCAGTCTTTGACACTTTCTGTTCAAATTAAATGAAATGAAACATATCCTTACAGCTTTCTGTTACTCCTAAACCAGAGTATGAAGCGAACTGTGACTTTTGTGTACGTTACACCCTTAGAAAGTCAGAGAAGAATCTTTTTTTGATCCCAGAAACGGGATGCTGTACTGATCATTGTTTCAGAGTTCACTGAGGCATGTGAAGAGTAAATTGCAGTCAGCATTTCACACAACCCTCCAATCCACTCTCAGCATGTTTGTCCCTGCCTCCCACCTCCTCATGTGGTCAGTGATGAGGTCATATACTACTTCACTTTTGTAAGGGGAAATGAGGCTGTTTGGAAGACACGCTGGAGAGTTTAGCCCATAAGAGCACTCAGCCATATTACAATGCACGCACTTTGATGCCTTTGTAGTGGCGTGGTTTTTGAAATGCTGATTTTGGAGATTTCCCTATTGCTGCCTCCTGCCTGTTGGTGGAGTAGGTGTTAATTGCAATGTGTGGGGATGGACTCTCATTTACATCCATTGAGGCCGGGCCGGGGCCAGCAGTGACCCCCCGACAGGCGTTTTTTGTCAACGACCCATCCTTTCAGGCCCCCTCCTGCGCCTCCTCTTGATTGGTAAAGGAGTAAAAAAGAGGAACCCTGGCATGCAAGTCCCCTTGTTGTTGTTGTTGTTTGGCGTCGCCCACACACTCTTCCCTCTGTGAAGGTCCTATAGCTGCAGGGGTGTTTGTGTAGGTTTGCCTCTTATTCACAGAAGTTCATTCACATTCTGGGAGACCTGGGGGTGGGCGTCAAACTGGCATCAGGCCTTTTTTGTCAATGAATGCGGCGCACAGCGTCCCGCAGGCCTTTCTCTGTGCTGCCTATAGATTCTTCAGTCCAGGTCTGAGGAGCACCGCTGTGGAGCTGCAAAGGGAGGACAGCGGTTTAGAATGGAGGTGAAAAATGAGGTCCTTGGATGGAGGGAAAATGAAAGGCAAGAGGAGCAGAGGGGTTTGTTTACATCATCCACTACAGCCTGGCTTGCTGCCAAACCAGTAGTGGGCTATGTGTTGCAATATAAGGATTATGAGTATTAGGGTAAATGTTTGTCAAACTGTTTGGTAATGCCCTAATGTTCCTCTTCCTGGTTTTTGATTCTCTGATCTCCCTGATTGTTTGAGTGGGATGTACATGCGAATCATCTCATTGTTTAGTAAACCTTAAAATGAGAGGGGAAGGTGTTCCCAGTGTTGTGCACATTCACACTTCACAAGAGCTAGCTCAAAGTTCAGTTCACACGGATAGGTAGAGTCCATCTGTGTTCTTTCCGGGTTTTTCCACTCAGCCTGAGCAACAAGCTGTGACGTTAATACCCAAGGCATAGCTGAGTCAACGCTAGCTGTGTCGGTTTGGAAATCATAGCTGTGGAGGGCATTTCAGTTCAGATCCAAAAGTCACACAATAACTCTGATTAACTAACTGTACAAGGTGGCATCAACATCAGACCAGTAACTTGGGTCTGTGGGGTACATTTGTTCTTTTTTTTCAATGGAGTCTGGTGGATTTGATGAAAGTATCAATAACTGCTTATATTCCCAGTCGTAAATGTCCTGTTCTGTCAAAAGCTGGCATCACTCGGTGACAACACAATGCAATCGGTTGAGGCACAAGTTAACATGGTCACTCTGTAAACTGTAACACTGGCCACTATTTTAACAGAAGGGAAAGGAACTTTGGGAGCTCATGTGCATAAGTTCACCGTTTACCAAAAACATGAACACATTCAATGCTCTTCTAGCTGCTTTATGCACAACACTGTGTGTTACTGTGTGTGCTAAGTCCCTGTTTGACTTATTAACTCAGATGCTTGTTTTCCTGCTTATCCCTTCAATGGAGGGTTAATGAATACTTTATTGCCACTTCACTGTGTGGATCTTAGTGGAGGTATTTAATTTCCCCCCCAGGGACGTCCTGTGGCGTTTCCCAGAGTTTCGGAGCAACCTACTTTGCATTTCCTTTCTGTGAGAAGACAAACGGGCCTAGAGTCCAAGATGAACCGCTCTGACAGGGAGGGTGAGACACAGAAAAGGGGGATAGAGAGTAAGAGAAGCTGGCTTGGATTTCGCTCAAACTTCTTTCCCTCCAAACTCTGAATCGGTCCAAAGTCTCTCTCATGGGCTGCAGCATGGATCAGGTTTTACCCCCACTTGTCCTCCCCACCTTCCCAGTTTTGACATGCTTATGTTTTATCTTCCAGGGTAGAAGTAGAAGACAGACAGCAAGGCGGAGGAATGAGTGTAGTAGAAATGTAGTAGAAGGTCCTGTCAGTAACTGAACACTGTTGGACGGATCCATATTCTGTCAGTTTACTGGAGTTGAGCTCCACTGGTGTATAATCAGGCAGCCAGCCATATATTTGTCACCATCGTGGTTGTAATCCTGCCACCTTCAGTCCCCTCCACCTCAGGTAATGACTGATATTATTTGCGGTCTTTCTCTTCTTCTGCTCATAACTCTGTCAGAAGGAGCTCAGAAACACTGCTCAACTGTGTCAAGTGTTTACTATTTTCAAGCCCGTAATTAAGCTAGTTAACCTCCCCCTTTTTCCATCATAGTGCACGAGCGGAGACGGGTCCCAGCGCCCACCTCTGTCACATGTTGGACCCCGTTGTGAGCGATGGCTTTTTAATGGAGGCCTCCCCGCAGAAAAAAGGCCCTCATAGTGAAACCAACCCGGGGGAATATTTAAAAGACTGGCAAAAGAGCAGTAATGAATAAGCAGCTCTTCCTGTTTTCTTAAATGTGGAAGCAGCATTGAGTAAAGGTAATTGATCGGAACTAATTAGCGGTGGAGAAATAAATGACAGTTAGGTGAGATGCGGCGCTTTTAATGACACGCTGAGGGGATGGAATGCACTGTGGAATTAACTCTTCAGAGAGTGTGTTGGGGCTGCGAGCCCACGGTAAAGCTCAGTCATGTGTTTGTGTTATTGGGTTAATCTCCAAGGCACCTTAGGACTCATTGGCTGCACTGGAGCAGGTGGAAATAAATCAAGTGAATAGTTTCCATGAGGAAATATTGCACTGAAAGTAAGAATAACTGTTTTTCTTGCAGGAACATGGCAGGTGCTTTCACTTTGAATTCAGACACTTGTTGCATGAGACAGTACATGATCCTGCTTCTCATCAGCTTTGACACAGGAACTAGAAAAGTGAACTCAGTAGAGTGCAGATCTCCACCATGCAGGCATTAAGAATCTCCTGCAAAGCATTGCTCTAATTAATCCAGAAAACAAGGATTTTAAGAAAATGTGTTCTTGTCTTGAGACAGACCTAAAAAGTATGAAGCCAGACTTTTCACACATCAGCAACATGTTCAACAAAGTCAGTTTATTTTGGGTTCATATTGCTGTAGTATCAGCATTCAGCATATCACCAATCATCCTGAGGTCCATTCAGAAAACAAGCATTTAAAAATGTTTTGCTTTTCGTATTGCAGAAAGACACGATAAAGCATGAAAACAGACTTTTTACACATCAGACCTGTAGTTATTTCTGCTTCCTTTTGATCCGTTTATTGCAAAATCACTTTATATTCTGCACAGACCTCTGTGGGAGCAACATACTGACAGTCATCCAGATGCAGCCAATTGTTTGAAATGTGTATATGTAAAGCAGTTTTTAATGACTGGCAACCCTTGTGGCCTTTTTTCCCCCAAAATTTGTGAATCACCACAACCACAAGAGGTCCTTGCACATAGAGTAATAGGTGATTGGTCCATGAGTAAGACAGCTGTGGATAGGCAGACAGATGCACACATGCAGTTAAAGGCACGATTCCCTCCGGGGTTACGCCTGGCAGAGATAGCAGTGCAACGTGTCCATGGCCTCTCACCAGCAAGGCATTTTGTTCCAAGATGGTGATGAACACTGCATCAAAAAACTCCCATAACTCAGATTAAGTTTTATGATGACTCATGATTTGCATGGTTTCAAAGAACAACAGGAGTGTCTTCTGGGTGAAGCAACAGCACAAGAAATCCCACTGAAATTAAATCAACATGAGAGCATAAACCATGTTTTTTTTCAGTGATGTGCTGTTTGAGTTGTATAATATCAGCTTGTTATTTTCACCTTGTCAAAACACAGCAGGAAGAAAAAATCTCTTCCAACATCCAAGTTGTGTCAAAATAACTCTCAGACACCAGAATTTGCTGATAGATGCAGCGATGACTCGGCTCACAGCTGGGGCCGACCCCTGCCTGTTCCTCTTTCTTACTTGAACACGTCCCCAGCTCTCTCTCTTAGCAACATGCTTCCGCTGCTTGGCAATGTTTGTCTCTTGAGATGTCAAGAAAATTCACTTTCATGCGTTAACCAAAGGGGAAGCTCTGAAAAGAGCTGTCATGACCCGGGACGATCACTGACACACCTGATAGTTTACCTGTCAAACAGTTTCCTCTCCTTTTTAATTTATTGGGATGAATGCTTTCATGCAATATTAAATAAGTGTTGATAAGTCTGTGGACATTATCATTCTTTTGTCAATGGTTTGTATGTCTCATGTATGAATAATCTCTTACAGAGCCATCCTATTTGATTAAATGCCATTTGGAGATGAGAGATACAGTATAACAGTATAGCGTTAGGTCCTTATTGTCTCTAATGTGGCACACAGTTGATTTAATCACATCAGGATTGGCATGAGATGCATGTCATGAAGGGAAGTGTTACTGTTAAATGCTCCATTTCAGTGGCCTCAGTTCAGACTTCATCCTTCACAGGCTTGTTAGGAAATAAAAAGGCCTTGAGGTTGATTGTGATAAATATCTTCAGAAAAAAACGAGTCCTTGCCAGCAATACATCATTTTTAACCTCACTGGGCTGTGGAGTGAGCAGATATTTATGACTTATTTCTCCTTCATGTCGGGAAGACAAGTTGAAAAAGCTGCAGCTATGAAAGCTACTGTATTATTATATCATAATGTAAAGTGAATATATATAATAACTTGCACTTGTAGAAGTCTACATCATAAAGCAACAATAATTTCCCACATCTTTTCTTCTTCTTGTGCTGCAAAGCAGATCACCCACAATGTATTACTGCCAAACCAATTGTGGTTTATACAAATGCTGCAATGGATCATATACTGCATGTCTGTAAAGGACCAGTCCACTATTGCATTTCTTACTCACTCACTACAAATTGCAGACAGTAGTTTATACATTTCTGAACATGAATATGATGAACAATGATATAATTGTTGGTTATATACTTTATTTGATATGTTTTAATGGTATGTATTTTTTTGCACTTTTTCAGCTTATTCACAGCCCATTCACTCCTCCTTTCCTTTTCCGATTTTTAGTGCTGCTCAGGGTTTTTATATGCACCTACCCAACCAGTTATAATGGCCAATCCACAGATATACTGTATGTGGATTGAGACACAAACTGCCAACTGTGCATTATAGTACACAATTATCCGGACTCAGACATGAGGCTTTAAAATCACAATGTTGTACCTGGAGGTCAATGAATGACAGCTACTGGTGATGGCGATGGCATTGTACAGAAGCCCGACCTATATGACTATGCAAAGGTACTCAGAGCTGGTTTCTTAATCAGTTAACATAAGAAAAGAATAATTTTATTAAGGGTGTAGCGGTTTTTGAAGCATATTTGGTGTACAAGTTGGAGTTTTTATAGAAATAGAACAGAGCATTTTCTTGTTATTGTAATTGTTTTTAGCAAGTCTCAAGTCTGTGCATTTGCATTTATATACAGCAGTGAATGCAACCTGCTCGTAAGTAGACCAAAAACACACAAATGTAACAGTTGTGTTTGTTTTGTGTTAAAAAGTTTGGCAGTAATCTAACATATATGAAGGGTAGCAAATGGGTTAAAATATGCAAGAGCACCAGCATGACCCTCTAATGGTGATGTACACCACAAATCTCCCACTGTTCCCAGTGGTGATATACTGCAGTTAATCACACATTATTCCCAGATATTTTCTTTGCAGTGAACTCTCCCTGGCTGAGATACAAGCCATACATCTCTGACTAACAGTCGACATTCTCAAGATAAACTCGCCTGGGGAAGCAGATTACTCTCTCCTCACACAGAGGTTCCACAAGAGCTCTGTTTTGACTTGTCTCGCTTAATTGCTGTGTCAATTAAAATGTTTTTCAGAAACATCATGTGGGCAGGGCAGGGGCCAGGAGGATCGCGAGAGGCTCTGTCTTGTTCACAGCTGTAGATTGCCTGCAGTGTTGATGCAGGGAGAGAGAGTGAGAGAAAGTGAGGTGGAGTTGCTGGGGAGCTCAAGTGGTGAACAGCCAAACACAAGCACCAAGTGTCTTTTCCTGTCCAAATCAGATTAACATATTATTCTGAGATAGCAGTAACCGAGACGCACCTTTATCAAGATGTAAATGCAGCGAGAGATAAAGCTGAGCTGGAAGTCCTGCTGTTGGTTTAGGGAGTGCAGATATACTGTCAAGTAATGTGGACCTTTTTGGAAAATGTCTGAGATTTCTAGTTCATTCATATGACATGAATGGATGAAGTCACTTAAACTCAGTCACCTTATAGTCTTACTTTAACCCTGCTTTTTTTAAATGATGGGAAATGATGTGAAAAATGTCGCCATGGCTCTGTGTGTATCTACTGTGCATCAATGGGGCCAATGATAACATGCCACATTAAGTGCTCACACATTGGAGCTGACTTTTGTTCTGTTTGGCAAAGTGTAAAATATCTATCAGTGTTGTCTTTTCGGACAAGAAGGACTCGACCCATGATGGGTTAAATAACAAATTGATTGTTAATTACCGAGCACTGCAGGGGCACGCAACAGTGTGAGAATGCGGCCCTTCCTCCACAGTGGGGTGTGTAGGCTCTTAAAAGAGCCTGAAGCTGGATTTAGATTTGTTGTATAGGGTTAGGGTGTAGCTATGGAGGCTCCACAGGTAGCTTTGACCATAGCTACACTATAGGCTGCTCTGTAGAAGAGCTGTATGAATAGTGAATGGTTTGAATCTGTTGCCACAACACTGCTTTTTTTTTTAGATGTCTATTCATTCTGTTTAAACCCAGTTGTGTACTGTACAGATGCAGGTAACGTTTAGACCACAGGGTGTGCTAGCTTGCTAACTATTAGCCGTTTTAAATAGCAATAAAGGCAAGGTCAATATTTTGCCATTAATGTTGATATTGTGGTGGGCTGTGACGACAGACATTCAAAGCTTTATTCGGAAAAAAAAGAAGCCTTGAATGTAAAAAATGTCATTTTGTAAGTTCTGGTATGTCTATATATGTCTAGCAAAGCCATTATCTCTTGCAGCCGTTCTCCGTCACAATGAATGAAACAGCATGAATATAAGAGTGAAACAAGGTGGACACTCCCACCATTGCTTGTATCAAATAAAATGAAAGTGAATGAAATATTGTAAGTACAGAAAATAAGTAAGCCTGATAGAGGAGAGGTCCCAGAAAAACAGGATGCAGGCTTGTTCATCATAAAAGTTGAACCCGACTCAGCTTTTGCTGTAACACAATGCATCATCCTCCAGCTACACATTTTGTTGGCATACCGACAGGCAAACATTCCTGGAATATCCGACCATTAACCTCTTGATTGCTACAAAGGGGGATAATATGAATGCCACCTTGTTGGGATTCTTCTAGTTTAACAACTATATAGTGTTTTGGCGACTGATAACTTCTAACTCATGGATCTATCACTCAAACTGAACTGGATCCTATTTAATCTTCTCCACGCCGACACAGACCCTTGTGTTTTTTTTAACGCCATGTTATTCAGGGTCTGAACACCTACTGAGTTCTTAGCTCCAAAGAAGAGCCCTCAAGGTCCATCAAAGAAGAATATTGCCTCAAACTGGGATAAGGTAGACATAACTGCAATTATCTCAGTTACACTTTTCTCTTACCGCAAAAACTTTTGGGCTCTGGGTGCCTCCTCCCTGCTGATTTCTTGTCTTTACCATCTAGGAATTCAGTCTGAACAAAAGCTGCGTTTGAGCCACTTTGCAAACTATACTTCCGACCTCTCCCGCAGCTCATTACCCGCTGCCAGAACTGCTCAAGAGGAGGGCTGCAGGGTCATAGAGTAGGATATCCTGCCTGTCAGTCAAATGTCAGGGCTGTCAGGTGGATCTCGCTTTTGCAGATTTAAACCCAAGTGGGGGGAAGACGGACTAGTCATTAAAATCTCGCAGGGAGGCCCAGTTTTGATTTTTGCCAAAGCTCAGTATATTTCCACAGCTGTCAAGCTGTTTTTATGTCGGCTGCCATGTGTGGATGTCACCTCAGGCACGACTGAGTAGAAAGAGACAGGTTTCCTCTGGGTTAATGAGGATGAGGGATGAAGACGGGAGGACAGAGATGAGGAGTTGTTCCAGAGATGTGAGTGGTATCTCTTTGCTAGAAGTTTTTTCTTTATGTAGACCCAGTACTGACCCCCCGGGTCATATGGGATTAATATTCCACCAGCGGATGGCTGTGGAGGAATCTGATTAAATTAAGAGTTTCTGTGCACAGAATAGATACACCACAGGGTTTAAAGTGTTGTTATGCTTCTGCACCTGAACATTGTAACTTTTACAGCGGCTGCTTCTTGTGGAAACCAATGTCAATGTCTCTTTCAATTTAAATCCTTTGTTAACAAACTGAATGGCACCTTTCCTCAAATGCATGCTGGAATATAAATCTGGATAGCTGTTCACTGTGACACGTCTATGAAAAAACATGACAGTTGGTCAAAATAGCAGGTATTTTTAACAGATGTACTCATAATACATAAAACTACCAGTGGTAGAAACGATATGACCGTGTCAGATATTATTAAAACTTACAATTTCATTTTAACAGAGCATTCTTTTCTCTAACACCATATCTGCAAAGTCCATGTTTTCTGCTTGTCTATCCAATTGTGCCATTTTCATGATAGATAGATAAAGTGAAGGATTGTCTATGACCTCACAAAACATGTTTTTGACCAAAGCTCAAGAATTCATATGCTATGTTCTGCAAAAACACTTTTTCGGAGATTTGATCTCAGTGGTTCACCTTAAAAAAATTGGTCATTGTGTAGAGATCACAGCAGCTCAATGGCTCACAGCTCACAGTAGCTAGTGCGTCAAACTGCGCTCCCATAACAAGCTTTGTGTTCTGTTCCTCTGGAGCTGATATCGACCTTCAGGTGATTGCCGTTGCACCACTGGAGGAAGCTCTCTGTCAGACCTCTGTGCTGCTCTGTTAAATAGTCTCTGAGAAAGCATGTTTCTCACTGGAAATTATTCACTAGAATCAAACATTTTGATGCAGTGATAACTTCTATTTCACCAGAAAATACTCTTAATAGGCTACCTTTTATTAAATTCCTTCTTCTCCACATATATTATATGAGTCTGGACAGACATGAATGTAAACTGTCGCTTTACTGGTTGGCAGAAGCATACATACAACCACAAGGCAGTAATTCTAGTCTTTATGTAGACCCAGTGCTGACCCCGGGTCATATGGGATTAATATTGTGACCAGTGTGTGGCTGCAGGGGAATCTGTTCCTGCACAGAGAGTAGATGTACTAAAGGATTTAAAGTGGTTTCTAAGGAAATGCATGCTGGGGCCACACTACTCCTCTTTTCAGTGCAGTGACCCTGAACCAGTATGTTATTGAAAATGGAAATTTAAGAAAATGGACAGATTAATGGTTACATTTATCAGTTTGGAAACGCAGCCCTCATAAAGTCCTCAGTGTTTGTAGTTCCGGTTATCTGACAACACTACCTGTAATCTCAGTGGCACTGGCCAATAGGGAAAGCAGGGACATGTATTGTAGTACATTGAACTTTTTTGCTCCAATTAGACTTTTCATCTCTTCTCCTCCCGTCTGGCCTCTCCTTCCCTCCCACTTGCGGCTGTCATGCCAGCCTCAGAAGTTATAAATGTCTGTGGATTTGGAAGCCTTTCATGGGTTTGTGTAGGGGAGTCCCTTTGTAAGCTTCAAATGTTTGGGGTCAAAACGAGGCTATCATACCCCCAGAAGAGTTATGGATGTGTGAAGTGTGAGTTTGTTATTGAAATGATAAAAGAAAGTCCTAGAGGGATAGTATATCATACCACTCCAAAAAACAACAGAATCGCTGTTAGAGGGAGTGTGGATCTGTCAAATAAGGAGAGCTAGTGTTCAGAAAGATATTTAAAGGGTTTTTTCACCTGGTTGTATGCAACACTACTGGAAGGCGGCAGCGCTGCTGACCTCTAAGTGCACTCAGTCTCTCGGAGAGATTGCAGCCTGTGACAGACCATGATGCTGCCCCATTAGCTGAGATAAGGCAGGCAGGGATTGAGAAGCTCAGATCAATGAGTCATTATGGGGAGTGCAGAGCTCTGGCCGCAAGCGCTGCCAGAGCGGGATGCTTATAGTCGTGGCTTAGCGGCAACGCAGCCCAGCAATCCCTCAGCCGCTTCCCACCAACCTGCACTGAGGCCATCCTGGAAGAAAAACCCAGCAGGATTTTCTCTGGATTAACGGTTGATTCCATGTCAAATATGCTATCCAGGACTGATGAGACGGGGCATCAACCTTTCACCTGACACTTTTCAGGTTGCCAAAACAGCCAGTAGGTTTCTCACCTTGACATGGTTTACTTCAAGTCCCATTTATGGATTCTGCTTTTCTCTGGAATGCAGTACACTTAAGACGTCTTTGCCCCATGGTCTCAGGTGTTTTATGTGTGTAAAGATGATTTAGCTGTAAAAAGGCAAAACTGAATGTGAGCACACTAAGAATATTGATAACTAGAGTATGACTTGGAGAGCACAGACCTTGGCTTAGGCCGAAAGTGCATCCATATGATCCTCAGATGGTCCCATTGAAAGAGTAGGGAACTTATTCTACTTCTGTTCATATGCTCTATCACACAATTATTACAGTGAAAAAGTAGTTGTGTATCTGCCCCATGTTGCATTCTCTCCAAAATGTATAGTTCTGCTTCACCCTTCCACCAAGTTTCATTCGAATGGTGCCAGTAGCTTTTCCACAACCCTGCTGTCAAACAAACAAACAAGGCCATCCTTTTTTTCCTAACCTTAAAGTAGTTTGGTGCTGAAACCTAAAGATGTATCTGTGTTTCACAATGTAAACATATAGGATTTGTGTGACTAGTGACTGGGCGGTCATACATCAGAAGATATCATAGAGTATTACTTTTTCTAGGAAATCCTACTAACCTGTTCATGAGATATATATGAGAAGTTTACCCTTTGCTTTCACTTTTTCTTCCAAAGAGGTTTGGCTTACCAATCACAGGGCAGATACGCAAATTATTTCTCACTTTTGTTAACATTGCAGGATAGGGAAAGGACTGGCCGATATTTGGGCTCTCCGAGTGCCCTTACGGTGTTAGAAATGGTTGTTGCAGTTGGGTTGTGGGACTGAGGCCCCTCCCTCATCCCATCCTCCTGCATAGGCTGCCCATTTCAAATCTTCCCTGAGGCTCAGTTCTCCCTTAATAGCCACTCCTCTGTGTTACTCTCTGACTACATTTTGGCTGATATTGATCAAACTTGAAAGGGGAGCCCTTAAGTGAATGTGTAAAAAATCCCGGTAATCAATGATTGACAGTTGGTATTTCGCTCATCAAGGTCACTTTGCCAATTTCAGTGCATTGAAGAGCTGCAGGGCAATCAAGCGATGAGTGAGAAAGAGGGTTTGTTTTGTCTCTTCAGATTTTGCCATACCAGAGGGAGGTCGAACTAAGAGAAGGACTTTCAATCACAGTAGTACTTCAGCTCCA
>CAFUXE010000147.1:158304-176502 GCA_903364295.1 Serranus cabrilla | reverse complement strand
CTTAGCCATTTGATTCCTGTAATATATACACTTTGTTGAAAAGAAGATGTATAGCCCTGTAGTTAGAGCTCAGCCTGGACAACCTGTGGAGTGGCCTTTCAACCCAAACGTTACTGCACATTACTGTTTAACCTGGTTGCACCTTAAATCACTAAATATGTTTTGACAAGCACATTTCCTCTTAATGTGTTTCAATAACAGCTAGTGACTAAATGAGGTCCTGCTGGGCTGTCAGGGGAAAGTGAGAACCGTCAAGTTCACTTCCCATGAGCTGCTTTTTTAAAGGGGACTATTATGTTTTTTCTTACTTTCTGCCACATATATATATATAATGTTACAACATCGGATGTTCATATTAAACATGGACAAAGTTTAAAATAATGCTGTAAACATATATTAAAGTAATCACAGTGAGTAAGAACCTCAGGTTTCTGACTGTTCTGAATGCTGAATACAGTTTATGATCTATATGGTCATCTGCTCCAGACACATTTATAGTGTTTACATCACATACACTGATACTCTGTTACAATCATTTCATTGCTATATGTAGCAACAGGCTAATGTCAGGGAAACCTGTAATCTTGGTTGCCAGTGTTGTGAATTTCTCTCCTATTTGGATGAATAGAGGTGCAGCAGCCATGGGCAGTATTACAAACACACAGGATATCTTCGACTAAAGGAATTATTGACTGATGTGATTTTGTCAACAAATCACTTAGTTGATTTTGTTGAAATCTGTAAGTTTCTCCAGTAAGAATCATGAAAGAGCACCACCTTATGTTGAGTTTGGCTCAAGGAAAGAGTCCAGAAAAATTGTCATTTAGCATGAAAAAGGCATAAAAAGTGACGAATCATTGAAAGAAATGTTTGTCACCTAAGAACAAAACAACCAAATTAGTTGGCTTGTCGCCCTATTTAAGATTGGATGTCTATGTTGCTTCTGGTGCGGGCAGGCAGCAGAGTTTTGTTCAGCAAGGTCCCACTTCTTCAGATTCATTCCGTTTGGCTGGGAATGTGAGAAAACAGGAGAAGCCTCCCCTGATTCAGAAAGCATATTGCCCGGGATGGGAAAGAAATGAAGTGTTTATGGCAGGGTTTTAGAGAGGCCGTACTGAGGGGGACAGAAGGAAGAGAACGAGGATGCTTTGGCTGCGTCTCTCTCTTTCTCTCTGAGGGCTGAGGTTTTTGTCAGCACTGCCAAAGCAAACACCTCCATATTCCACCTCAGAGGAACCAATAGGAACCTTTCACACGCTTCTTGCTTTCTGTACCTTCCATCTGGATTTACCTCACTTATACTTCTTGCTGGTTTGGCATGTGTGGAGAAACGAGACACTTTCAATTTGTATTCATTACAGAATTGTTGCATCTCATGATTACACTGTGTCTCCAGCTGCTGCATGTCTAAACCATCACAGGTCACACTTGTTGTGTGCGAGGTGCTTAACTTGCGTGTCTAAATGTGCATGCTATACATATTATCTGTGTGTTTGTGTGAGAGACAGAGGGATAAGGTCCACACACACACACATCTCTCTGTCACCCACTCTGTCTGCTTCTCTCTCTATCCATCTCCTGCAGTTATCGGGCTGATTGTATCACCCTGTTAGCTGCAGGGAGATTACCAGTGACAAACTGGGAAAGCTAAATCGGCTTGGTAAACTCGCTGACCCTGCAAACCACCACCCCCCTACCCCTCTATCTCCTTAACACCACCTTACATGGGCATAGAGCGTGGTCTGCCAAAATAACAGTCTTAACACAGATAACACTCAGAGGAACTATCCAGGTGAAGAGTGAATTTTAATGATTGATGCTGATGATGCACTCACGTCATGCAAATTGCTTCCCTCAATAGATTAAATTAAATATCGAGATCATGATTTAGGGTTGTGGTCAACATGCAGGTATTAATATGTTAATGTTCACAAATGCCGGGCTATACGCTTTAATGTTTTTACATTAAAAAAATAGAATCACTAAAAAGACCCAGAAACATGAATTGGTCAGTTGGGGACAAAACCTCTCGCAGCAGATTGATTCCTCGCGTCTTAAGGGAACCTATTATCTCGTTCTGACTCTGAAAGAGGATAAGAGTGCAGAGCCTTAGAAGGCCCTTAAAAACACCCGCGGTTTGTGAAGAGCAGGCTTATAGAATCAGTGACTTTTGCTCTCACTGTATTGTTGCAAAGTATAACAAGAGGGGAACTTTCCTTGGGAATTTACTGGAAATAGTGGGAATGAAATGGAAATACTAGGAGTTATTGGCTGAGGCTATATTAACCATGTCACAAAAGTTTCCGGATCATTAGAATTATTCGATTCAGGTGTGCTTCTTCTTGGTTGGGAGAAAAACCTGCAGCCCCTCAGGCCTTTCCTGGATCAGTTTGACAGCCCTGCCCTAAAGTAACATTTGTTGTTATTTATTAGGCTATACACGACATCTATCAAACAAACTGGTAGTTTCTTTCTTGAAGCCTAATAATGTATTTAAACATTGAATGCTAATATACACTGCGGTAACCTGCTAACTGGTGTCGCCATGGTTCTATTTGTCAGCTTGTCTGGCCGAGCAAAACACAGGGGATCTTTAATGTCAATTGTGCAAATATGCCTAAAACCAGAACTTTTGAGCTTAACTTTTCCATCAATTTACCAGAAAATATCCAACCCTTGGTCATAACCTCTAAATAGGTCTCCTTTATTGGCTGTAGAGTTTCAGAAGATTAGGTCAGGACTGCGCCTGAAAAGAGCAAGTCACGTGTTAAGTGCTGGTCCAAATGGCCAACTGGAGAGTGGAGTCATAGAAGGAGGGAGACAGTCTCTCCTGGATGTAATGTTGTGTTAGTGATTCAGAGCATTTCGGGCTTCCTCTGGCTGACAGAGCCAGTGAGGCTGCTGCAGCCGAAAACACAAAGCTGTTTATAAAAAACTTATCCCCTTATTTCAGATGAGCGCCCTTTGAAAAGAGAAAGTAATTGATGAGGCAAAATGTGATGACACTGCTGACATACGCCTGGAGAAACGGGATTTGACCTCTAATCCTACTTCCTGTCCCCAAGGCCTGGGAATCAAGGGCGCATCGGAACTCAACTGATCGCTTGCCTCTGTTCAAAGCAGGGATGAACGAGAGGGATGTCCCTTTAGCCTCCTGCTTCCGTCAACATCATCTGCCTCTTGTTGAATATGGCTGATAATAGGCCAGAGAAACTCTACAGATAAAATAGTAAAGGCTTCCATGAGCCAACCCAAGGCCCCCCCAGGAACAGGAAGATAAGCGCTGAGGTGGCACCACATGCACTTATTCAGGACTGAAGGCGCAGCGGGAGTCTGGTGGGAGGAAGAGACCTGGACCAGAGCCACAATGGCTGCTGTCACAATCTGTCCTGCCTTCCTGTCATTCTCAGGAAGGGGCTACAACAACTGGCCTCCCACAGTGTGACCCCACACTGCTCCAACAAATAAGGCATTCATATCCACAAGGCATGATAGTGGGCCACTGGTGTCACATGCATTAGGGTGCTATATCCTGTGTCTGTTCAATTGTAAATCTCCCACTGGCCTGTCAGGATGCACCTGAGACACACAAATGTATTGTCTCATTGAGACAGTTTTCTGCCTGACATAGTTTTCTCAGTGGTGGATTCAAAACGCCCCCTTTTTCTTTGAATCCACTGTTTGCAAGGAGAATATGTTGCTCCATTGTTACAAATGAAACCTTATTTGGATGGAAAGTAGTTTGACTGCAGTGGATACAAACTGAGTTTACAAGAGCACAGCATGGAAAACCGTTGACATGAACTTAATAAGAAAAAGAGAGAATTGAAAACCTCAGCTGGAAGTCAGCCTCTGGCTGCTTCAACCTTTTTGATGTCTTTTGATGCAATTTGTTGTGTCTGGCAGTTGACATTAGCATAAGCTATTCCCTGTCATAGCAGAAATATCACAACATGTAATAATATTTATGAGAGTCAGTGTCATTCATGATGAAAAGTGAATGTTTTCCATGGAAACCCCTGAGCAGATTCTTACAAAAATGACAGAAACACTAGATGTAGCTTTAAACAATCACTTTGTTGCTGAAATTTGACAACAGCTTTCAGAAGTTTGGAACAGCTGAACTTGTGGTATAAGAGCTGTGACACAATGGATTCATTCAGCTCCAATGGGCTACTCTCCTTAACCCTCTGAGACCCACATAGAGCCTTAATAGAGACATAAATCTATAAATGTCTTTTGTTTAGACATATGTTCAAATGTTGGAAGATTAAATTATGTTTCGTAATTTGTAGCACCAATTGTTGGGTTGATTCCATTTGTTATAGCAATTTGGTGCTTAAATGAACCATTTCTGATCATCTGTGAATTGATAAAAAAAATGGTGAAAAAGTCTAAAGTACCACATTAAAACACTAAGACCTTGGGGAATACCATAGAAAAATCCATGCTGTGATTTGGTATCAACAACTTTTTTCTTTTTTGGATTGGATTAAGCGAACGTCTGTTCTGAAAACTGCTGAGAAACCCTTATTATCAATATACCAAAGTAATACATCCTCTGAATGCTCTGGGTCTCTGGTTTGTGGTTGTAACGTTTCATGAGGCTGTGATTATCCTAGAGGTCACAGCAGGTCAATTTATACAGTGAGGTCACATTTAAAAACATGGTCTCACTATAATTAAATGGCGACTATGGGGACTTACATCAACACACATGAATATGATTCAGCTCTCTGAATCCACAGGAGTTTTCAGTTTTCTAGTGATATCCAATTTATGCAATTTCAAGAGTGTTCGGGGAACTCAGTATGCAGAAATATTCAAATACAATAGACGACAATAAATTATTTATACTTCATGGGAAAAACATGGGATTATTTAAAAGTGGGCATATCTGTACAAGGGAGACGTGTGAGTACCTATAGAACTATTTCCATTTAATTCAGATATCCTGAGGTCAGAGGTCAGGGGACCCCCTTTCCAAAGGGCAATGTCAGAAGTAACATTTTGCCATTAAACTTTTTATCATTATCTTGCCTCCTTCCTGACAATATGTCACTGTGCCATCGTTGGTGCCACTGGATGCCAGTAGCTTCACTGTAGCAGTTACAGCCCCCTAAGAGGGTTATGGTTAGGTTTAGAGATTTGTCCCTGAGAAGGTTAAGAGCTAGGAGACAGTTCTCATTCAACTTTAATGGACTACTGGCCTTAAACAATATTTCTGTCTTCTGTATCTATATATATCACCTAGTTCTGCTTTTGCAACAGCTGCAGGGTTTCAGTATTTTTCCTCTCAACATTCCCATAGAGTTCCATTTTCACTAGCTTTTACATTTTACAGAGACAGATCCATCTTCATTACAACAAGGCTGTTCTGGACTCACAGTTGACTGTTTCTCCCAGCTGCAGCTCTCCCAGCTCTACAACCAGACAACAGAACCAGAGACAGCAGAGTGTGTCTCTGCCTCTGAGTATGTCCACTATGTGGGGATTAAAGTCTGACACGAAGCTGAGACATGCCAGGTAAAGATAAGGGAGGCTAAAGGTAACCGGCCTTTCAGTCAGGGTTTTATGTTTAGTCTTTGTGGCTGCTCCCTCTAAGTTCTTCTGCTCGTTCTGCAGTGCTGTTCCTTTGTTCTCCTGATACAAACACTTGAGTGCATGCTTGCCTGCTGCCTCCTCTGGCTTCTGCACTAAATCAGCATTAAAATGGATTTACCATGCTAAATGTACTCAGGAAACCAGACGGTATGCACATACTGTAGCTGCGGCTGGACAGATACCATATACCAGTGATTCATTGGTTCACGGGGTGTAGTAATTCACATGTGGATCTCCACTGAGCTGGAACTCAGAGTTGGGAAGTGTTAGAGTGATGGCAGAGAGGTTGCAACCCTGAGCCCAGTGAGTCATACTCAGCCTACACTCTCTCCTTCGTTCTTCCCTTTTACCCCTGTTGAACACAGGCTCATTGCGATTCTGGACAGGCCATCCAGTAATGCCACTTTACCCCAGGCAATCCCAGTTTCCTGATTCCACTCAGGCGGAGGAGAGATAACCCTGACCCTGAGCTAATCCCAGATTAAACCAGAACATAAAGAGCTGCCACTGCTGCCCAGCGACCTCTGACCTCACGTCTCCTGGCCCAGGCTACAGAAGCCCTGCTGACCAGTGCTTGCAAATAGCAGGTTAAGGCATTTGTGCTGTTTAAGATCATTTAAAGAGCTCAGATTGCTTTAGATGGAGGCAGCAACCAGTGACATTTCAGTAGTCGTCTGTGACTGTGAAATATGATGTAATCCACAGACTTAGAGGTTAGGGATGTCTCAGGTTGTTTTTCCCCCAAACCTGACCCGAGTCATTTATTTTTGAGTATCTCCCAATAACAAGTCCTGATCAGATACGTCTATTTCCCCTGATAAAACAGCTGCACAGCGCACACTTGCATTAGTACAATCACTTGTACATTAAAGTTCTTAAATTCAATCCAATGACTTTTGCTTGACAAATGAATACCTCTGCATTGCAAAAATACATGCATCCAAGCTGTTCCCTAATGGGGGTTTTTCACAATTTTTTACATTTTTGGCTAAAGAAAATAAAAAAGAAATGTGAGACGCTCTTTGTAATGTTTTTGGCCTTGTCACTGTCTTGAGGTCAGATTTCTATCCTCCAGTGTTTGTTGCTTTGGTGCAGCCTGAATTAACTTTTGTGTAGTGTTTATTTTAATCAGTTTTGCAGGGATTCAATCTTTTTGCAATAACTCTCATTGGCTTTTTGTTGCTGGGTTTTTGTTGCACGGTACCACTGTCTGTCTCTGCTTGGAGCAGATGAGATGTGGGTAAACACGCTGCACCATGGATGACATTGAAATGCAAGAGACTCTCACACTGAGCTAAAACAATACAAGTGCACATAAATTAGGTAAATAACAAAAATAAACAGTCTCATACTTTGCTTTGCTGTTGTTTGTGGAGTATGGTGTTTCACAGCCCCGACTCTTACACACACAGCTCAGCAGAGAGGAGGAGAGACAGACCGTGAACGCTGATGATGGCTGCACTTGTTGCTTTGCTGTGCATGAAACCTTTGTAAGTAAAAACACCAAAACAAAGGACCGGATTGGCAAAATATAGCTCAATAGCCGATACTGATCATTTAAAAAATGCCTTGCTGGACCCAAGTCTTCAACCAAGTCTTTAATATTGGTTCAGAACATCTCCAGTAGAGGTTGCAGACGGTTAGCCCGAATTGACGTGGGATGGAAACAGGGCAAGATGTGTCACTGTTGAACTGGAGACTGTTAATAAAACACGTCAGTTAAAACAGCTATGTTTGTGCAGATGTGTACGATTAGATCTAGACTCTCATGGGAGGATCTCCTTCCCTACTAGTTCTCCGTATTTCACATCCTCCTCAGCTGGAGCTCCACACTTTGCTAGATTGAGGAAGAAAGGTGTTCATTTGTTTGGAGAGAGGTCCAGCCGTGCATTTCAAAGAAGACACAGTGATTGTGCATGTGATATAAGTTTAGGTCCTCGTCGCCTTTTATTCAACCGATTTTGTACCAGAGCACATCTGTCTGCTGTTACAAGAGTTTACATGAAAACGGAGACAAATGTGCACCTCCTCTCCACATAGACCCACAGCCCCACCACCACCCCCTCACCCTCTCTGCCTGTCCATCAGCACGCCGGGCTTGGCAGGCAGAAGGAGAGGGGCTTAGGTGATGGGAGCCAGAGGCCCTGTGATAAGGCCGTTTCTCCGCATGAGAGCTCATCAGAGCTGACAGTGAATACAAATTGGTGCCATTAGTGAGTGAGGGAGGTTGGACAGAGGAGGGGCGGAGCACTACAGTGGCTCCTAATTATAGAGTGGGTGAACCCCCCAGGTCGGCAGGGGAGTGTCGGGGTGCGGTAGTAACGAGGTGGCGACAGTGGAAAGCAGTAAGGTGTCACGTCTCACAGAGCATCGTGGTGCAACTTCTGGATAATGTGAGGTCAGAAGTGCTGCTTAATGATGTGTGATGTGGCAGCGCTTTTAGTGTAGATTCATTATGACGGATCACATACAACATGTGTTGAGACAAGTGAGGGTGACGCCTTTCCCCCAGTGAGGACACTCACAGCAACAGAATACAAACAACGTGCTATGAATAGCCAAGTCCAGGGAGTCACATCACTGATCGTGTTTTACGTTGTTCTGTTTTTTGGGTATTCCTTTAAGGCTGAAAACGTATGTGGGGGCTGGAAACCCTTTTGGGGCCTAAACTGAAACTCTGACACACATGCCCAATTCATGCAGAGATTGTGGAAGAAGGTTAAAAAATATTGTTTTCAATGTCTCTTGAAGCGGTCTCTTTTTTCTTCTTTTTTAACATGTGGTCCTTATTTTTCACTGCAGTATATAAGTCCTGAACCTCTATGGTCACAACACAGTCATGGCTAAAAGTCAGGAGAAGTCTCAGTAGAACAATGTGATAATGTTTTGAATAATAATTAAAATAGGACAAATTGTATTTTTTAAAATTAAAGGGAAAACACTATACACTTTCCAAGTGTTACCAATCTGGAAAAATGGGGACTCTACATGCTGTACATATAAACTATTTAAAACCTCCTTTCCTCTCTGCTCTGTGTAAACAACCTGCAGTTCACTCCATGTTTCACTGAATTTCTGATCTTGTTGTGAACCAAGTCCTTTGTGGCTTTCCAGTTGTGCTGAGGAACGCACAGTTGAATGTCTTTTGCAGGATCTAGTTTGTGCAAGCACTTTATTTTTGGCAACAATTCAAATAAGACGTGTAGAATAAAAATAACCATTTGGTTATTTTTCCTGATGGAATTGTTTGCAACACATGATTTGTTCAAGGAACAAACATTTGATAACCTAATGGTAATTTCTGTTTCTGCAGTGTCTGGTCACGATAAAAGTTGAAATTTGATGACTTTTTAAAAAAAGAATTCGCCTCAAAACCCAATGACTGGTTGAGTGTTTCAGAGAGCTAAAGAGCAACTTTACACCCCTTATTGATGAATGAGAGTGTAAAACAAAAGAAGAATTTTAAAATGAGACATACAGTCAGAACTAATAGTGATAATCACACTTGACTTTGTAATACCTGTATGTATTAGAGTTGTATTAGCATTGTTGTTATCATTATCATTATCATTATCTCGATTTCCCCAAGTTTGAAGTAAGATGACAGCGAGCAGAGGTGTTGGTGCTGATGCTTTGTATGTATGGGGCAGGTGTTTGCACAGGCATGCTGTTATGTCTGTGTTTTCTCTCCTAGCAGCAGGCTGCATAGCCTGTCTCTCCACCAAGAGGCTCACACACACACACACAAACAGGAGATTCAGCGAAGCTTGACCACATCACAAAACATCACCATTCCTTTGTGTTGCAGGCTCTTTGGCATTACCAGTGGGTCAGATCGTATCTCCGGATCCTGTGCCCTTGCATATTTGTTATCTGCTGAATGACGCGTCCTATCTGATGTGACACAGTGGCCGGGCCTCTGACCGCTTTTATTATCCTCCGTCCTGCAGAGTGACTAAGCCGAGGCGAGCAGCTGCTGCGTCCGCATGCTGTTATCGTTGCTTTTCATTTAGCAGCACAGCTAACCTCATCCCCACTCTGCAGTAATCACACAGGCATTCTTTAACAACTGTGTCACTTCTCTGCTGGCTTTGAAGCGTGCAGCTTATACAAACCCAAATAACTCATGTAAATGTTTGACATGAAGACAAGTCGTGTTGAAAGGAGCTGTTGAAGGAGAGTAAAGGAAGGCAGTGTGGGCCCAGAGAGCCGCTGATTAGAAGTGACTCTGCTAACAAGATAGCAGTGCAGGTGCCAGTTCAGCGGCCACACTTGTCCATATGCAGAAGACGACCCTTTAATCTCCAACTTCATGTTTGTGAGCTAAGTGATTGCCCCTATATTAAGCATGTCCTTATCCTGCAGATACAGGAAATCACTGTGAGAAAGTTTAGCAAGATTAAGATAAGAGCAAGAACCACAGATACAGGCATCTGGATGTAAGCCAACTCCACCCTTACTGTGTAAATTCAGTCAAAAACAAACTGTACTCATCTGAAACTCAGCAGATTTGGTGAAATGTGCACACAAAACAAGAAGATTCTTATAGTTTTTTGTGCTTTTTACGTTTTTTTCGGTTTACCACACAAAGTGAACAGTTAAATATTTAAGTTGCAACTTAAGTGGCCGATTTGCGTGAAATTAGACACAATTGTCAACTTGTTACTGTTTCCATCTTCAGTTTGATAAATCAGCGAAATAATCATTAAAGATAAATGTATCTACCTGAACCTATTGTTATTTTTTACGTCAACACTGATGCATAGCCATGCCAACATGCAGGATTCGATGGGGTTTAAGTAGTAGCCTCGCATATTAGACCGTGCTCCGTCAGTGCTGGAGAGGTATGGCTTCACCTATTATCACTCTGGGATAAGGGAGAAAAAAACTCTCCAGCTTGTTGGTATTTTTTAACCCAAACATAATCAAATTGGGCAGTGCTAAGCTCATGATGCAACAATAGAAAATTTGGTGGAAAAGGAGGATCAATCCTGCTGAAATAGGTAGCCAACGGCAGGCTTATATCAGCGTCTACACCCAATGAGTCAGACTAAGTAGTAATTTCCCCAATTTATTAAAGTAAGCCCAAAACATCAGCACTTTTGTGTTGGCAGTCATAACAATGAATCTAAACTGTGCTCAAGAGAACAAATGCACCTTTCTTCAGGTACATGGCAGCAGACACTTCCTAAATATTTACTGACTTAAACTCAGGAATTAATGAGAAAGTCTGAGCCTTCCATAAGGTAATGCCTGTCATGTCCAGCAAGTCTGGCACCTCAACTCATTACTGCTCCTTGTTAAAAGTCCATCCAACTGCTAACTAGGCAACATTGTAATTTTCCAACAAAGCAACCTGTCTTTTGAGCTCCAGCATTACTTCTGAGTTTAAGAGTCATGAGACTGTCTTAACTGGAGTTTTCCTCCTCTGCATTGACAGCATTCAAAATATTTGGCCAGGATTCCTGACAAGTGCTGCCTTTGATGTGTGAGAGCATGCCACCTCTCCCGCCCCCTCTTAAACACCCTAATTATCACTCCTGTCACTCGGGTGTATGTGAACGAACACACCTCTCTCTGACGGGTTGGAAAGTGCCTCAGGACGCTGCTCAGGTAGTGCAGCTTGTTTATGATGTGCCAGGGGCTAACGGGGTATTTCTGTCACAGCCTTACAAGACTGAATCAGAATCTATTTTACACAAGAATTACCAGCTTATTGCAGTAGAATAGGTCTTAGAACTCTGATTCTTAAAATGTTGGTATGCTGTTTAAATTGAAATAAAACACAATGCGATCATTTGATAATCCTTTTTGACATATGTATTTAATAGAGTATATTTAATATTTAAACTGGTTCGAAACTATAGTTTATTATAAATATGGATTAATTCCGAGTTTGATGCCTACAACATGTTCCAAAAAAGTTGGGACAGGGGCATGTGTACTCTTTTTCTTTGAAGCTATGCTTTTGTAGCAAAATGTGTCTTAGCATTGTCTTGCTGAAATGAGCAGGGACGTCCCTGGAAAAGACATTCTCTGGATGACAGCATGTGCTGCTGCAAACCTGTATGTACCTTTCAGCATCACTGGTGACAGTTACCCATGACAGTTCCCGTCCAGCTCAGGGCCCAGAGAAGTTGGCAGCGTTTCTGGATGTTGTTGAAATCGGGCTTTCCCTTTGCATGGTGGAGTCTTATCTGGCATTTATAGATGCAGAGACACACTGTATTTGTGGGCAACTGTTTTCCAAAGTGTTTCCAAGTCCATGTAATAATTTCCTTTTTACGTTCACGTTGGTTTTAATGCAGAGCCGCCGGATCGATTGAAGATCATCCAGTGTGGGCCTTCAGCCTTGCCCTCTCATGTGCGCAGATTTATCCGGATTCTCTGAATCTTTTAATGACGTTATGGGCTGTTGATGTGGAAATCCCTTAATTCCTTGCAACTGTGTGTTGAGAAATGTTGTTCTTAAACTATTGGATCATTTGCCCATACGGTTTTAACATAGTTGTGGACCTCACCCTGTCCTTAATAGTGAACAACTGAGCCTTTCAGGAAGTCCCCTTTCATACCCAGTCTTACTGTTACCGCTTAAACTGTGGAAAGTTTTAAACTTTTATTTTATTTACTTTGACTGTTCCACCACTTTCCCATTCTTTTGTCCCCTGTCCCATCTTTTTGAAACATGTTGCTGGTATGAAATTAAGTTTAAGCATAATATTTAGTTGATAAGGTGAAACATGAAATATATTGTTTTTGTCCAGTTTCCAATTGAATATATGTCAAAAAAGATTATCATTAGAGCACTCTCAACTCAGAAATGTAGTTTATGTGTCCCAGCTTTCGTGCTTTACTGTGATCTGTGGACAGAAGGACTCCTGGTGCAGTGGCTGCAGTTTCTAATTATCGACCACACGTTCCACAAAGGAAAACCACAGACCCGTGAATGGAGCAGGTGATTGCTACACACTTGGCTCCACATTGCTCATCGCTCCCTTCCTGTTTGGTGTCAAAGCAGCAGACCGCAAACTTTTTTTCTCCCCCCCACCCCCCCATCCTCTTCACCTTCGGTAGTTCTCTCAGGCTTCAAGCAGCAACATGCTCTGCACTGTCACTGGCAGCGGCCTGCACTTTTAATTTACCCAATTTGAAACCAGAGAAATATGCAGTGGGGTGGAACACCCATATCAGTGTCATGTAGTGAGTGTGCACTGTGCTGTCAAGTGCAGGATGTGTGTTTACTCCCTCTTTCTCTCTTTATGTTTTGTTCAAATGCACAGTCCTCCACAGTTTTCCATGATCCAATCACTTACCCGATGCTTTTCGTGTATTTGCCAGGAAAGTTATGAGTAGGTTGGGCTGTGTACGTTTTAGTCACGCTCGGTGCAGTAATCGTTCTTTAATGAGAGGAAGTTCTGATGTTACCGACGCAGTAGGATGCATTAACAGCTGAATATGATCCATTGAATCCAGTCTCCTCTTTCCCTTATGTGACAGCATGGTGGGAAATCATGTCATATAAGACAGCATTAACCAGTGTGTTTTCTTATTTCTGGGGATGTGATCTTGAGAGTGCAGTGCGTGCCAGTGAACTTTTCCTGTCCAAACATATTTCCAAAGTAAACTCGGCCCGTTGGCTATTAATTTAAGATGGGGGAGATATGCTATAACATGCAGGCCTGCAGCCCCGGAGATCACCGTCAGCAGCCAAGTATTCTCTCAGGAGGAGGAGGGCTGGCTCAGTCTGACACTGAGGCATGTTTCTATAGCTCATTTAACCAGGCAGGCTGACAAAAATACAAGTCTTATTTATAATGGTCTGAGGAAGGGGCTGCAGTGGGATGGTGGGACACGTCCAGTACCTCCCAGTACAACTGCTGTATTGTACTACAGGCTGCTGACCAGCTCCACTGCCGCAGCTGAGGGTTTAGCAAGAAACACGCCTGCACAAGTCCCCACTTACCAAACCTGAATTACAGTAAATTAATTCACAGCAACCTGTATTTAAAAGATAAATCAAATGGTTGCAATAAAATGATATTGGCCAATAAACAAAATAAACCATCTGTGTACTTTAACTGTTTGGCTTCTCGTTTTAGAGTTGGACCAGCGTCAGTGCTGCGAGCTAAACTTCCCTGATTTACCCATAAGCATTTGTTTTTCATGCAAAGGCAATATTTTAAAAGGTTGAGGTGGCCCATGAAAACACAATAATCAACATCGTTTTGCTGCATTTGTTTTTCGCAATAATGCCCTTGTTTTGTCTTTTGTTATAACTTGAGTGCACCCCGCCCTCTCCTTTACACCTGTTTTCTCTTAATGACTGTAATATGTTGAATACATTTGACTAAAATGTTGTATATTCTGTATGTTCAGGAGTTTTCAGTAGTTTGTGGCAGTGCATTGCAACATATTTGATGGACTTTATTTAGTTCTAATTCATTTTTATTTATTTATGATATAATGTATATCTATGTTTTGTAGTTTTCAGCAGGTGGTGGAAGTACACTAATGTCACAGCATAGTTGATCTTGTTTATTTTGAATTTGACTTTGACATTGAATTTGCTGGGATTAGCTTCAGACCCTGCAAAGGATGAGCGGATAAAGACGGTGAAAGGACACAGTCTATAATTAATTAACTCATTACCATCACTTTTAAAAAATCTCACACTTAGTAATACTACAATTGTACTTTTCACTATAGAACTAAACACCATGTTGTAAAGCAGAGTATAAAGCATAAAGCAAGGAAAAGTATAAGTAACTCAAAACTGTAAATGTGCTCAGTGACTTTCCACCATTATTCCAGCCCTACCTGTGCACCTACCTCCCCAGAATCCTTGCGGTGGTGTCTCGCTCTGTCTCTCACAGCGTGTATGATACATCAGTTGGCTCTGATGCTGACATGGAACTAGAACGCGTTCAGGACTCGTCTTACTCAGCTCCCTGTTCTCAAACGACGGCACAAACCTTTCTTTGCTGCCAGAGAAGAGTGTTGGGTTGTGGGAACCGGCAGTGGGCTGTGTCAGCCAGCAGCACCTTGAGATGCTGGGAGAGAGGAGAGGATTGTCTGTGTTCAGCAGACTGAGGACAGCAGACTGGATTGCCTCCTCATGTGTGGAATGAGAGCTCTCTCCTGTGTAATCACTTAACTTGTTTTCATACGCCTATACATTACCTGTGTACCTGCAAGATTGAAAATGAGGTCTCATAAACGTATACTTCTTATTTGCAAGTGCATTCATACTAGCATAAAAAAAGGAAGTGAGAGAGTGACGGCAGAGACACTGAGTGCTGGGATCAGGTTCCCTCACCGGCTTACTTTCACCTCTAATAGAGCCATTGCCATTCCACAGGGGGAAGCGGTGCGTTCCTGAAACAAAGCCTTCGCTGTGTGTGTGCAGACCCCCCAGAGTGAACCTAAAGCGCACACGCAGTAATGGGCTACTTTAAGAGTTTATCTGGCTCTAATAGACACACTTGTACACGGCTCCCAGCTTCTAAATCTCCAGGATAAGTCTATGTGTACGGAAAATGCTGTCATGGCCTAATGTGACTGACAAAGAGCACAGCGGTTCAGCCACTCTGAGCCTTTCCTGTTTAAAATTTTAATCTGCTACTGAGTATGTAGTTGTGTGTTGGAGGGGGACTGTGGTAGTCGTATGTTTCTGTGACGGGTTGAATAGATCAGGTGATTTTGGTAAATTTAATTCAATTTGGTCATTTGAAAGCAAATACCTGCTTCTGCTACCTTCTGGGAATTAGTACTACATGCTTTAACACAAACCTTCAGATTCCTCTTCATCCTGTTAGTGTAGCCACCTCTCAGCATCACTCTTGTTCTGGCACAGAGCAGCACAGTCTCTGTCCAAGCCGGTTGTGACTGGGTGTCTGCCTGGCACCGGTCTCAGTCCAGAGACCTGCTGGTCTTGTTTTCACAGGCGGCCTGACCCCCGGGGCAGCGAGGCAGCAGAGCTCAGTCCGCTGCCATTATACGTCCTTAATCAACATTTTATAGCAGCACAATAACATGTGCCCCTGCCTGAAGCGGAGGTTGACTTTGGGACTGAGCTGAGAAAGGCTGACCGATTAGGAAATGATGTCTGATAGCTGGAATGACTTCACAGTTTTTGTACCAGATTCCAGACTCTTTTTTTTAACTTGGGGTGAGAGGTTTCAACAGCTTCATTCTTATGGTATCAGAAGGCCCAATGGCATTTAAGCTCTAGCCCAATATGTAAAACGTGTGCAGCTTTACAAGGACTGTGATAATAATGTTATCTCCCAATCTGATCATGGTACCTGGGTACTTATTCTATATGTATTGCAATTTTTCAGGTATTGCAGTACTGCATGTATTGCAATGTAATATTACGATTTATTGCGATTTTTGTTTACATTTTTAACACTTTACCAAAGGGAAACGTTAAATCATACTCTTCTTTAGACTGTATAGGGCTGTGCGATAGTTCAATATGATAATTTATCAACTTAGATTGGAATCACATCATCAAAACAATATAAAAATCTCCATCATATACATATTTTTATATAATTTCTACTGTGATGATGAAAAACCAGCAGCATTGGACGATGGTGTAAATTGTTATCCTTGCTTGTGAGAGTGAAGCCGGCCTTCAGTTCGTGCCAACAAACTCAAATTCAGCCAGCGTGACCCCAGTGTCGAGGGTCACAGGGGGCTGATCTGTGTAACAGGTAGCAGAAAGATCCAGTGGAGAGCCGGGGAACCCCGGGATCAGACCCTGGTGCTGGGGTTTGCCCTGCAGAGCTCAGACTGAAGGTCCATGTCCCCATCCACATCATGTTGCTCATAAAAGCAGAACTTTTTCCACTACCTCATAGACTAGATTGAACTAATTTAATCACCAGAAAATTGCAATACTATCAATTTGATTTCCTTCCTCTAAGCTTTGGTCGGCTCTGACTCATTCTTTCATAATAAAAGACCACTAAAGGCTTTTTTGCAGGGTTTTCTTCCTCCAACAACACCATCATCTAATAGGCATAGCTCTCTGTGATGTAGTTTATATTACAATTAGATACGGAGGATAAGTTGTGAGGAAAGATATTTAACCAGAGTTCATTGCAGTGTTGAGTTTTTGCAGTGACGTAGACATTCAGACATGCTGCGGATTCAGATTCCATATGTGTTATCGTATGATTATGAGATAACATTACGTAGGAGTTTGTTTCTTAATGTGTGGCTCTCTGTAGGGTGCGTTGTTGCTATGCACCATTCACATTCCCTCTTCAGCTGACAGATGGTCCCAACCAGCTACTCTCTGACAACAAACACAGACTGAGGAGTTGCTGACAACCTGCTTCAGGAAGGGCTTCGACTGGCCTTGGAATGTGTGTGTGCAGTGCGTACTTATCCGGAGTGTTTCGCGCAGTCCACACACGCACATAAACACAGCTAGAGTGTATAGGGACTCATCATTCAACTTAAGCCTCCAACACAAATAATCACAGGGACCGACCACATGTTGCATCTCCTCTGCCGTGGGCTCTGACAGCTGTCAATCAATCTGCTGACCTGTAAACAATTCTTTGGTGGGCACAGTTATTAAATCAAACTGTACAAATATAGCAAATCTAATGCTATTAATCGTTGCTTATTGACGTAACCATGTGTTAAATTTAGATCTGGCAGGAAAGACTGGTAATATCAGATTCCATAGGGAGTCTGTTTAAAAAGGTCTCTACATGGTGTTTATTTTAAGGCCCAATGGTGGACATGTTGATGGCTTTGCGTGCTTTGGTGTCCAGACCTCTTCCGCAGAACCACCTAACAACCTCACAGGAATGTTTCTCAGAGACTTCAAACATACTGAACATGACTGTGCATACAGGGCTTGCAAAATATATGTGGTTCTTCATCAACTGCCCGAAACATTTTTGAATCTTGAAATAATTCTTATTTTTATAAGTCGAGGAAGTCCAATTGGCTACATTTCACACTGCCTTCCCTTTATTATACACTGGCACACCTCGGTTCGGAAATATCATTTGTAAACAGTGAAACAAAGCTAACTGTATTTGACAGTTTATCCTCTGGTTTTCCTTCACCACATTTTGGCTGCTAAATCAACACAAGAGAACTTGAGTTAACCTCAAAAGTGTGGTTCCCTGTTTCAGCTTTCTGTGGTCTGTTGGTTATAGAATAAAGCTAAACAGTGAAACGGGACTTTCCTGCTGTTTAAGTAAAACTTCTGTGTTTGTCCAACAATATGTGAGGGCCACCCTCTAATGCCTTTCCCCTATAGACTGTGGAGGAGTGTGTTTGTCTACGGTGTGGCATGGGGCCTTTGCTGTCTTAGCAGTGGCCTCTCGGCCCTGCCTGTACGTGGTTACTGAACCAAGAAGAACATATCAAACAAACACTCCAGCACAGAGCTATAGGAAGATTGGGTTACTCTTGACATGCAAGGACTAGTAGACTGAGTTGTGTTACCAAGGAGACACACTCCTCTGACTTGGTGTCCAACCAGGGATGGATCTGTGTTTTATGAAAATGTATTTCAATTATAGTTTGAAGTTAATTATATGGAAAATAGTTAAAAAAAAAAAA
>CAFUXE010000147.1:131660-148469 GCA_903364295.1 Serranus cabrilla | reverse complement strand
CCACATGTGTCTTTAACCTTCCTGTCTACAATGCATCCCTCTGTCTGGGAGGTTGCCCTCTGACCCCTGACCCTGTGATCTTCTGACCTCTTCTCCCTGGTAGTCCTAAAACACTTGAAGCTTTTAGTGTATTTGGCAGAGAATAACTCATTGCTTTAAAAAAAATCAGTTAAAGGGAGAATTTGCCACCTTTTATGTGGATATCCAATCAGTGTTGATGGTAAATGTAGTCCTTTGAAGCAATACCTTTCTCAGTGTGTCCATATTGACGTTGGCAAAGCTAGTTTCTGCTGTCCGGCTGTACATCTCCCAGGATTCACTGCACACAAGCAGTAATTTGCTATGCTACACAAGCTCTCATAGCTTTTTTGGTCTAATATAGAAACAAAATTAACTCAGAATGTCAAGTAAGTATATTACACCTAAACAGAAAAATGCAACTGTACCTTCTGAATTCAAGTTTCTCTCTTTTGCTGAACAAAGAATTAACTTATGAACTCACACACTTCATACATCAAGTTGGACAGAACCAAAATCAAAATCTCCAAATCGATCGTGGTTAGTCTTTCCACTGTTACAACAATCACCAACGCTGGTTTGGTCTAAATAATAATCTATTTTGTTAACCAAAAACAATTGTTATTGTTTATGCTATTGACAAGTTGTATTGAAGGTTCATCCTTTTTCCTGGAGTAATAAACAAGGTTTTCACTCCATTAGAACCTTATGAGATGGTAATGAATGGACTAGATGTTAGTCAAACCCTCAACCAAAGAAAATCGTAATTTCTTAAAAAACTGTTTGGTATAAACGGGAAAATGTCCTTCGAGGTGTCCACCAGCAGGAATAAATGGCCTTGGCAAAAGCAAAAATCCAACACTGGGCTCCCCTCTGTCCATTAATTCCTGATAAGCGACATCTAGTTGGGCAATGAGCCATACATATACCTTATTCAGATAGAGATAACCAAATCTGTAAATATTTCCTTTAAACTAAACTTCACACAGCCTCTGTGCCCAAACAAATACAAATTGAGCTGAGCAGCAAAAATAAATAACAGCAAAAGTCTTGGAAAACTTGTGGTGATTATACGTGAGTGTATGTGATCCCTTCTGGATTTGCGTGCATGTTTGAGTGTTACGGCGGGTGTTTGAGCACGGGTATAAGTGAGAAAATGTGCTGTACGTGTGTTCATCTCCTCAGCTGTTCACTGTTGTAATTATTTGAAGGGGTCAGGTGCTGACCCAGCACACAAACACTCACTCTGCTCCCAGTGGGCTCTGTCACGGCCTGCAGAGGCCTGGTCCTGCCATTCTTACCTCGCCACACATCTACACATCTGGATACTCTTACTGCCACTCTGCACCCAGCACACCAATACACACAATACACTCAGCTATACTGTAATTAAACTGGAAAATATGAAATCTCCCAAAATATGATACATTAGAAGTGCCTAAAGAAGCCTAACGCTAATAAAAAAATATAGATGCTTTCTGTAAATATGTAAAGCTGATTATGGAGGAGGACTCTAAAGCACATACTGGTCTCAGCTCTTTCTTACTGGGATAGCTGCTGGCGTGGCTCCACCACAGATGGAAGAGTCTAAATAGGAGGAGACAGTGTTTACCATCCCACCCCCCTCCCGCCTTTTAGCTTCCTGGCTGTGCAAACCAACATGTACTGTATAGTGTGTGTGGGTGGCTCCACCTGGGTTTGTTTTCAGTTGGAAGACAGAGGAGGATAAGAGTGATGGAGAATCTGTTCTGCGTCTCCACCCTTTCAAATACAGAACGATGATGGAGGCCACTGCTGTCTGGTGAACAAGTGGAGCACCTTCCTGAAGGCCAGACTCATCTGCTCAGTGCCGGGGGCCGACGGCATGGAGACGCACTTTGATGAGCTCCGTGAGTACAAAGGCCTTCACACTTGTGATTATGATGTGGTTTTAGTTATGATTCAGGTTTTCTGTTGAATTGGTGATCTGTAGGTTACTTGGTGTGGGTGGGGGTGTCGGTATAGACTTTGTTGTCAATCAAACATGCTGCCAGCGCTGTGATGTCTTTTCCTTCTGCTTCACTGTTCTTTTGCCAGATTACATCCTACACATACAGCCCTGCAATGAATTATTGTTTTTGTCAATTAATCTGCACATTGTTTTCTCGATTGAAGCCGAGTTATGCAGTATTCTGCAAAAGGCAATAGAAAAAAAATAACAGGTACATGCACATGCTTCATACAGTCAATTGTACGAGTAGTAGTCATTCATTTTAATCATCGTGAGCAAAGGCCCAGGAGACCAGCTCTTTCTACTGTTTTCACAGTAAATATCTGATCTGGACAATAAACTGGACAACCTGTTTATACTATTTAATTCCTCTATGTACCATACTGAACTGTATATAGATGTATGAAAACAGCAGAAAAATGGCTACCCCAGCTTTAATTGAGTAATAATTTGTCTTATAAAATGTCAAAGTGCTTGCTTTCTCTGACCAAGAATCCAAAACCCAAAGTTATTAGAAAAGGCATCAAATACTGACATTGGGGAAGCTAGATCCAGAGAAGATTTGGTATTTGTGCCAGTAGTCAGTAGATATGTATATATTTTAGATGTTAAAACGTTGTGTCAATCTGTTACATGGAAAAGCAAAATTACTTTTAACATAGAAATAATACATTTTGCCAAAAAAGATTAGCATTACTGAAGTTGTCAGGACTTTTGTTACACCCTGCTTATTGAAAGAAAGTGTATCTCCTCTTGGTGCAGTTAATCATTTTGACAGTCGCTATCGAGTGGCGAAGAAAAAAGAGAAAAGAATGACATGACTGGATTTATTTCAGACATATTCATTTTCAGGTTCCTGTCATGTATGATCACATTTGAAATATTAAGTAGAGTATAGCCAATGCAGTCTGCTTCTACTGCAGCACCTGCCAAGAGTGTTCTTGTGCAAACACACGCACACACACACATACACACACACCAGAGCTCAGTCCTTGGCCCATATGGCAGCCCACTCCCATCACATGGCCCATACAGCGTACTGTAATGAGAATGACACACACACATAATCCCACTGCTGTAGTTGTCCTTTTCTTTCAAGATGTCTTAAACAAAAGTGTCTGTTTTTTATGTGTGTAAGAGGAGGTGGCCTGATGGTGGACAGATCAGATCACCGAGCAGGAATGTCTGTGAGTGTGAGACTATTAGCCTCTCCAGGGGAAGCTCCTTTCCCTTTTTGTCTCACTGGTTTAAAATAGAGCCAAATAGTGATAGGGAACTGATGCGTGTGTGGCAACTGTTGCTCTTTAACTAATCTCAAGAATGAAAAGTGCCATGCCTGTTGGATCTGATGATAGTTTTTTGTCTCTTTATCTGTCTGGCACATTCTCTGCTTTAATCTCAACCTGCCTGCAGTTCTGAAAGCACTGCTTTGTTTTCACATGTGACATTTATTTTACAACTGAACAAGTGAAAAAGAAACACTCTTGAAAACTCTGTGGCCTTTTCGTGTGTGCAGCCACTTTAGTAACTGATGTAAGAGCGGTTCTGAGTGTTAATGGGCTCACTCTGCCTTTGCAAATGAGGGTTCTGTCTTTACTGGTCAGGTCAGTGTTGACACGGGCATGGTGCGCAAAGTGGTTCTGTGAGAGAGTTGGAGAGTTGTCAGTGTTTGGCGCTGGTGCTGTTGATGGTTTTACGGATATTGCTTAAATAAGGCTGTAAATGTGTTGTGCAACAGGCGGGTGAATGAGGACAGGCATGACATATTATAGATGATTTCAGTTTACATCCCTGCCAAGGACTCTTAGAAGGGACAGTAAATTGGATATGATTGAGTTCCATGCTAATGGCTTCTCATGTCTCAATTGAGAGGTTATGTTTACAGAGAGAAGTTGAGATTTTAGGATTGCTGAAGGGCAAATTGTTCTTTAAGTGTTGTACCTTTAATGTAGGTCATTAAAGAAGTAGTTGGACATTTTTAGAAAATATCCTAATCGGCTCTCTTGGTAAGAGTTAGGCATGAATATTAAAACCACTCTGATCAACCTAAGTTCAATATGAAGCTACAGTCTGGAGATAGTTTGCTTAGCTTACCTTAACTTAGTTTATCTTAGCATAAAGGTTGGAGAGAGGGAAAACAATTAGCATGGCCAAAGGTGTTCCCTTCAAGCAGATCTGTTGGCAATGGGACCATATTTTTGGTAGCGAAAGCATTCTGGTTTCCATTTTTCCGAGTACGACTACGGGTAAACAGTCAGTGTGGAGAGCAAAAGAGGCAGAACGAATGGCTGAAATGCAATCTTGTTGCATCAACTTACAAAGATTTAGCTGTTACAAAGATTTGGCTGTTTAGTTTAGTTTGAGTTTAGTTAATCTAATCGGACTGTAAAAGATCCCCACTGCATACTAGTAATGGAATAATGGAACCCCAAAAATATTGGCCCTTGCCCTAAAGACTAAATTGACATCAGACGATGGTAGACGGTATAGCTATATATAAAATGTACCTACCAGCAGTACTTCTAAAGTTCACTAATTGACATATTATGGTTGTATATGGTGTGCTTAATCAAATCAAAATCAAAATTACTTTATTTATCCCTGAGGGGAAATTCAAAATCTGTGCAAAAATCACAATGTTTGCCAGGATTCCAATGGAGACTCCAGGAAGTCAGTGTGTCCAGCCAGGAAATATTCCCACATCTAACCCCCGCAAATCCTTCAGTTGTTGGCCTCTAAAGGGGCTGACAGGCAAATTTATTACCTTTGGACAAACCCAGAATAGCTATTTTACTTTGTTTCCCATATTTATGCTAAACAATGCTAACTGGCTGCTGGCTGTAGCTTTGTATTTAACGTACAGATACGAGATTTCGTATCAATCTTCCCATCAGACTCTTCGCCAGAAAATTTATAGGCACATTTCTCAAAATGTCCAACTTGTACGTGAATTACACTGCACAGCCAAAGGTTGTTTCAAGCCAGGACAAGTTCAGAAAGATCATTTACCCATGCTAGAGTGAGCAAATTCTTAAACTTTCCTCCTTTCTTTAAGAGCTTAAATGAAAACGACTCTATGAGCCATTACTGAGGAGGCTGTTGAAATACCCAGACCAGCTGTATTCCTGATGTTTTAGTCTTATATAGAAAGGCATTATGGCAAAGCACATCTGAGACCTGGGGAGTTTTTACAGTTGGAATATGTAGCACTTACTGGCTTTACCTGACAACTTGTACCTAAATGACCTACAATGATTTAAAACAGTGTTAAAATGATTTTTGACTCATAACAAGAAAAAATTAAAAGGGGCTCATGCATTCTAGATGTAGACCATTTCAAAACTAGTCTCTAGTCAATATCTCAAGAGATAAAAAGCCAGAGAGTAAGAGAAAAGAGCCAAGTGAAGAAACTAAGTAAAGGAACCACAGTGGATTTAAAAACAGAAAAAAAAAACAAGACCGATCAAGTAGAAAATGAAATGTTTTTTGAGGAAATGGGATGCATGGCAGCTGAGATTTTATTGCCATACAAACAAAGGAAAAAAGGCAGTGGAATATGGATCCTTTTCTGGCTGTTATTAACACATGAGATCCCCTGGAGCTAAGTCATCACAGCCCTGTCAGGACAGCTTTTATTGCAAATCACATAGCTCCTTTTTTCCATGCTTTCCTTTGGCTTGATCTGTTTTTAGTGACTGTATACTGTTCATGATGGTTGCTTTATCTTCGCCTCAGCGGCGTCTTGTCTGCATATACACACACTTACGTCTTCTTCCGTGCAAATTGCTCATTTCTGCGGAACAACAGCTGTATGCCATGACAAGGATCATCTGTTGTGTGACACCCATGGCAGACCGTCGTGCTGCGGCCATGCTAACCCATGACCGTTCCACTGCTCTGGCTGTGGCAGCTGTGGAAGATGGCATAGTGATGTGTGCATGGGTGTGACTTTGGGGAATTTGGTAGCTACTGAGAAATAAGTACAAAGTGCCAGCTATCTCCGAGCTTTATCCTTTTCTCCAGGAATGAGCTCAAGGCTGCAGACAGTCCCCAGAGGAAGGCTTGACTATACAGACTCACTAATGTGGACAGTACCAGAGCCCAGCAGTTCAGATTCAACGACAATGCTCACCCCTCCATGTATCATTCTATCTGCATAGCAGCCTGACAGCTAATTTCTCATGCTGGTATATATGGGACCTCAAGTGCATAAATCTGAATTAGTCAACTTTTTTATTTTTGCACCAATCAGTTCTCCTTCTGTTTCCACACTTCACACAAGCTCTAATAGTCATATTTTTAGCTCGATCCCTCTGTCTCTCGCTTGTTGGCTCTCGCACGATCTCGTCTTTACTCCACGGTCATTTCCCTGCGCAACTAGGTTGGGAACGCATTCTCAGTTTCATGCCGAAGGCCATGTCCTATTGTTGGCAATGAAAACGCCTCCTGGGACTTGTATTTAGGTCAGGTACAGAACAGGAGAGAGACTTATCACCCATCACATGTTTAGCTCCTCTTTATTTGTTGCTGTGGACCTTTCCTCAGTATCAACAAAAGGATAATCTAAATCAGTGCCCAATGTCAGAGCTCTGTAGGACAGAGTATGTGAGTGTTCGTGATTTAGAGACCTCCAGAATTGGCTGAGGAGTATATGATGCAGTTCCCCTTTGGGAGAGAAGAGATATTTCCTTTCCCCCAAAGTGGAAGACAAGAACTATGGTCGCAGGAAGAGGAGACACATCATGTTTAAATTTTCTGTCTCCTCGGGAGCCGTCTCAGTTGGTTCAGCAATCGCCAGTCTAGACTGTAGAGAACCAGACTGTTTGATTTCACTGCTCTGCTGTTAAATAGCGTTGCTCTGAGTCTGATCCCTGGATTGAATCGCTCTGTTGAGGTTAGGTGATAAGCCTCTCAAGATTCAGTTCTGATGTTGTTAGCTTGTCAATAAAACATTAACCTAGCGTGTCCTTCCTGAGGACATTGTTGAGTTTCCTGTTGCACAAAGTCGATTGCTGTGGTTTTACACCTACAGTTTCCGTCGGCAGGATATGAGAATGGCAGGAGGGCTGTCTGGATGGAAGAGACTCACTTTTCAACTTTGTAGCTCTTGGTCTTTGTTGGCTCTTGCTCAGACTATTAATGTTTCCAGTCATTTTAGCACATTTCACTCCTAGATGACAGTCTTGGTCTGTGGTAGGGTCAACTGGTTTTATGTGAAATATATTGATTCATGTTGGGTGAAATTTGGTGCACATCCAACACCCGTCAGGATGAATTTATTATTATTATTTGAGCCATCAACTGGTGAAAATGTTTGTTTTGGTTTATGACCAAATACCAACAAAATTAAAGAAAATCTGATTACCCTGAAATGAGGTTAGTGCTAATTAGCAAGTGTTAGCACGCTAACACTCCAAATTGAAATGTTTAACATGATAAACATTATACCAGCATATTAGTATTGACATAAGAAATATGTTACTATGCTAATCTTAGCAGTTAGCTCAAAGGAGTAAACAGTTTACAAGGGCTGTAGACTCTTAAGCCTCCAAAGTGGGGGTGCATACAGACAGCTGTGAACACCACGGACACGAAGTTGCTGATGATTTCAGGGACCCTCACAGAAGCATAAAGACATACGATCCCAATTTTCTCATTCTCCAGATCCAGTAGTGGGCTTTATGTGTTTTCAACAAAGGAAGTTTCAGCTTCTTTGTTGGTGCATCACTAGTTCCGGGGAGTTGTAACCTAAAGGTCTGGGGCTGGATTGACTGAAGGCTGTGTAAATATTAGTAAGAAGAGTGCTTGTGCTGTGAGGCGTGATGTTTTCTTCACCCAGCCTGTTTGCACTGACGTGATTTCTCTCTATTTTCTTACAGGAGATGTTTACATACAGCCAACACAGGACACAAAAAATCCTGTGATATATGGCGTCTTCTCCGTCTCAGGGTTAGTAGACTTTATCAGACACTATGCATGCACAATGCCTGTAAGGGGCTCTGTTATAAGATTTAAAAAAAAATTTTTTTTTGCATTATAAATTTTCCTGACCTTTACTTCTTGTCTGCAGCTCTGTCTTTAAAGGCTCAGCAGTTTGTGTCTACTCCATGGCTGACATCCGCATGGTCTTCAACGGACCCTTCGCCCACAAGGAGGGGCCCAATTACCAGTGGGTGGCCTATACTGGAAAGATCCCCTACCCTCGACCCGGCACGGTAAGTTTCACATCCACACTGACCCCACACGGGAATCCCACAGCAAGCTGGCATAACAGCTTCTCTCCGACCTCAAATAGAAACCATGTGAATAACATGCAGGCATCAGCATAACTAAACACAGAATATTACTGTGAAACAGGCTCTATAGTATACTGTTTTTATGTAATTATGTCAATTTATTTCGTGGGTTTTGACCCTCAGCTCAGAATGTTTGTGTTTCTCTTTCAGTGCCCTGGAGGCACGTTCACCCCCAACATGAAGTCCACTAAGGACTATCCAGATGAAGTGATTAACTTCATGAGGAATCACCCTGCCATGTACAATGCCGTGTACCCAGTACACAAGCGCCCCCTGGTGGTTCGGACCAACGTGGACTATGAGTTCACCACCATCACTGTGGACCAGGTGACAGCTGCAGATGGCAACTATGAAGTGCTCTTCTTGGGAACTGGTGAGTGTTTTGGAATAAATTAGATTTTGTTTGATCGAAATGAAGGACGGAGGCAAATCTTTGCTTTTTCTCTACTTATGAAATCATCAGTTAGGGTTTTTACGCATAGTCAAACTGAACCCATGAACCCTTTGATCAGAGTCGGTGAATGATAGTGTCAGTGTGAAGCTGAATAATGGCGAACAAAAATCCCCCCATGGAAATAAATCCCATGTAAGTGGAGGGCTTGTCTCCCCTGCAATCATTTATCATTAAGAGAAAAGCATTCTTTCCTTTTGTCCTCGAGTGGAAATTTAACCAATCAAAGGGTTTGTACCTCGCTCTATTCACATGAAGTAAACAACAGGAGATTTGTACCTGGAGGGCAGGGGTGGATCAACAGCGGGAGGGAGAGAAGAGAAAGAAGCAGGGGGTAAGAAGAAGAGATGAAGGGAGGGGGGTACAGTTAGGACATCCATCACCTTAATCTCGCCCACTGGTGTAAGAGAGATTATCTGTCTCTGTGCATGCCTTGAACCTTTAATAAGGCCCCAGTATGACAGCAGCAGCCACCACACAGGATGCAGCCCTCACATCTTGCATATGACGCCTCTTTGCTGGCTTTCTTTGTTCATCTGTGCATTACGAGGAGGAGACTAATGGGTCTGTGTGCGATGGCGGGCCACTGTGGAGGAATGTGTGTTCTTTCAGCTGCTGTCAGAGGACGCCATTCAGCCCTGCGCTGGGGCTCAATGCAGAAAGTCATAATAAATCTCAGGTATCCTCCTCACAGGAATGCCTAACTCTTTACAGAAATCAAACATGCCAGGGAAGGCTGGAGAAGGTCTTACGCCATCAAAATGAATAGGGTCAAGGGAAGAAGGGAGCGGGGAATGACAGAAGGGGTTTGTCACGGTGGCGGCAGTGAGTGCGCTAAGTGGAAAGGAGCTTCACGTCATTGAGGAAAAGGTTAAAGCCAAGAGAGCCACACAACAGAGGTGAAGAGTACAGTGGGGCCTGTTGATATGAGGATTATCCCTTGTTGGAGGCTGCTGAGAGAATAAAATGGGAATCCAAGGGGCTGTTGACAGGCGGAGGGGTGTGAGGTTGCAGGTATGTAGCTGACAGGTGTGTGTTGTGGCCAACAGACAAGGGAACGGTTCAGAAAGTCATCGTTCTGCCCAGAGATGACCTGCAGACTGAGGAGCTGGTCCTGGAGGAGGTAGAGGTTTTCAAGGTGAGCTTTTGTTTTCTCTCTCTCCTTCTGCTAGACTTAATCTTTGCACTTCGGTATTTGTTCTCACACCTTTTGATCTTTTTCCATTTTGCTCATTGCTCTCTATATATACATTTTCATCTGTTATAATAAAGATAACACACTGTACTTAAAATGTATTCTCTTCTCTGTCAAGGTCCCTACTCCAATTACAACAATGAAGATCTCATCCAAAAGAGTAAGTGTGACCTTTGCTCACATTAAGAGAGCCGTCTTCCAAAGACTTGCAATGATGCAATTCTGAAAGATCACAAGCCACATATAAACAACTCTTACTCCCTTTCATGATTCAATGAAAAGTCTGAGGGGGGAAATATGGAAAATACACTAAACGTTTAGTGTTGTCTCTCAGTGTGATTAAAATACTTGGCCTCTTCTGCGTGCTATGACATCATTCCACAGACAGAGAGTGTGTGTTACACACAGCCTGCCAGACTGATGGATTTCAAGCAGCTGATCATAAAATGATGATGGCAACCTGATAGATATGAGCTCAATATTCTCCCAGATGATCCAGAGTCTGTTGCTGTTTCAGCAGAGTGCAGGATTAGACGTTTTCTTTTACACTTATCTCATTACATCCATCTGGCTTTGTGAAGTCTTTGTATGGAAGCAATTAATGGCCAAAAGAGATCTTGTAATATGAAGACTCAGAAAGTTATATATTTAAGGTTTTTAAGTTTGCATGTTCTCCCTGTGTGTGCGTGGGTTCTCTCCGGGTACTCCGGCTTCCTCCCACAGTTTAGGTTTAATTGGTGACTCTAAATTGCCCGTAGGTGTGAGTGAGCGTGTGAATGGTTGTCTGTCTATATGTGTCAGCCCTCTGATAGACTGGCGTCCTGTCCAGGGTGTACCCCGCCTCTCGCCCAATGCAGCTGGGATCGGCTCCAGCCCCCCGTGACCCGGGTTAACCCGGATAAGCAGTTACAGAAAATGAATGAATGAATGAATGAACTTCAGATAGAAAATTCCAATCCCATGCCTGATCCGAGTTATCCCAGATGTTCATGTCGAAATCTTATACCTTGAATATTAGTAGCTGAATTTGATCCAGCCAGCGACCTGATTTTTATTTTATTTTTTTTATCTATGCGTATTTGATCTGAATTAAACTTTAAATGATTATTAAAAGTTTCGTTTAGAAGCGATTGGTGCAAAGGTCCAGTTTTGCAAACCTGCCTGAACCTTCAAATCTCAGTAGTGCAATTATCTCCAAGTGAAATCTGGACCTTTCTCTAGCACTGTATGTGACACCACGCTCTGTCTTCTTCTCTCTCAACAGCAACAGCTGTATGTGTCATCTGCAATAGGGCTGACCCAGTTGGCCCTTCACCGGTGTGATGTGTACGGCGAGGCCTGTGCTGACTGCTGTCTGGCCAGAGACCCTTACTGTGCTTGGGATGGCAAGTCCTGCTCCCGGTACTCTGCCTCGCAGAAGAGGTGAGCACCAAAAGCAGTGTCAGCATGAGCTACACTAACTTCATAACTGACTGGCTCAACTGGTGTGTTGAATGATGCCCAAATTATACTGCCTGGATGGCAGATTGGCTGTTAAAAGGCATTGTAATGTGATTTAATGGATTATTCATTATAGTCTGTGTGGTTTTCACTTCAGTAATAAAATATATACTTATGGTATTTAAAATTCTATAATATCTATAATACTGTAATGGGGTGGTGGTTTGTGGTTAGATCCACTTAAACTCTAATACTCTAATGCCTGTATGTATTGTTGAATGGCTTTGAATGGCTTGCGGTTGCTTTATATATTTTTTTCTCTCCTTATTCGGCAATACTGGTCTGACCCCTTTAGACGTAGCCGGAGGCAGGACGTCAAGTACGGGAACCCCATCCGCCAATGCCGAGGCTTCAACTCTAATGGTAAGACATTTTCAAGTTTGTGTATTTCAGTTGCTTAGAATTGTGTTATAAAGGGAAGTCAAATACTTGATGAACATGCCTGTAATGACCAAGGTTGCAAAATTATAGAAATGTAAAGGTGGAAACCTTTCATGGCCATTAACGGGAAATAACAGGAATAACAAAATCATTTTACTATTAAAGGTATGATTTTTATGTTGAAATTGTTCAAAAGCTCCCAAAGTAAGGAAGCTCAACTTTGAAAATTTACCTGAAATGTTCCAGCTTTTTGCAACCCTGGTAAAGGCAGTTTTATGGAAATCTGTTGCCAAAAGGACTTTGACTTGCCACCACTGAGATTTCGGTTGTAAAGAAGTACATGGTAATGAGTGTTTTGGTTTCCATGGTAATCCCTCTCTCTGTGCCCCGCAGCCAATAAGAATACTCTGGAGATGGTGCAGTATGGGGTGGAGGGAAGCAGCACCTTCCTGGAGTGTCAGGCCCGCTCTCCACATGCTCTCATCAAATGGCATCTGCAGAGAGATAACAGCGACCGCAGGAAAGAGGTGAGCCGCCACATTGTGTATTTATCAAACATTATGGTTATATAAGCATGTTGTGTTTGTGGGTAATTTACTAAAATTCTTATGAAACTATTAGAAAGCACAATATGAACTTCACAAAACTATCGGATCGTCTTGAATTTGACTGACACAGATTAGTGGTGGATGAGTGCTTACCCAGATGAACATGAAAAATGTTTTTGGACATATCCATATGGGGGTGGTGGACAGTATTTTATTTCAGTTTGTTACATTGTCGTCATGGAGAGATGGAGATTTATATGCAGGATGACACATTTGAAAAATGACTCCAGTTTAATTCTTTTCCGATTATCTGTTAACACGATTAAGTGATTCAGGCTCTGATTGAATGATGCCTGATTTCTCACACAGACCTCCAACTGTCCTCGGGCCCAGGGGAAGGACACATAAAGGGGAGCTGTGAAAAGCCCTCTGCTATGATATACAACCCTGAGGCACTAGTTAAAGTTTTATTGTGGAGCTACGTAGTGTTGCTGCCTCTCTTTTATTGACTATTCTGTTGGATGGTCCTGATTCCCACAGGCAGAGCCGACTTTGCTGCTGCCTCGACTTCTGATTCTGAGCAAAAAAGCTGTCGTTCCTAATCAGAGTCCTGGGTGTGGATGTACAGATGGAGATAGAATAATTTAGTTACACCTAGAGTTATTGTTTAATTAAATACAAATTGACTGATTTCTTTGTTAATCCACCTTAAAAGGCAAGACAGTAGTTGCAAAAAAAGTCCAACTACTCAGAGTCCGACCTTGGTCAAACCTGACCCCAGAGACATCATACACACATTGATAACTCACTTTATAACTCAGATGTCCACCAACGATCAATGTCTGTAAATCTGTTTTGAAATCAGAGAAGAAGAAAAAGCCTCTGTATAACTTTTGATCTTGGCTCACAGTCATCAGATTCAGTCTTTGTCTTCTGTATCAGAGTTCTCATTTTCTCACAAGCTTCTATCGCTCTCCATTATTGATTTACACCCACACATAACTTTTATTTAAACTGTCCTTAAAAAAAGTAGGGTTCAATACAAATTATGCTTTATTGTTTGAGCAACTATGACCGAAATCAATTCACTTTAAAAAGCTTACATTTCATCAAAGCGCACACCCTCCAGCAAACATCTGTCATATTAGGAATTCAGAATGGCAAATCTGTCATCCTAGTGCTGCTAGGATAAGTTAGCCATTTTGGTAAACAACTCCTGACTGCATTTTCTTTGTGCAATTATGTTCATGTCCTTCAAAAGTGAATGAGTCTGAATGTACTGTTTTCTGTTAATAATGGCTTTTAGTATATTTTGTGGGCACCTTGGTGTGTACATCGCAGATGAAATCTAGATCATTTTTAACAGCTTTCTGTATTTTACTCCACTCATTTCAGTACATATCCACACAGATATCTTTGTGTATTAAACATAAATAGGTAGGAGCTTTGCATTTTACCCATAATGCACAGGACAATACCTTACAGGTGTTTTATGAGCTTTTTTTCTCTCTTTAGATGCGCTCTGATGGTCGAATTTTGAAGACAGAGCAAGGTCTTCTCCTGCGCTCTCTGCAGCCCTCTGACTCTGGAATGTACCAATGTACAGCGACGGAGAAGAACTTCAAACACACGCTGGTCAAGCTGCAGTTGGTGGTGCTGTCGAGCCGGGCCGTCAACAACGTGTTGGTGGAGGGCGGAGGGGGACTGGTACCGTCTTCTCTCCACTCCAGCAGCACCCAGTGGACCCCCAGTGCAGGCCAGTACAAGGACCTGCTGACCATCCTGAGCCAGCCAGAGATGAGCCTGATCAATCAGTACTGCCAGGACTACTGGCAGTTCGGAGATCCGCTGCTGGGCGCCCTCAAGGCCAAAGACCTGAAGGAGCTCAAGGAGCAGAAGAAGCCCCGCAACCGTCGGCATCATGGGGAGGGGGAGGAGGAAGAGGAGCAGGAGGACGTAGAGACATGAGGAGCCCAGCTTTGTGTCGGAAACACCCTCAGCAGCCCCCGCCCCCCCACCCTGTGAAAACTGGGAGAGACTCATTGAGAGTAGCAACGTGAAAAAATCCACAACCCCCAAAAAAAGCAAACTGAGAAAAAAGAGGCTTACACACAAAACCCCACATACATCCTCTCAAGCAGTAAGATATATGATACACAGTATTTATTGTAGGTTGTATATAGTATCATTCTGTGGATTTCTTTGTACTTATAGAAAAAAACATGCTCTTTGTGTATAGGTACCTTTGGGGCAAATATTATTGTTATTATTGATGTTGTTAATTTTATTGTTGCTGTTACTGTCATTACAAAACTCATCTGTCAGCATCATATGACCTTGGCGACTGTTTGGAATGTGTTATCAGGCATGTAAGCTGATGGGAGCGAGCTATGAGACGCTCCGACGGGGAAATGAATTGTTGATGAGGGGTGATGGGATCTCTGTTGTTTCTTGCTTGCTTTGACTCGATGCCAGGACTCTTTTTAATTTCTGGACACTCCAGGAAACGCCTGCGATGCAACGCCGCCATGGCTGCACGCAGACAGAGACTTCATATTGCAAGGGGACCGTCGACACACGGTCCCGGTTGTTGTGGGGAGACTGTCCTTTCTCCATGGGAACCCAGACGTGCAGATGACATGAAATATTCTCACTGGTCTAATTGGGCCTTTTAATAAGAAACTGGTGCTTGTCCCCCTTCTATTTCCTTCCTGATTGAAGAATTGATTGTAAAATGTTGCAGCATCTTTGCTACCTTTCAGCCCAGATACTAATTCTGATTATTTAAGTGCTCCAAGTGCAGCTTCTTCTGGCCATGAACTCAAGTTTACAGTAAGAATAGATACGGTAACCCTGTCTATGAAGCCCATGTTTTTCATCCATCATAACATTTATATTGCATTATGATCTGCTTACTGTAAAACTTACTCACCCACTATAATCTAGGCTAACTTTTAATCCATTTAGAATAATAAGGAACAGGAGGGGCACGACAGAAAGGTGCTTCCTTATTTTAGGTGATACGACCTTAATCTTAACACATTATAAAGTGTCATATTACTTTATAATTGCTGGTCACTTCCAGACTTTTTGCAAGGACCAAAATGTAGTATAATTGTCATAGTGATTATAGGGTTAGGGTTAGAGCAGTATATTTATGATGCATCATAAACACGGGCTTGTAAAAACAATGTGACTGAGTAACAATCAAAGTTTTATGATACCTGACCTTATGAGTCATTATAAAATCTATCTAATGTAGTCGGCATCATGAAAAGTCAAGTGTGCTTATACTGAGCTGATAGCAGATTTTAACACAATATAAATGTTTATGAAGCATTATGGACTTGGGCTCCATAAAAAGTGTCACCAAAGATAGATAGATAGATAAAAAAGAAACAAGCATCAGATCAGTTTTTATAAAATATACAAGGAAGTATAATGGTTGGGTTCCTTTCAAATGCAGACATGTTTTGAGATTGAGGTGCAATAAAGGGTCAAGGTTTGCACAAAGGGCATTATTCTTTTACTTTCAGGGGACATTGGCTGGGGCCAAATGCAACAAGCACACTCGGGCAACTTGTAAAAAAACAAACTGAAGATGAAAGAGTTGCGCAGATCAGGCTCTGAGCACGCGAAACTTCTTTTGTTCTTTCTTCCTTTGACATTCATACGTGGAAAAAAAATAATTGCCCATATACACAACAGAGCATTGTAACAATGTTGTGACACTAACCAAAATATTGGGAAGCTGGCTTTCATTGTGTGCATGAACCTGTATTTGTACTGTAATTCTGATAAGATACTGTGTGGTCGTTTTTTTTTTTCTTCTGTTTTTCATCTCTAGGGGTGTACAGTGTGGTCTCTGAGGGACATTCTCAGTACAGGACAATGTGGACAAAGTTGCCCTCATTTCAAATATACCCTGTATGACACATGATGCATCTTTTCATTGACATTAATGTAGATTTTTTCCAAATATTAAGTGAACCTATCTTGTGTTTGGATAGCACATAATGAGGGAAAGTATCATATTAATAATGTCAGATTAAAGGGGGATTGATGTAAAAGATGAGTTCTATTGATTAGAATTTTTATGCTCTGTTACAAACACATACGCACACACATACATACATATACATGTACAGCAGCAAGTAAATTAATAACAATACAAGACAGGGAATAAATCTGGAACAAGGTGCAAATAAATTTTGATATGATTGTGATATTTCCTGGCTTTTAATACACCTTGTTGAGGTTGTATCGGGCTGCCTTGAACGCCTCTGGGAGGATGCATCCATAATTCATACAGAGGTATCTGTTTCTGCTCCTCGATACTGGGATGTCTGTCTGTATTCCCAGAATCAATCACAGCCCCTGATCATCTCCACAAGAGACCAGGGGCTACACAGCAAAAAAAAAAAAAAAAA